>NW_024121688.1:1293327-1392074 GCF_016745375.1 Pimephales promelas | reverse complement strand
GTGTGATTTTCCAATGATGGGCAAGTACAAGTTTTGCTTGTAATAAACCGAAGATCAGCATTTTCTTACGAGAGCTAGTTAAAGTGCAAGTTATAGGGAAACATTTAATATACAAAGTTTAGAACATTTGGGAACATTTTGTTTCCACACCAGTAATAAAAAGTACAAAACCTTTTTAACCCTTCGGAGTCTTGGGCTATTTTGGCCCTTTTTGAGTACTTTTTTTTATTTTTTTAATTTTGCAACATTAACAAATGTTTACCATACCAATTTTTGGTATCATTTTTTTTCAGCACAACATCACCTATATGACCAGACAATTAGTTTATCACTTTGATGTACTGTATCAACATACTGGACCCAAAATCACACAAAAAAAAACACAAAATCCGAATAGAAATATAATAGCTTTTCTACTACAAAAAACACAAACATGCTCAATGAAGCATTTTAAAAGGTTTAAAATGTAAACACAAGTTGTAAATGTCAAAATATACAGGCAAAATTCAGATATGATCAAGCTACAGTATATACATCTACTCCTAAACTACAAAGTACCTAAACTACTCCTAAACTCTCTACACTACTCCTAAACTACTCTCAAAATCTAATCAAACTAACAATAATTTCTCTCTATATATATACTGTATACAGTATATAACATATATATTTCTCTCTTTGTCTACTCTGTAAATCTCCTGCCTTTCAGTTTCAATTTTGCGTCTTATCTCCTTTGCTCAGTTGGCTCCTCCTTCATTCCGTGAAATGTGCAGCCTGAAGAGCAGAGTCAGCAGATTCACACATTTTTCTCTGTTTTGTTTTATGACAAAAACGGACAAATTTATTAGAATAAATGCAACGTCTGTCACATCCCATCTTGCGTTCTTTTACGAACACGTCAATATACGCGTACATTTTTTTATATAAAGTTTAAATGATCATATCTCCGTTTTTACTTGGTCTATCAACACAAAACAAAAAGTAAAATAGAATTTCAAGTCAGCACTTTCGACAGAAGTGGACGGCTGCGCTCAATGTGACTTTGTCTTTATGCTTCGACGTCTTAAACTGGACACGTGACTTGATCACGCTGGCATGATCGGTGACCCCGAAGGGTTAAAAATGTTGAACTTGGGGCCACTTCCATAAGCAATGATATAAAGTTCCTATCTCTAGGTCTAGGTATTTTATGTATTGATTGGAAATGTTGGGATTACATTTATGTAGTAATTGTGGAGTTCTGTATACTCTAATAATCTCTGGGTTGTTTGCAGGTTTGCAGCTCTGTCCTAAGCTGGCTTGTCGCTTTTTCAACACGGCTTCTCTCAGGATCCAGCGATGCGAAGAGCTTCGCTGAAGAGATGAAAATCAGGGATTTCCAAGCCCCGCTTACATACATTAAGCCACGCCTCTTCTGGCGGGCTAAGACATGTTGAGTCATCCTTCATTGGACGTGACGTCACGCCGGGCTCAGTGGTCAGCCTGCTCTAGGTCTGCTGGCTGCTGCACAGCGTTGACAATGAATACAAAATTAAGGATAATTTTTTGGCTTTAATATCTCGAGAAGATGAATCTTTCCCATAGCATAAGCTGACTAACGCAATACGAGAGAACCTTTCGTAGGAGAACACAATGAGCAGTAACAGAGCCTGTGTTTTTTTTGTATTAACAAATATCCACAAGATGAATCACTCACCTCAGTTTTTCCAGTTTACACTGATGATCAGCTAACAGAGATGAAAGCAGCTTCAGCCCTGAATATTTAATGTCATTCCCACTCAGGTCCAGCTCTTTCAGATGAGACGGGTTTGATCTCAGAGCTGAAGTCAGAACAGCACAGTCTTCCTCTTTAATAAGACAAGCATACAACCTGTAAGCATGAGAGAAAACATGTTAAAGCAGAAATGCTCATAACGGGCCACTTCAAATGGTCTTTTGGAATAAAGGATTTCGAAGGGTACAAGTGATGGACACTTTCACTTGGACACTTGCAGGTATAATTGTGCAATTCAATTCAATTCTCATTTATTTGTATACCACTTTTCACAATGAACATAGTTTCAAAGCAGCTTTATAGAAAATGCATGAGTCCACATTATAATTTAGAGTGATCTGTTATCAGGTAACTGTCTAAGTGATGTATTTCAGAAATGTACCTATAGAAAATCGCAGTTAGCTAAAAATTTCTTAATTTAAACAATGTAATAATTTAAGGCAGAAACAATGAGCTCATTAAAGTAATGAATACTTGTTTGTTAACAAATGATTATGACATTAAGAAAAGTTTCAATTTCAGCGTCTCCTTAATTGGCTCTGCAAGTTTTGTCAAGGTCCCCTACACCCTACTTCTCTTAAAAGATCTCATGTTGGAGGGTAAACCCTTTGAAGAAATCAGAATTCAGAATAGAACGCAGTTTCTAATTGTACCACGAGGAGGTGAGGAAAAAAGGCTTGATGAATGATTCAGAGGAGATATGAGCAATGATATCACAGGTTCCTCAGTCCTCATTTACTTTCATTGCATTTTCCCTTGCATATTCTAAGGGTGGAGGAGCCACCCTTAGAATATGCCACCCAAATGTTCTTAAAAAAAAAAAAAAAAAAACGTGAGGAAAGGAAGCGAGGAAATGAAACAAGGATGGAGTAAGGAATGAGAAGCAACCTTGATATGTTAGTGATTCAAAATTTGCAGTTTTGTTGGGTGTCAAAATCAGAATACAGTAAAAATAACTTGTGTAACTATTAATTATACTTGTCATGGGGATCAACAAGTTAACATCACGTACCTAGTGTCACATAGGGACAATTTCTTACATTTAGTGATAGGAGTTCATAAAAATGTGAAATATCAAAGCAATAAGTCATATTAGCAATATAAGCTATTTTAGTGCAACAAAGTCACTTATGTGCATTTTATGAACCAAACATACCTGCCTAATTCCTCATACATACCGGATGTCCCTTATAACTGACATACATAGGAGATCTGTGCACCAATCTTGAACATCATATCGGTTACTATCGTAACCTCGGTTATGGTGTTGTTTGTTAACACTCAGGGTCACACTTGGGAGCCCAAAACAAATCCGATACTTCAGAAAAGGGAAATGAGAATTGGCAAGTGGAGTTTGCATGTCACTCCACCGACATGCAGGTATAAAAAGAGGGTGGCTTGCTTCATTCAGGTTTGTGCCTCTCTGCAAGCAGGGCAGGGCGGTATTACCCATCACTGATGTAAATAGGGCTCTGCTGAGCCTTGGGAGTGAGACTTAAGCCTGTTTTATGCTTCTGGGTCGAATTGACGGCGTACCCCCGCAGACCCCTATCCGTCGACGCGAACCCCTCTCCGACCCCTCCGCCGTAGCTCGACGTGCACCTCCAAAAATTTGTAACTACACGTCGAGGCGACGCAGACAGCAAGGGCTTTGATTGGTCAGATTATACATAATTTCAGGAGTGTAGCTTTTCCGATTTCCCCCTCCCGCTATAGCGCTATTTTTAACATTTGCACCCTCCTTCTGATAATTATAATACTCTTATAAAGAAAGTAAATAAAGAATTAATCTAAAAATAAACTGTTTTTTTATTTCATTGTTGATGTATACGTCTATATTCTTTTCTTTCTTTTTTGCTCGCAATAAACTTCAATCAATCAATAAATCAACATTTGTTTTGAAATACAGTTTGTTGTTTATTTTCAATACAATGTTCACGGTTACATCATTGATAATACAGTACTAACCAAGTCTGCCACGGGACACATTATCCTGCATAGCACAGTTCCATGTGGAGACTGAAAAAATCCTTTAAGTCATTCTGAACAGGTATCGTTACCAAGCTCGGGTGGAACCTTTATTTTATTGTCTATGGGTGGAACGGGCCCCGGACATCCGTGTTGATTCTGTGGGGATAAAGTTTGTGTCGTCTTGTTATTCAACGTCGATTAGCTCCAGCTGGCAGCTGCAACAACATTCTCTCTCTTTCGCTCGCGGCGCACGGAACCAAAGAGATTCGCGAACCCCCCTAGAGTTCTGGCGGCGAAATGCACCACGAAGCACCACAACCTCACGCAGAAGCATAAAACGGCCACGACGTCGTAGTAGTGACGACGTAGCTACGCCGTGGAGTTGACGCAGAAGCATAATGAGGCCTTTAGTGGTGAACTGAATCGCATAGTCAAGTCTGAATGCCCTGATGAGCTAATACATCAAGTGGGGAAGTGCTAGCCAGGTTTCCACACTCCACACTTTCACGAGTGGTATCAGAGGAGCAATTGTCTATGACATACCTGCGGTGGGGCGGCAAAGTGGAGGGTTCCAATATCATGGCTGAACCCCGATTCAAACCAGTTGGTGGCAGGTGAAGAAGCTTTGTGTCCTCAGAACGCACCCCATTGGCCTGTGGGGGGTTCTCTGTGTGCTGCAGGAGGTGAGGGTTTGCTTGCATGCCCAGGCTGCAGGTTGTGGGACCCAGGGAGTGTGGAAGCTGCTTTCTTTTTGAAAATTTGGGTACCGCTACCAGCTGGCGCAGTGGTGAAAAAAAACAAAAAGGGGAACTAAAAATTCTCTATTCTGCCTCTATGTTGGCATTCCTGAACCACAATTGTGGACATTGCCGACAAATCACATGCAGAGCACGGCCCGTCACTGAGCACAATTCCTACATCAATTCATCAATTCCACCTCAAAACTAACCTTGTGCAGATGCCTTAGTGCCATGGCATGCAGGGTGGAGGTGGCCTGTCTAGTGACACTGTGAGCCTTCGCTGTCGGAGACAACAAAAAACGTACAGGCCCTGGATGGGAGTCTGTGGGCAAACACACCTGGCAGTAAAATGTGCCCTCTAAAACTTTGTGAGCTTCTCATACACTTTCATGAAGAAGGGTACTGAGGCCCAGATACCAATCATCCAGTCGTGAACATTCGGCACAGAGCGGAGGATTCCAGCCCGATGCTTGTGCATGGCTTCCAACACTGAATGTAATGAAGTACATTTACTTGAGTACTGTACTTAAGTACACTTTTTGAGTATCTGTACTTTACTTGAGTATAATTTTTTCTTTACTTTAACTTCACTACATTTGAAAGAGTAGTGAGTAGAAAGTAGTGATGCTAGTCATGGCATGATTTTTTCCTTTTTTAAAACATGATTGTTTTGGGGGTTTTTGTGGCTGACAGACAGCCAATCAGTCAAGTCAAGTCAAGTCAATTTATTTATAGAGCACGACATAAACACAACATTTGTTGATCCAAAGTGCTTTACAGATGGTCAAGAGAAAAAAGAAAAAGAAAAACAACAATAATAACAGTAATAAAAATTAATGGAGAAAACTATTAATAGTAATAAACTAATAAAAGAACATTTCTACGTACATATACACAGTGTACCAAACACAGCGTCACTCAAACGCGAGAGTATAAAAGTGAGTCTTTAAGCTAGATTTAAAAACGTTGAGCGATGGAGAGGCCCTGATATCAAGGGGTAAGCTGTTCCAAAGTTTAGGTGCAGCAACCGCGAAAGCTCGGTCGCCTTTGGATTTGCAATGTGAGCGAGGGACTGATAAAAGAAGCTTGTCACCGGATCTTAATGACCTAAAGATTGTATATGGCTGGATGAGTTCACAGAGGTAATCCGGGGCTGATTTTTGTAGAGCCTTGTATACAAAAAGGAGGAACTCAGCACCTTAAAATCAACTCTGAATTAAATAGGGATTCCTGTCAGCAGTCTGACTGCCGCATTTTGGACCATCTGAAGCCGAGATAGAGTGCTTTGAGGAAGACCGACATACAGAGAATTACAGTAGTCCAGTCTAGAAGAGATTAGTACGTGGATGACAATCTCAAGATCTTTTTGAGAAAGAAAATGTTTTACCTTCGCAACAGATCTGAGGTGGAAGAAGCTACTCTTGACAACTGAGTTTACCTGTTTGTCAAAATGCAGTGAAGGGTCGAAATGGACCCCTAGATTTTTTACAGAGGGTTGTAAGCTATCACTAAGGGAACCTAACCTACTTGTCAGAGTAGTATTGAGTGCGGCAGGACCTAGCAGAAGAACTTCAGTTTTGTCAGTGTTTAGTTGCAGGAAATTGTTTGCCATCCAAGTTTTTACGTCATCAAGATGTGAGAGAAGGAGTTGTATGGAAAAATGATTTTCAAGCTTGATTGGAAGGTAAAGTTGTAGGTCATCTGCATAGCAGTGGTAGTTTATGCCATGTTTCTGGAGAATGGAGCCCAGGGGGAGCATGTAGAGTGAAAACAACAAATGACCAAGAATAGAACCCTGGGGAACACCATAAGGGACGGGTGCAGTAGGTGAAGTAAATGACCCGATATTTACTGAAAAAGTCCTACCCTTTAAATAAGAGTTGAACCATTGTAGTCCTGTGCCTTGAACCCCTACTGTATATTGAAGTCGTTTCAAGAGGATGTCATGGTCAATAGTGTCAAAAGCTGAACTCAGATCTAGCAGTAACAGAATGACAGATGACCCTGAATCCGTAGACAACAATAGATCATTCGTAACTTTAAGCAAGGCTGACTCTGTACTGTGAAGTGCTCTGAAAACAGATTGGAACTTATCCAAAATGTTAAAACCATCTAAGTAAGAAGTAAACTGTGAGAGCACTGCTTTCTCTAAAAACCTTTGAAATAAATGGGAGTTTAGAAATTGGCTGGTAGTTACTAAGAACAGATGGATCAAGGTTAGATCTTTTTAGCAGGGGCTGTACAGAGGCATGCTTAAATGGAAAAACCCCACTGGACAGATAACTGTTTATAATAGTTAAAAGCGCAGGGCTAATGGTGTCTAATACCTCTCTGAGCACATCAGATTGACAGTATGTCAATTTCATTTTAGAGATTAATGCACTTAATTGAGATTGAGACACTGGTTTAAAACTTGTAAAACTACTAGAAGGAGAGATCTGGGGAGAAACAGCCGTGTCAGAAGGAGAGAGGTGAGATCTGATATCTAATATTTTCTGTTCAAAGAAACCTAAGAATTCTATACAGGTCTCAAGGTTACCAACAGGGGCTGAGCAGGTGGCTGGATTGAGAACTGAGTTTATCGTTTTAAAAAGAACTTGTGGCCTGTTTGCATTCATAGCAATTAAACTTGAAAGATATTGAGATTTTGCATCCCTGACTGACTTTTGATAGGTGGCAAGACAATCTTTTAAAACTTGATAAGAGACCTGTAACCCATCCTTTTTCCACCTGCGCTCAGCCCTTCTGCATTCCCGTCTGAGCACACAGGTAGAGGCATTTAACCAAGGTTGAGAGTTTGATTTAGGTTTTTGCCTTCTAGGCTTCAGAGGGGCAACAGTGTCCAAAGCAGTAGAACAGGCAGAGTTAAAGACGAGAACCAACTCATCAGTGTTCATATCAGGTGACAGAGAGATCTCACAATTAGAAAAGATGGTTGAGAATTCTAGTGCAGAAGTAGCATGAAAAACATGGGAGCTGCGCACAGGCTGAAAGAGGATGGGCTGTATATGTGGAATTGCAGGTTCAAATAAAACAGAATAGTGATCAGAGATATTAGCGTCAAATACTTCACATGAATGCATAGAGAGACCACGAGTCAAAATAAGATCTAGTGTGTGGCCCAGGTTGTGAGTGGGAGAAGAGACACACTGTGCGAAACTGAGTGAGTCAATGAGGTTCATAAAAATTTTAACCATAGGTTTAGAGGGGCAGCAAACATGGATATTTAAATCTCCCAAAACCAACAGTCTATCACAGCGTGGCACTGGATTTGACAGGAAGTCTGAGAGCTCATGGATAAAAGTTGTGCTGACTTTGGGTGGTCTGTAAATCAGGATGCAAATTAGAGGACCATTTAGGTCGATGTGCAGTAGTTGTGCCTTGAAACTGGAAAAAGTATCTACGGGCAGTAGTTGACATTTAAATGACTTCTTAAAAATTGTAGCTAGACCACCACCAGATCCATTTGGCCTGGGAGTGCTGTAAAAGGAACAGTCAGGAGGAGATAGTTCACCTAGAGATGAAACCTCGCCAGGTTTTAACCAGGTTTCAGTCACAAACAGAAAATCCAAGGCATAAGATGAGAAAAAGTCATTCATAATGAATGTTTTATTTGAAAGTGATCTAACGTTTACTAGAGCCATTTTCACTGATAGCTGAGCTGGTGCAGGGGAAGTTTTAGCTGGTGAAGAAATAGAAATTTATTCAATGTTTCATTAAGGTTTAACAGTATTTTCAACTGTAAAATGTATACAGTGTTTACCATTTTGAGGCCAATAAGATTAAGCCAAGCATTCCAGGTGTCACACATTAGCTTTTGTCTTTATGCGCTTCCTGGCCATTAAGTTCAAGATTCAGCTTTGCTTTTGTAATGGTAAAAGTGTGACCACGCTGGTCAGACTGATTAGATTAGCGTCTCTGGTAATCTGCTGAATCATTTACATTTGCTTTGTTTCAAGAGACTCCTCCTCAATGTAACTCCTCCAGATTAGCATCTCAAGGCACAGAAAACTGCTATGCTGATGAACTGAGGTGCCTGTTGAATCATATTCATTTGCATGCTTTGTTTCAGTTTCTCCCCCCGCAATGTAAACTCCTCCCCTCTAAATGTATAAATTGTAAGGGAATATTTTCCCTTAGTTAGACTATCTTAGACTATCTTTGAGATGACTACAGCTACGCAATAAAGAACTTCTGCGTGTAAGATACCTCAAGAGTCTCCTGGTCTGTTGCGTGGAAGAAGAAAAACTTCACTACAGATGGTGCCGTGACCCGGATAGAGAAATCTTACCTGAATCCAAAACTTCAAGCAACAAAAGATTTCAACAGAGAAATCTTACCTGAGTTCCAGAACAAGATCAACAAAGTGAACTGAGTTCCAGAACAAGAACAAAAAGAACTTTTCTGACTGAGTTCCAGACTGAATCTTTTCATACAAGCAACGATTCGGTGAGTTTCACTCTATTCAAAGAACCAGACCAGTACCAAAGTTGTGCCTCTGCGCCGTCAGAGAAAGAGTTATCAGGCAGCTGTAGTGTTTGATTAACTAAAGTTATCCTTTAAAATTGGTCTTTTAAAGATGATAGATATCCTCTGTTGTCAGGCAGGGAAGATTGACATTAAATGTTAATATTTTGGGATCCTCTGAATAAGTCAGGGAAGTTGTAAGATATCCTCTGAATGAGTCAGGGAAGTTTTGTCGAACGGAATAGTGCCTCTACGTTGCTAGAGAAGATATCCTCTAAACTTAGGGAAGATTAACATTACGTGTTAATATTGGTGATAACCTCTGTTCGCAGAGAAGGATTAGCATTTTTTTTTTTTTTGCTAGTTTTTTTGGTCATCCTCTAAAAGTTTTGGAAGGTGAAAGATCCTTTCCATTTTCTTTTAGGGAAGATTAGCGTAACATGCTAATAGTTTGTGTTGTTTTTTTTGTTTGGTGTTACCCTCTAAAAATTTACTTTAGAGATGAAAGTTTGATCCTCTGTACAGGCAGGGAAGATTAGCATAAAGTGCTAGTAATATTGTGGATATCCTTTGGTCTGCCAAAGAAGGTTTAACAGTCGAACTGTGTAAACAAGTGTAGCCTCTGTTTGATCAGAGAAAGTTTAGGTTTTGTGTGTAAAAAAGAAAGAAACTCACAAAATGGTTAGGAAAAATGCTAGGTTGGTTCCTACAACTGAGAAAAGTGGCCTTGCCGCTCCATTGTGGCCAGATAGCGAATTCAAAGCACTGTTAGGAGAACAAATGAACCTAATAGTTACTGAAAAAGTTAGGAAAGAACTAACACAGAAATATGAGATTCATCCAGACAAGACTTGGTCGGTAGATGACTGTAAAAAAGTACTAGGAGCATGTATCAGAAAGAAAAACATGAAAGGCATAATCTGTTGCCATAGAGAGTTTGGTTTAGCACTAGCTTCACAACAGTCTGAGTAAAAGTCAGAGCTAGAGAAAGAGAACAAAGAGCTACGGGCTAGAGTTTCCGCATTGACCAAGAAATTGAACCGCAACAAAGATGCAGAAAAAACTGATGTGGAAGTAGTAAGTCAGCCTGATAACATCTACCCTGATTTACAAGCATTCTTTGAAAGAGATGTAGACATCCCATCAGTAACTGATAAGCATATAAATTCAGTGAATGTGTGTGGGGCTAGAAAAAGATCACAGGGAATTGAAGAGTCAGAAACTGTTCCTTCTAGTGCATCTGTTGTTCATATCCAAACTGTTGCCAAAACGCTTGGACCTAGAGATATAGAGAGATTGTCACAGAGTTTGCCTTCAGCACGCACACAGTTTTCTGAATTTAGAAGAGTTTTGATCAGCAAAATGCGTCTCTACGACATGTCGTTAACAGAGGTCACACAGTTAATGTCTCAAATTTTAACTGAATCCGAATTCAACAGTTTTGAATCTGCAGTGACCTCTGAACTACAACGTGCCAGTAGAAGTGATATGAGAGAGGGTGTTTTGAAAATCCTAAAGAATATTCTAGGACCCAAGATAGATTGGTCTAGAATTACTAACTGTGTACAAAAGAAAGACGAAACGGTGAATGAATATACTGAGAGGTTTTGTCAGTCAGCTGTAACGTACAGTGGAATAGTGGATGATTCTGACAGTGTACTCGATGACAAAGGACCGCTGGTCCGCATCTGGTCAGATGGCCTTGTAGTTGACTACAGAAGAGCGTTGCCATTTTTAGATCTGACTTGGTCTCACAGAACTCTAAGAAGTAATCTGGAAAGGTTGGCAGCATGGGAAAAAGATGCGGATGTTAAAGCCAAAGTGAGAGTAGCAGCAGCAGCTACGTTTAGCACAACCCAAACAGAAAGCAGGTGGCCTAAAAAAGAAGGCAAATGTCACTATTGTGGAAAAGTAGGGCATTGGGAGAAAGAATGTAGAAAGAAGTTGCAAGACACAAAAAGAAATGCCATGCATAATTCTGGTCCTCCTCAGCCTGCTTATAACCCTGACGCAGTTCCACAAGTGTCCACTGAGACTTTAGGACAGCTCGTTCAGGCTCTTCTAAGAGCACAAAAAGACCAGGAAAAAAACTAATTGTTGGGGCTGTGAATAGCTACCTTTCACCTGTAATCCACCATAATGACGAAAGAATTTTTGTGAAAGGTAGCATACAGGAGAAAGAGATTGATTTTTTGCTTGATACAGGTGCAGAATCTACAGTAATTCCTACAAAATTAGCTATAGGTTTAAACATCCCGTTCAAGAAAACCAAATTTACATTAACTGGTGTAATAGGTGAAGATTCTGTTTTGTATGAAACCCCGCCCATTGAGATACAATTTGGCCCGAAAACTCTGACTACAAAATTGTTATGTGCTCCATTAAATACAGGTGCAATTTTAGGCATGGATCTCCTGAGACAAGTACATCTAACTTTAGACTTGTCCCCAGAATCTGCTAGCATCCAAATTTCCTCAGCACAAATTTCTACCAGTGGGGAGATCTCTCCAGAATATGCTTTCTTACAGAATCATCCAATTTGGGCTAAAGACAAGGATGATTGTGGTTTGTTGACAGGTGTAGAACCAGTAAAATTAACAGGAAATGCACCTCCGGTCACCAAACAATATCCTATCAATAGGGAAGCTATTCAGGGGATCAAACCTATTGTAGAAAAATTGCTGACACAAGGAGTGCTAGTTAAAACCAACAGTCCATGTAATTCCCCCATATGGCCCATAAAGAAATCTAATGGGACATGGAGACTCACAATAGACTACAGAGTAGCCAATAAACATATTGATAAAATCACCCCCCTAGTGGCGGATTCTTCCACAATCTGTAATGGTTTGCCATTGGAGTGTAAGATTTTTTCAGTAATTGATATGTCTAATGGATTCTTTTCTGTACCGTTGCACCCTGACAGCCAGCCATGGTTAGCTTTCACCGTTGACTATGAGCAATACCAGTGGACACGTTTGCCACAGGGATTTCAAAACTCCCCAACCATATACCATCAGGCTGTCAGACGTGATTTGTGTGACCCAGAATGTCCGGTAAAACAGTCCACTATGATTCAATATGTTGATGATATTTTGATTGCCTCAACTGATCACGAGGTACATCAAACTGAATTGGCAGCATTGTTGGACTATTTGCTTAAAAGAGGACACAAATGCAGCTTTCACAAAGCTCAAATTGCTAAACAGCAAGTCACATTTCTGGGTCAAACAATTGGTGCAGGGAACAGATCCATTACACAGGATTATTATTATTAGACTTTATTGTCCACCTTAGTGGAAATTTGTCTTCGACTTCTCAGAACAAAAATACATCAGTGACACCACATTTAGATTTGCATTACAACACACAATTTAGAGTACCGTACTACCACCATCAACATGCAACAACAGAAAAATGGAAAGCAGCGCAGCAGATTATAAAAAAGGTAGTTTCCAACCTACTATAACACATTCTCAAAAACGATTTCAGTTTGAATTAAGTTCATGTATGGCATGGGGAATAAAAGATCTCTTATAGATGTTCCGGCTCGCCCTTGGGACCCTAAATCTACGGCCAGATGGTAGCAATTCAAACTCTGAGTTTAGTGGGTGTAGGGTGTCTGTTGATATCCGTCGGGCCTTTCTAAGTACCGCCTTATCAAATACATCCCCAAGCTGCCTTTGTGACTTGCCAATCACCTTCCCAGCCGTATTAACAATTTTAGAAAGTTTGTTTTTATCTTTAACATTCAGGTTACCATACCAGGCTGTTATATTGTACTGTAAAATACTTTCTACAAGGCCCCTATATGCCATCTCAAGAATATGTTGACTGACCCTGAAACTCCTCAATCTCCTAATTAAAAACAGTCGCTGGTTAGCTCTCTTACAGATACTTTCTGAGTTCGCATTAAAACTTAAGGTGCGATCAATGATTGTACCCAAGTACTTAAAATTTTCAACTACTTCCACTGGCCGGCTATTTAGTACAACAGGATTGATGTTACTGGCCCCTCTAGTTTTCGTTTGTATTATAAGTTCCTTTGTTTTAGCCACGTTAACTTCCAATTTAACAGTCTGACACCAGTCCTGTAGTAAAGTGACTTGGCTAAAGTAAGCTTCCTCCTGTGCTACATTATTTTCTGTAAGAAGTCCTACCAAGGCCATGTCATCAGCATATTTAAATAAACTAACATTAGTGCTGTGCACAGTCATATCATTTATATATATTGAAAATAACAAAGGTGACAGTACACAGCCTTGTGGTGCTCCAGTATTTATAACAAGCTCATCTGAGTAAACCCCATTCATTAGGACTCTCTGAGGGCGGTCAGTTAAAAAACTCCTGATCCAGTGAATGAGCCCGCCATTCACATTCATCCTATGAAGTTTTTCTAAAAGAATGTCAATTTGCATAGTATTAAAAGCAGAAGTAAAATCAATAAAAAGAACCCGAGCAAATGATTTTGGTTGTTGCAAATGCTTGGCTATTTGATTTACAAAAGTAAGAGTTGCATCCTCTGTGCCCCTGTGTGACCTATAGGCAAACTGAAGGGGGTCTAGTTGATTCTCAACAAAAGACATAAGATGGGTGCTGACCACTCTCTCCATACACTTAGCTAAGAGTGGAGTGAGTGCCACTGGTCTAAAGTCACCAAGGACTATAGCCTTAGAGACCTTAGGCACAGGTATTATTGTGGACTTCTTCCATGAATTTGGACAAACACCACAATTCAGCAAACCTTGAAACAGCTGAGTGAGAACCCCTTTAAGCTGTTGAAAGCATACCTTTAACACCCTTCCTTGTAGGCCATCAGGCCCAGGGGCTTTATTTGGTCTTAATTTAGAAAGACACATGCCTACTTATTCTTCAGAGAGCTGTATATGTTCATAGCTATCAATCTGATCACAGGTAATACTACAGCCTATTTTTGGGTCTCTCACATCATATCTTCCATAGAAGATGTTTAAATTATTAACAAATTTACCACATTCTGCTACGTTTACACTTTGTTTTTTTCCTTCCCTACCCATTATTGTGTTTAATCCCTCCCATGCTTGTTTTGCATTGCCTGTGCAAAATCTTTTTTCAACCTTATTTTTAAAATCTACTTTTGCTGTAAAAACCTTACGCTTAAATTCCTTCTCTTTCTCCTTTACTACATCATTTTCTCCTCTAAAAAATGCAGCCCTTTTCTCATTCAGACACGTTTTAAGATCCTTTGAGAGCCATGGCTTATTATTACTAAACACTTGAACTATCTTAGAGGTAATAACAGTTTCTTCACAGAACTTAATATAGCATGTGATTGTGTCTGTCAATTCATGATAATCAGAGCATGCATCAAAAAACATGTGCCAGTCCGTAGAGTCAAAGCAATGTCTGAGCTCCTCCTCCCCATCCTCAGTCCATTGACGTACAGTTTTCAGGAGTGGTTTTTCACGTCTGACTTTCTGTCTGTATGTTGGAAGAAGATGAATGACGTTGTGATCCGACTTACCAAGAGGAGGACGACTCACCGCCTTATATGCGTCTGGGATGTTACCGAAGCATTGGTCCAGTATGCGAGTGGAGCGAGTGGGCGTGGTGACATACTGCTGCAAAGTGGGTAGATGAGGTGACAGCTGACATGTATTGAAATCCCCCAAAATAAAAACCGGCTGATCTGCCGATCGGGAGAGAGCAGCATTGAAGCTGTCAGTTATCATTTCCGCAGCTTCTTTGTTATTAGGCCCTGGAACATAGACAAGAATGATGGTGATTTGCCCGAACTCCCGCGGAAGGTAAAACGGCCTAATAGATATAGACAACAGTTCGTAGTCGCTGGTGCATACTCTCTTGAGCACTTTAAATTGTGTGGCCCAAGCACTGTCAATAAATATACAGAGTCCTCCCCCGATGGATTTCTGAGATGACACCTTATCACGATCTGCTCTTATAACTGTAAATCCCTCCATGTCAATGCATGTGCTGTCCTCGCGAAGCCACGTCTCTGTAAAACAGAGCAAATTACTCCTCCTAAAATCCTCATCATACCGGAGGCGTGTTGTGATCTCATCCAGTTTATTATTTAATGATCTGACATTTGACAGAGTTATGATGGGAAGCGGGTGTCTGTTTCCTCGCCTTCTCAACCTGTTGCGAACGCCCCCCCTCGAGCCTCTTTTCTTCCTTTTCCTGTCCTGGGGTTTTCTGTGAAAAGTTGAAAATACCCCAATAGGGGTATAGATAGATAGAGCGGCATCAGTCAAAACTATAGCTCCACCTACCACCATTAAAACACTCCGATCATTTTTAGGAACAGCAGGTTACTGTAGACCGTGGATAGAAGAATATGCCTCGATTGCTCAGCCTCTTTATGACTTGTTGAAAGGTCATGGTAAAGATTCAGATACTGTTTGTATGGAAGATGTTCACCTCAAGGCGTTCAATGATTTGAAGAGAGCACTATGTCAAGCACCAGCATTAGGAATTGCCCAATCTGATAGACCCTTTGTGCTTTATGTTCATGAACACTTAGGCTTTATGACTGCATGTCTAATGCAAGATCATGGGGGCAGTTTACGCCCAATTCATTATTATTCTGGTAAACTTGACATAGTCGCTCAAGGTATGGGCCCATGCCTCAGAGCAGTGCAGGCAGTTCATCTAGCTCTTCAAGCTTCATCAGTAATGGTGTTAGGTCAGACTGTACATGTAAAATGCCCACATGCAGTGTCCGCACTAATGAATCAAGCAAAAGTCACCTCTGTAACCTCCTCCCGTTGGGGAAATTGGTTAGCCACTCTCACAGCCCCGAACATTGTTTTACAGCGTGCACCTGTCACAAACCCATCCTCATGTATGATGTCTGCAATGACTGAAGTTTTGTTAGAGGATGAAGGAGAAATGACTCACGATTGTGTTACGCTTACATACACACCTACGAGTGAAGTAAAAGAAACTCCCTTAGAGAATTCAGATCTAGAGTTGTTTGTTGACGGTTCAGCTCAAGTGATTGAAGGTAACAGACGAGCAGGTTATGCAGTAACGTCCACCACTGAAGTGGTTGCTTCAGGTCGTCTTCCAGATCATTTTTCAGCTCAAGCTGCAGAAATAGTAGCCTTAACAAGAGCATGCACGCTAGCTTCAGGATCAGTTGCAAATATTTACACAGATTCCAGGTATGCTTTTGGGGTAGTTCATGATTTTGGTGTCATTTGGCAAACCAGACAATTTCTAACTTCTGCTGGATCCCCCATTAAGCATGCTGGATTAGTGAAAGATCTAATGTTTGCCATGAAACTTCCAAAGAAATTAGCAGTGATCAAAGTGAAAGCACATCTCACAAGTAATACTACAGAAGCTAAAGGTAATTCTCTTGCTGATGTAGCGGCTAAACAGGCCTGTTTCTATGAAAAGGTACAAGTGTGTACAGGTAGTACAGCACAGAAAACAATTTTGCCTCCTGAACCAATAATTGATCTGTACAAGAGCGTTCCGCTGTTTGAAGCATGGACATGGTTAGACAAAGGAGCCACAGTGGATTCATCTGGTTGCTGGACCAAAGGGGGAAAGTATGTTGCTCCCGAATCACTGTTGCCATATTTGGCTCAACAAATACACAGTTTGGGGCACAGTGGTCCAGCAACAATGAACCACAGGTTCTCAAATCAATGGTGGAATCCAAAATTCAGAAATGTAGCCACAGAAACAGCCAAGAGGTGTGTTACATGTCAGAAAAATAATGATGTTCCAGCAGCCATTACACCAGCAGCACATACTCCAGCTCCACCAGGGCCATTTCGTCACCTGCAAGTTGATTACATATCATTGCCTCGTTGTAAGGGAAAAACTGATGTTTTGGTAGTAATAGACAAATTCTCAAGATGGGTAGAAGCTTATCCAACAGGACGTGCTACAGCTGCACATACTGCTAAATGTCTTGTCAATGATTTTATTCCCAGATGGGGATTGCCAGATTGCATTGATTCAGATCAAGGTACACATTTCACTGGACAGGTAGTCAAGGAAGTGGCTAAAATGTTGCAGATTAAGTGGAACCTTCACTGCCCCTATAGGCCTCAAGCATCAGGACAGGTTGAACGTGCAAACAAAACAATCAAAACCAGGCTAAGCAAAATGCATCAGGAAGGAGTACCATGGGTCGAAGCGCTGCCAGCAGTATTGTGTAGTATGAGAGCGTCACCTAACAGAGCAGTAGGACTGAGCCCTCATGAGATTATTACTGGACGCCCAATGCAGATGCCAGGTGTGATTGATCTTAGAAATGCTGATGTACACATTGCCTCAGATGCCCTGATCGCTTGCTGTGAAAACCTCACAAAGGCAGTACAGAGTGCCAAAGAGAGAGTTGAGTCATGTTGGCAGACTCCACCAGAAGGTGGACACGCAATTATTCCAGGTCAATGGGTCATGATAAAGTCATTCAGAAACAAGCCATTAGAACCTAAGTGGCAAGGACCACATCAAGTAATGTTGATTACAGCAGCTGCAGTATTGTGTCAAGGAAAAAAAACCTGGACTCATGTGTCACACTGTAAGGTTGTTCCGCCACCGACAGGGGTAGGATAGGACACGAACAAGTGAGGAACCCAAGGGAAGAACCGAAATGCCATATGCGTCGGGGGTCACCCCTTGGGCGAAGATTCCCTCATAGGCTTTCCCCATCCATTTAGTCCATCCCCACCTCACTGTGTTTTCTTTAGGTGTCTAAAAATAAGAAACAGGGAAAGAAGGAATAACCATAGCAGAACAACAATAGCAGACTCTGAAAAGTTTACAACCATTGTGTTTGAACCAATACTGCTCTCCTGTCTTTTGTTTTCCTTTTCTTCCTCTGTGCAGATACCACTTGATGGCTGTCCTGAGACCCATACACACCGACCCTTCACCTGTGTAGGAAGACACCACTTCCAGAAAAACAACGAGACCCACTGCCGGGCCAACTAGCATCAAAGAAAAGAAGAAAAAAAATACACAACGCAGAGAAAAGACTTACGGAACCTTCAGTCATCCAACATGATCAAGATTGTCGTACTACTAACCATCCTGGACATCACACAGAGTGTGGACGTCAGAAACAACATATTCCTAGAACTCATGAATATGTCAAGAAACGCCTTGTTTGCGGGAAAGAACGTGTGCATGCCACACGCACCTTCAGTAGGAGCAGGAATCCCATGGGTGGCGCATCCTATCTCCAAATGTGACAAGTGCACCTTATTCGATCATCATAGCAGTGGATTATACAACAAGGACACATGCCACAACATAACATTTCCTCCAGTTTCTTCATGTTGCATTCCAGGACTACCATCCTGCAACCTAACTTCAGCTACTCCCATCATGACAGATGTACTTCTGCCAATGATGTTCTACTGGTGCATGGAAAATTATGCTCCAGCATCGACTCCACTGGGTGAAATTCCTCGTGAACGCTGCAGATTTGTGATTGAAAGAGGAGAAGAAGAATCCCATGTGTATGTTCTAACAACCGAGGAGAAACAGGAAAATGACTTAAAAAGTTGTCTCTACAGGAACCCATCCCTACCAAAATTTTTTGCCGTAAATCAGTTGTGTAGGATCCCTCCACCACCTGACACTTTTTGGTTATGTGAAACTTCTGTTTACAGCATTCTCCCCAGCCAGTTCAACGGAAGGTGCACACTGGTTTATGTTCTACCAGCTATCAGAGAGAATACACATTCCACCTCAAGCTCCCCACAGCTAAAAAATTCAGCTCCCACCACAAACCAAGAAGATGGGTGCATTCCTGGACTCACTTGTGCACAAACATGGTGGTCAAGAACTCTTGGAGCATTAACACCGTCTTATGGTGTCATGCAGGCCTTGGATCAAGTCAGAAGCTTATCGAATTCTGTACAAAAATTGGCCAATGATACAGCATTAGCACTGGGTAACATCACAAACACTCTCACTTCACACAAGATAATGATCTTACAGAACAGAGTGGCCTTGGATTACATTCTAGCATCACAAGGAGGAGCCTGTACCATCATCGGTCCTGAGTGCTGCACCGGGTTAATGGACCCCACAGAAAACTTGACCAAAATCCAACAAGACATTCTTGATCTCTCAACTGGATTAAAGAAGATGACTGAAGACAATTCGACATGGTTCGGAAACTTGATTGGTAAACCGTGGATGTGGATGAAGGAAATAGCAATTCTGCTGTTGTTTCTCTTATTAGCGTACAATCTATGTGTCCACAGTATCAAGTGTTTCATCCAAAAAATGAATTACACCTCTCACGAGAAAATCACCGTTCCAACCAATAAAGACTATTATCCGTAAGAACTTCACGGACCCTAATTGCATGTTTGTTTTCTGTGTCAGCACGCAATTATAGAAAAAGCAAACACAGAACATAAGTATGTGCCTGTAACTAGCACAAGTTACATGAATTAACTTTCTTAAGTGTTTAAATTTGTACATAATGTGAGAGTTATTAATACTCTCAAAAGGGGGGACTGAAGAAATAGAAATTTATTCAATGTTTCATTAAGGTTTAACAGTATTTTCAACTGTAAAATGTATACAGTGTTTACCATTTTGAGGCCAATAAGATTAAGCCAAGCATTCCAGGTGTCACACATTAGCTTTTGTCTTTATGCGCTTCCTGGCCATTAAGTTCAAGATTCAGCTTTGCTTTTGTAATGGTAAAAGTGTGACCACGCTGGTCAGACTGATTAGATTAGCGTCTCTGGTAATCTGCTGAATCATTTACATTTGCTTTGTTTCAAGAGACTCCTCCTCAATGTAACTCCTCCAGATTAGCATCTCAAGGCACAGAAAACTGCTATGCTGATGAACTGAGGTGCCTGTTGAATCATATTCATTTGCATGCTTTGTTTCAGTTTCTCCCCCCGCAATGTAAACTCCTCCCCTCTAAATGTATAAATTGTAAGGGAATATTTTCCCTTAGTTAGACTATCTTAGACTATCTTTGAGATGACTACAGCTACGCAATAAAGAACGTCTGCGTGAAAGATACCTCAAGAGTCTCCTGGTCTGTTGCGTGGAAGAATAAAAAACTTCACTACACTGGTGATAGAGCCCGAAGTGGGGCATGTTCCAGAGAGCGGTGATTTGCAGAGTTGATATTTCCGCCTACTCTGCGAGATTTTGTATACAGCCGACGAGAGGAAGACCAGACAACGGGGATAATACATCCGTGAACTGAGGTAGAGAGCCCAGCACAATGTTTGTGGGAGCCCCGATGTATGTAACGAGGCTGACGAGTTATACCAAGAGCAGCGCAGTGATTGTAAAGATTAGTAGGCAGCAGTGGCAGAACTTTAGGGTTCAGATGATGCAGATCCAACGACGAATGCCTACGGGTCGGGGATAGGTCTCTCACTGTCGTGTGTGCCTACGGGCCACGGGCTCCGTCGTTCTACTGGGGGACTTCAACGCTCACGTGGGCAACGACAGTGACACCTGGAGGGGCGTGATTGGGAGGAACGCCCCCCCTGACCTGAACCCGAGTGGTGTTCAGTTATTGGACTTCTGTGCTAGTTACAGTTTGTCCATAACGAACACCATGTTCAAGCATAAGGGTGTCCACCAGTGCACGTGACACCAGGACACCCTAGGTCGCAGGTCGATGATCGACTTTGTGGTCGTTTCGTCTGGCCTGCGGCCGTATGTCTTGGACACTCGGGTGAAGAGAGGGGCGGAGCTGTCAACTGATCACCACCTGGTGGTGAGTTGGATCCGATGGCAGGGGGGGAGGCTGGACAGACTCGGCAGACCCAAGCGTACTGTAAGGGTTTGCTGGGAACGTTTGGCCGAATGGAGATGTTGAGTCTGAGTGGACCATGTTCTCCACCTCCATTGTCGAATCGGCTGCTCGGAGCTGTGGCCGTAAGGTCTCCGGTGCCTGTCGAGGCGGCAATCCCCGAACCCGGTGGTGGATACCGGAAATAAAGGATGCCGTCAAGCTGAAGAAGGAGTCCTATCGGGCCTGGTTGGCTTGTGGGACTCCGGAGGCAGCTGACAGGTACCGGCAGGACAAGCGGACTGCGGCCCGGGTGGTTGTGGAGGCAAAAACTCGGGCCTGGGAGGAGTTTGGTGAGGCCATGGAGAAGGACTATCGGCTGGCCTCGAAGAGATTCTGGCAAACTGTCCGGCGCCTCAGGAGGGGGAAGCAGTCCCCTACTGATCCTGTTTACAGTAGGGGTGGGCGGCTGTTGACCTAAACTGGGGATGTCGTTGGACGGTGGAAGGAATACTTCGAGGATCTCAATCCCGTCGTTACGTCTTCCATTGAGGAAGCAGAGGCTGAGGGCTCAGAAGTGGACTCGTCCATCACCCTAGCTGAGGTCACGGAGGTAGTCCGGGGGTGGATGAGATCCGCCCTGAATACCTCAAGTCTCTGGATGTTGTGGGGCTGTCTTGGTTGACACGACTCTGCAGCATCGCATGGCGGTCGGGTACAGTGCCTCTGGGATGGCAGACCGGTTCCTCTTTTTAAGAAGGGGACCGAAGGGTGTGTTCCAACAACAGGGGGATCACACTTCTCAGCCTCCCTGGGAAAGTCTATGCCAGGGTAATGGAGAGGAGAATATGGTCGATAGTGGAACCTCGGATTCAGGAGGAACAGTGTGGTTTTCGTCCGGGCCGTGGAACACTGGACCAGCTCTATGCTCTCTACAGGGTGCTGGAGGGTTCATGGGAGTTTGCCCAACCAGTCCACATGTGTTTTGTGGATTTGGAGAGAGCATTCGACTGTGTCCCCCGAAGCGGCCTGTGGAGGGTGCTCCGGGAATATGGGGTCCGGGGTCCTTTGCTAAGGGCTGTCCAGTCCCTGTATGACCAAAGCAGGAGCTTGGTTCGCATTGCCGGTAATAAGTCAGACTTCTTCCCAATTGCATGTTGGACTCCGGCAGGGCTGCCCTTTGTCGCCGGTTCTGTTCATAATTTTTATGGACAGAATTTCTAGGCGCAGCCAGGGGCCGGAGGGCGTCAGGTTTGGGGGCCGCATGATTTCGTCTCTGCTCTTTGCGGATGATGTTGTCGTGTTGGCCCCTTCAAACCAGGACATTCAGCATGCACTGGGACGGTTTGCAGCCGAGTGTGAAGCGGTTGGGATGAGAATCAGCACCTCCAAATCCGAGGCCATGGTCCTCAGTCGGAAAAGGGTGGCTTGCTCACTTCAGGTTGGTGGAGAAATCCTTCCTCAAGTGGAGGAGTTTAAAGGACAACTCTGGCGCAAAATGAACCTTTGGTCTAATTACACATTGTTACCTATTCAACCGTTATCTGAGATTTGTTTTCATGATTGCTGAATGTAAATAGTTTTATCTCTAAAAACAGTTTAGCCTATAACGCTAGTATAACGCTAGTATATAGGGCATAGAGTAATGACAAATAAAAATCGCTTGTTATTACCACTAACAAGGCTCAAAATAGCCCCACACTAACACGACAGCATAATAAGGGTCTCTACATTCAAACCGAAGCATTGAGAACTTTGTCAGTGTCCAAACAGTTTAATAAGAAGATATTTTATACACACAGTCAACTTCGCGAATACAGGAAGAAGCCATCTTTGAAAAATAGTCTCGACCAGTCGATCTACGAACGCCGATCCAAGTGCGCTGAACTGTGCAGAATCTCATATGGTCCGTTGTTTCCGGAAGAAATACAAACACGAACCGTTTTCTTCTCTTCAGTATGTACACGTAGCCTACTGTTCGCGCTCACCTTATCACCTTATTCACATCTCACCAGCGCACATGGATCGGTGTTCGTAGATCGACTGGTAGAGACTATTTTTCAAAGATGGCTTTTTCCTGAAGATCAGAACACTTATTATCTGGATATCTTATCTGGATACAGATCTCATTTTAATACCAAGTGTAAATGGGGTCTCAGACACCTGATCACGTCTGTCGCGACAACGTTGCTTTCCATTATGAGTGAGTACATTTGAAATGATACACTTGAGTGCGCAAAAGAGGCGATCTGTGAACGGGCCCTATTTTTGTCTTTCCAAGACATGATGTTCATGTGAACAATGAGCCTCGTCCGCTCTCATTGCAAGGGTGTCGAAGTCTGGACAAAATATGTACAGTGACATGACATCACTGCCAGATTCAAACTGTGCGTTCACTGGCGCTGAGCCAGAGATGGACGCGCTCAGTGCTTGTCATATCATATAAAGTGTTCGGCGGGCCGTATGGCCAAACTTAATTCATTATTATTATTAAAATTAAAAATTTAAATTGTTTTTATTAATCTGTTTGTGTGGGCCACCTGTCAATCTGGATGGGCTCGCTCATGCCTCTCCGCAATGGTGATAGTTTAAAGAGCGCGTGCAACAAGAGAACACTGTATCCTTGACACTGATAGCAGCGGACACGAGTGCTCAGCTTGATTTAAAAAAACAGATTTTAGTTCTAGATCTCTTATTTAATAGCGAACTAAATGAATGCTCTGCTAGTTAACGGGAGATGTTTTATTTATTAGTATAAGGTACATCCGTGCAATGTTTCAAAATGTGGTGGGGGACAATATCGTTCCTGAGAAAAAGGGGTAGCGACATATCCCACCTGCAAATTACGCCTATGATGACGACCACTTCACTAGATCTAAACAAATCAAACCATTCAAGAATTCATGTTTAACGGAATAAACAGTTATAAACACAAGTGAACATGATTTATTGTCATCACCAATTATCATAGTAGAACAGCTTTCTCAAGCAGTTTGTGATGCATTTTGGAAACAGGAGATGAGCCCCTGGTCTAATGCGCCCCCTGTCTTAAGAAACCCATTCTCAAAGACTTACTTTTAGTCCTTATTTGGGTAGCACATATATTCTGAATGCCTTCGGCAGAATTCAAATGAACCATTTTAATCTAGATTAATTCCAGGATTACAGTGAGATTAATCTGGATTAAAAAAATGTATCTATGCCGACCTCTAATATTTACATATTATGTGCTAATTTTTCATAATTATAATATATATTATGTGCTAAATAGCAACATCATCATTACAATTACAATTAAATATACAGTATATTAAATTCATGACATACAACTTTTAATAGAAATGACTTCAGTTTACTTTAACCAAGTTTCAAAGACAATAGAAGTTGTTATGAAATTACATTTAAAAAATGTACTGAAGTCCTACTTATGTGCGTCAAAAAAGCATAAGTTAAACTAAACGCACTGCATTCAATAAACATTTAAAATAAATATGTTTTAATTTATTTGCAAACAACGTGCAAATAAACATTCAGTTTTCACAAGGAACAGACCAATTTAACAAGCACGTAACTAATCCACGGCTATAATAGGTTCTTATTATAGCTCCTATTTATCTGAAATAAATAAATGAATTAAATAATTTATGTACTATTTGTCACAGTCTTCGTCTGCACCAGTCTGTCCTTGTCTCTGCACTACACTTCCCACAATCCTCCCTGTCTCCAAACCTGAACTCACTCCCTCACTTACCAGCCTGTTCTTCGTAATCATCATCAGTGTCACCTGTCTTCACCTTGTTATGTTTGATTCATGCCTGTATAGTCTCCTTCAGTTCAGTCTTTGTCGGTTGTTGAGTGTTTCCTGTTGCTTGTGCTAATGTCAATGTTGTTAATGTGTTTTGTGGATCTTCAACCTGTCTACCTGCCTGTACCATTTTGTTTCTTTATAATTTATAAAGTAATTTTCATCGGTAGTTCCCCAGCCAGCAGTAAAAAAAAGGCAACCGTAAAGATATTAACAAATTTGTAAAACTATGTTGGGTGGACTCTGTTCCTCTAGGGGGGTTCGGGGGCATGCTCCCCCGCTAGAATTTTTTTTACATTTTAAGGTTAAATGCATCAATCTCGTGCTCTTTGAGAGATCAAAATTAAGAGCTTCAACCCCTGAACTGCTCGTTGAACAAAGAAAAAGCATTGATTTGTACCAGGACAATAAACAGGGCTCAAACATCTTTTTAGTTGAGTCTCAGTCTACATTACATTATCAATGGTGTTTTAGGATCCCAAACAATTATTATAATAATGTAATAATGATTTATATAATTATTCCTATGATGTAAAATCCATATAGCCTATAAATGTACTATATGTGAAAATGAATATTTCAAAAGTATATTTTAGTCAACATTACACTATAGGAAAATTAAAATACTTTTGTCATATTTCTTCACTTGCAAGAAATAAACCCTTAAGCTTTTATTAAGAGAAAACACCAGATATAACCATGCTGATCGCGTGAGCAAAATGCACACTTTTCTTTAAATCACCCATCAAAATTGGATGCCTATCCTTAAAGTCTTGTGCTGTTTTATATAGGCAAAAAGCCATATCATGGATTCGATTTTAGTTTGTTGGCAAAATATAACACTATAGCCCATTATGTCAGGTTATACATTTTACATCTCATATGTGTTGGGAAAAGGCAGAAGAGAGAGTTCGGCAAAAGGCAGATTCGAACTCAGGTCGAGCGCATCTAAAACTGCTTTAGGGCCGGTTCACATATCGCGTCTTTTGCGCGCTCAAGTTCGTTATTTCAAATGTAGGCGCGCGGTATGCGCGCTCATAATGGAAGCGACGCGGTCGCGGTGCGACGCGCTCGTTTTTTCCAGGCGCGTCCGCGCCGCATCGAGATAAAAACATCTCAACTTTTCAGAATGCCGCAAGCGCACCGTAGGTCACGTGACACGAACCAACCAATCAGCTTCCTCGCCATTTTTGTTACCTCTTCTTAAAAT
This sequence comes from Pimephales promelas, assembly GCF_016745375.1. Next base: position 1,366,361 of record NW_024121688.1, on the reverse strand, counting down.
ATAATCAAACTGGTCCTTGTCCACTCTGAAATAGGCTTTGAACCTCCCATTGTCCAGGCGGAGTTCCTGAATCAGCTGGTGAAATTCCCCATGGTTCTTGCGTTTTTGTAGTATGGGGTGCAACCAAACACTGCGGCGTTTTTTAACTTTTCTGGCCCTTAAAGCACTTCACTCACACCCTACGACCTACGCTACTGTAGTACTCCGTGACGTGCATCTATTTACTAGAAAGACAGGCACTTAATGCAAATATACGCTCCGTTATCGAAAACGCAAAAAAAAACAAAAAAAAAAATTCGCATGGCGAACGTGCAATGTAGACCTGCCCTCGCGGCCTCGAAAAACTAACGGCTCACCGGGAAAACTCCCGACTCTCCCGATTGCCACTCCACTAACGTTAACGTTACTCCACAGCGGCGGCAACCCGCTAGACTAAAACCGATATGGTTTCGGAATCGGAACAACTGAAAGGAAAAAAGTGTGAGACACAGCTCTGGAGCGTCTCAGTTGATTCACAAAACTACCTAACGACCCGGATTCTCATAACTCTGCGTGTGTTTCGCGCTGGATGACGGCCGTGCTGAGCGGTGCAGGTACAAAGAAGTAGAAGACGAGAAATGTTTTCATTTTCATTTCATTTTAAACCACAAACTACTGAGTATGTTTTGGACATTATTTAACCGTGTCAAAGACGAACAAAATTTTTAGAATAACAACATTTCTTGCTCCAGTTTTAGGGGTGCTGAGCTCCTTTTTAGGGGTGCTGAAGCACCCCTAAAAAGGGGCTAGCCTCGCCCATAGAACAAATTGTTTGTGATGTTCCTCATTTGTAAATCACTTTGAATAAAGGTATCTAGTAAATTAATAAATGTAAATTACCTTGAACACTTCAATATTGTTTACATTTCAGTACTGAATTTGTTTTCATTAAATGATTAAATCATCTCTGAATTTGGATCCGACTCAACCTGGATTCTGAGTTCACCTCAAATATAACAATTTCAATAAAACAATTTTTATTTTACCATTTAATTGTTTGTGCATAACCTAACTGATAATAATTAAAATTTTGTGATATTACAACCAGCAAACCAGTAAAACCCACTCCCTGCCACTGTCCTACTACTTTTTAAAATTACTTTTTTTTCTCAGCAAAATCTAAACAAAAACTGTTTTCCTTATTAGAACTTAAAGCACTCAAAGCACTTAAAACTACCACTCACCCCAGTTTCTCCAGTTTACACTGTGGATGTTTCAGTAGATCTGAGAGTTGCTGCATTCCAGATTCTGTGATGTTATTCTTACTCAGGTCCAGCTCTCTCAGATGAGACGGGTTTGATCTCAGAGCTGAACTCAGAACAGCACAAGCTTCCTCATTAATAAAACAAAATCTCAACCTGTAAGTGTAAAGAAAGCCCTTTAAAATTATGTTACATAAGATTCATTCTGTGATCAAGGCATGGTGTGGAGCTATCCAATTCTTGTGTTGTTTTTGTTTGTTTGTTCTGTTCAGTCATTCTACATCAAGTTTTACCAGAGACAAACCCCGTAATAGAGCTGCATAATTTGGGGGGAAAATAGAAATGCAATTTTTCTGGTTAAAACTGGGATTTAAAATGCTTTTTTATTTTTTTTTTTACAAATTATATATAAGGAGATCAAATGTGAACTAACAGATTAAATAAGGAGATCATGTGAACTAACAGTTATCAGTCTTCAATTATGCTACTAAAAATAAAGCAATAGACACTTACCTCAGTTTCTCTAATTTACACATTTTTAGTAGATCCGAAAGCTGCTTAATTCCTGAATCTCCGAGGAAATTCCCACCCAGGTCCAGCTCTCTCAGATGAGACGGGTTTGATCTCAGATCAGCACAAGCTCTGACACCAAGGCCAAACTGATATTCCCTGCAAATAATTATTGACAAGAAAGATATTTAGTATCACATTCACACTAAAGCACCAATAAGAACAACATTCAAACACCACATTAAAATGTTACTGATGGACAATAGAATAAATTGTAAATATTTCTGGGAGAGATATGATCACATTTTTAGCTCATATTTTATTTTACTCACTCATGTTCTCCAGATGTTTTGACCACTGGTCGAATCTTCAGTTTTTCTGATTGATGAGATTTAAGGTAATCCAGCTGCTCTTCTGAATTCAGCAGCACAAACATCAGAGCTGAGAACTCATCAGGAGAGAGTCCGAGTCCAGATTTCAGCTGTGTCTTCATCTCCTGGATTAGATAACGCTCATCCAGCTCTTTCAAACAGTCCAACAGGAGACTGCTTTTCACTGCAGTTTCTGAAGAGGAACTCATGATCATAGTTTTGATGTGTTGAATTATTTCTTGACTGGATGAAGAGTTGCTGCTTCTCTGTGTCAGGATCTCTTTTAAAGCAATCTGAGTGGACTCCAGTCTGAAACCCAGTAAGAAGCAGAAGAAGAGCTCCATCTGTTTCTGCAGAGTTTTGTCTATGATATGTTGGAGTACGTAAAAGTATGCGAAGCTCTGCTCTCCAAATTCTAGTTTCAGACTGGAGAGATCTCTGAGCTGACAAACTTCTCCTCTATTAATGATCTCGGTAACATACAAAGCTGCCAGAAACTCCTGTGTTCGGTGATTTACAAAGCAGAATAATTTACACTCGCTTTTGTCTTCAATCCTTTTTATGATCATTGACTTTTTCAGGACACTTTCATCTCTAAGTCCACGTTGCTTCAAATCTTCATCACAGAAGAGAGATTTGCTGTTTACCAACCAGTGAAACGCTATATTCCCCAGAGCGACGATGGTGTCTCTTCTCTCTGGATTCAGGTCAGTCTGAGCTAACAGGAGTCTGCTGTACATCTGAGTGAGAGTCTCTGAACCCGTCTCGTCTGTTCTGAACATTTCCTCTGGCATCGCTGCGATGATTCTGCAGTAATCTGGTAAATAACACATGCTGTTGATGCGTGGAGATTTCCGGATGTGACTGATGACTTTATTGGCCATACTCTGGTCACTAATGCTCTTTCTGAAATACTCCTTCTTCTGTTGACCATTAAAGCCCTGGATCTCTGTCACACGATCAATAAACTGTGCAGGAATCTGATTGGCTGCTGCCGGTCTGCTGGTGATCCAGATATGAGCGTTTGGAAGCAGATTTCCCATGATGAGGTTTGTCAGTAGATCAGAGACTGAGGCTTTCATGATTGGATCTTTAATCTTCTTAGTGGTTTGGAAATCCAGAGGAAGTTTAAACTCGTTCAGTCCATCAAAGATCAGCATGACCCTAGACTCAGGATTCAGATGTCCGGTGTTTTCACAGCATCGCTGCAGAAGCTCCATGAAGCTGACCTCCTTCACCGTCTCTCTGATGATGTTCAGCTTCTGGAAAGGGATTGGAAATATATATTCGATGTCATGGTTTGATTTCTCTTCAGCCCAGTCCAGGACGAACTTCTGCACAGCCACAGTTTTGCCAATGCCAGCTTCACCCTTCATCAAAACGGTCCTGATTTTCTTGCCTTCAAAGATGTCATTACATTTGATCGGTCTTTTATCCCTGATATAAGAATCATGTTCTTCTATGATGTGAGGTTCAATAAAGACATCATTCAGTTTTTGTCTTTCTCCACGTAATATTTCTTCATTCAGACACTGAAACGCCTCCTTCAGTCTCTGTTTGAACATCTTTGAATAGGACTCTGATTCTACAGACAAAAACAAAGTTCAACAACTTGTAGACACATTCTTCACCTTTATTCTTACACATCAGTAACATTGATTTGCACATATTATTACATATACAGAGTCTGTATTCAGGGTTCCCTTTCAAGGGAACTCGAAACTACGTCAAATGACACTTTGGGGAACGCCCCTCAGCGTAACACCTCTGAAGCATGAATGAAACTAGACCAATCCTGATTGGTGTTGCGTCATGACATAATGTGTGACGGCATAAGCGGAAGCTACAAAAAGACACCGGCACACAACAGTGTTAGCTTTCTGTTCTTCAGCAAGCACTCTCTGTAAGTGCAAACTTCACTCGATGTGTGCATCCCTGTCCTCGCTACATCACGGGTGGGGACACACATCATATGTGTGTGCAGTGTTTGGGAGTGCACAGTGGTTAAATTGGCTTTTATAGGGAGGGGGAGCCCTTATTTATGGTGAATGGTCATCATTCAAAATCGCTCCGTAAAATGACTTAATGTGTTTTTACACCAAAGAGGCTCTTTTTCCACTTGGTGCAATTTATTTAAACAGAGAGAAATACTCTACAAATCAGGCAATGGATTTCACCCACGGAAAATGTATGAAAGTGAACATGTTTGAAAATATTGGTTGGTTATGTTGATTTAAAAGAATCAGGGCTAACTTCTTTGTCAGTTTGTTGTTTGATCACACTGACACGCAGGGCTGTACAGGGGTTTTGTAAATAAAAGTTGTCAAAAATTATCTTGCTAGGGGGGTTTGGGGGTATGCCCCCCTAAGAAAATGTTGGTTTTCCTGATCTCGAAATGTCCATTTTAAGGTGTTTTGAAGGCCCCAAAAAAGAAATGGACAACAGTAGCTTTAAAATCTTATGGTCAGTAGCATGAAGTAGGCCTATTTGATCAGATAACAGATTCTTTAACATGAGAATCGATTTAAATGTCTCAATGAGTGATCCACACTATAAAATGGAAAGCAGAATGTTTGTGCATTTGTTGACAATACACAATCACATATTCGAAATAGGAATGTCCTTAAATAGTCAAGTCACCTTTATTTATATAGCGCTTGATAGATATTGTATCAAAGCAGTTTCACAGTGATAACATGAAAATAATACAACACAGATCAATAATATTGTTGAATATTAAATGTGCCCAACTAAGCAAGCTAAAAGCCAAGACAACAAGGCAAATAAGAAATGATTCAAGGATTATTTACATTTCAAACAAACGCCAATGCAATCATTCTGTGCCCAGAGGCAATTAGTGTGAGCATCAAAGATCAGTTTCAGCTACTTTTTCTTTTCTAAATTAATCAATATTTTTGGACTAGCTAATGGTTCAATTGCTCACTTATATAAGTTGCGCAAACACGAACAAGCAGCGTGATACAAACAGTGAAAAGTCAAACACATCTGAGGTAACTTTATATTACAATAATAATACTGGCAATATATTTAATGAGGTGCTTGTGTTGTTAAATCCCCTACTAAAATAAGCTTATAGTAGGGGAGAGCGGGGCATTTGGTTTTGGCTTAATTAATTAAAAAAATATTAGGTCAGATATATATTTTTTTTTTCCACAAGCAACATATCTCTGCTACAAATGAACACTTACAGTTTTTTTCTAGGACCTACCATTTTCGTACAGTTGGACTGAAAGTGAAAGAAGTGCAAATGTTACAACTTACCCCATATGCGGGGTTAATTGTAACAGACAGAGGGGTTAGTTGTAACACTTGTGTGTAACACACATAATTCAGGACTATTTTATTTGTATAGTTTGATATTGATTGTGCATCTGTATAGGTAGATAACCATAAATCCATCCCTTATCCAGTCATCCTCCTATTGTGGATCAATATCATGGATAGAGACAGAAAAGAGCTGCACAGTTTTGCAATAAATAATAATAAATAAAATAATAAAATACTGTAATTGCAATTTAATTAGATTTGTGTGTGGCAGCTGCATGTACAATTATTATTATTAATAATAATAACAGTAATAATAATAATACAAATGAGCTTAAAATAAAAATTTTAAGGGTTTATTGCATTAAAAACAGGCCATATTTTTAATAAATAAACAAGTGATCAAAGCATAGTACACTAAATTTTAAACATTTTAAATTCCAACATTGTTTGTGAAAGTCCAACAAAGTTAAATTTATAAATAATACTCAAACCTGAAAAGTTGTGTGGCTCCGTTTTCATTTGATTATTATTGTACACTTGGCGGCTTGTTTGTAACACTGTGTTACAACTAACCCCGCTGTGTATTACATATTTTAAGCCTAGTTAACAGTTGCTAGGAATTGCTGACATGTTTCAGAACGGTGCTTGAGCCAACAAGACAGTGATTAAGGCAATATAAAGTTAGATTTGGAAACGTATATACACCCAACTCAGAAACCGGAAAAAAACTGTGATGAAAAAATGTACTTTCATGGTGTCAAAACCCTCTTTGTCCAGTATCTTCACGAAATATTATAAAAAACTTTCCACAAATTGATCGCGGGAGACCGTCTTCTGGCAGCGAGAGAAAAATATCCTAAACACAACCTGCATGACCGTAAAAGGTCTGTGTTGCATTTAGCCCCGCGTTTAGGTTGTGCCCCGCGCTGCCCTTTATGTCCAGACTGATCTCATGAAGTAGCGTGTGTATGACACGCCAATTCGTATTTCCATTTTTGGCGTGCTATCAAAACGCATAATCGCCTTTCAGCGTGTTTATGAACGCCGTTGACTTAACGTTATATAAATATATGACTTACCTCAACCCCGTCCCTAAACCTAACCGTCACTGGGGTTAATGGCATTTATGACTGTTCCCTTACCATCCTAGGTAAAAAAAAGATATGACTTACCTCAACCCCGTCCCTAAACTTAACCGTCACTGGGCTTAATGGCATTTATGACTGTTCCCTTACCATCCTAGGTAAAAAAAAGATATGACTTACCTCAACCCCGTCCCTAAACTTAACCGTCACTGGGCTTAATGGCATTTATGACTGGAGATTTGACTGCGTGTTCAGACACGCGGAATGACGCGGACGTTAATGGCGTAGACATATACGCATACACGCGGATACACGCGGATAGCTCAAAATGCGTGGAGATAACATGCCACCTGACTCGAAAGTGGCGTATATGTGTACGCAAAAGTCATGATGTCATGTTATGTCGATCATTTAAAACTTCTATCGACAAACAGCTGTTTATTAGCTTATGTTACATGCATCTTATCTCGCACTGTAGCCTATGCATGTTAACTGAAGCGTGAAGCGTCGCGTTTGGATTCGCGCTCGCTCGGCTTGCGCTTCTGTGAACACAAATCCCACTTGCTTTGATTGGACTCAAACTCAATTTTGAAATTGACGAGCGGTTGAGTGCTGAAGCAGCTCAGACGAGGAGATCAGTTATCATGGGCAAATCATTGAAGCACCAAATTCGAGTTAATATTAGCCAAATATTTCAAAACTTTCATTATATATACTCAACAAAATGTATATATTTGGTGCTGAAGGAGATGGAGCTGAGCTCCGACAGGGTGTGTTGTGAACCCGAGGAGGCGGAGCTGCGCTCCGGTGCGCTCCGCCCCAATTTAACCTATGGGAGGGAGTGCAGCATGCGCAAGCAGCTCTCGAGGGCGGGGATTTTGGGGATGACTTGCCAGTCGCCACTCCATGTCCCCGCATATGAGGAGCTGGTAGAGGTTGTCTCTCGTGCTTTCGCTCATCTTAATATCAATTGGCCACATTGTGAAAAGCAAATTAGACGAGCGCTTCCTGCAGCACACAGTACAACCTCAACTTCAGAGCTTGCCTTTCTTTGCCACAACAAGTCACACTCCTTGCGTATATCCAACCCCCTTGTGCTATAGTAATATTATGTTGCTTTCAATATGAAATGGGCGAAAACATTTTGGCCCATGTAGCAGTGTTTTTGTGGGTAAACCCCAAAAAGCTTTTTCTTCGTTATTAGTCGAAGAGAGTCTTGATTACGATCAGGTGAAGGTATCCGTTCTCAGATTATATGAACTGGTTCCTGAGGCTTATCAAAAATTTCGTAATCTTCGGAAAACTGATGAGACCTACATTGAGTTTGTTCAAGATGTTTGTTCAAGAGGCAGCGTAATTTTGAACGCCCTCTGCCTGTCGACAAATGGCGATGAGTTCTGATAAGTCTGTGTTCTCACCTGTTTGTTTCTATTGTAAGAAACATGGACACATTATTTCTGAGTGTAATGTGCTTAAAAAAGAAAAAAAAATGCCTTTAAACCAGTAGGTTTGTTGATGATGTCCCCACCACTGGTGGATGGATGGATGGATTCGTATCTTTGGCAGGTAATGGTAATTGGCAGGAAATTTTACGCAAACCAGTCAAGATACTTCGTGATACAGACGCTGCTCAGAGTTTTATTCTGGAAGGAATATTGCCGTTGTAGAATGACAGCTTAATTTATACAAGCTTCTTGGTACAGGGTTTTGAAATGGGCCTTGTGAGTGTACCTTTGCACGAGATAGAAATTGAGTCTTCCCTTGTTGTTGGCCACGTTGTTGTTGGAATGCAACCATGTCCTCCAGTTCGACATTTATTTTAGGGAATGACTTAGCGGGAGGAAAAGTTTTTGCTAGCCCTGAGGTTACTGATGTTCCTCTTCCTTGATCTACTGTTGATGCATTAGCTCAGACATATCCTGAGGTTTTTCCCTCATGTGCTGTTACTCGTGCTATGACCCAGAGACTGAAAGATATAAACCTTAGTGAGTCAGAAAATGAGTGGAATTTTGATTTGAGTGATACGATTTAATCAAATAATCAATTGATAATAATTTTTCTTCAAAAAACCTTAATTTCTTTTCGACTGAAGAAAGAAAGACATGGACATCTTGGATGACATGGGGGTAAGTAAATTATCAGTAAAAGTTTTTTTTAAAAATGATCTACTCCTTTAAGCAGGCTGTGGATCAATTGCATATCCAACACTGCACGTCAAGCTGTTACCATCCAGAAAACCAGGGAGCACTCGAAAGGTTCCACCAGACTTTAAAGTCGATGCTGCGTACGTTTTGTCATGAGTTTCAAAAAGATTGGCTTGAAGGGGTGCCTATGGTCATGTTCACAGTGAGGGAGGTAGTGCAAGAGTCGTTGGGCTTTAGTCCGGCCAAGTTAGTGTTCGGGCATACTGTCCGAGGCCCACTGAAGTCATTATTGGTCTCGTGATACAAGTTCAAACAACATTCTTGACTGTTTCGGAATTCCGTTTCAAGCTGCGACATGCGTGTGAGTTGGCTAGAGAGAATTTGGAGATTTCCCAGCAACGAATGAAAAAACTTTTCGTGGTTTTGATCCTGGTGATAAGGTGCTAGTACTGATGCCAGTGCCTGGGTCCGCATTGCAGGCTCAGTATTATGGCCCTTACCAATTGAAAGAAAAGGTGAGTGAGCTTGACTATTGTCATTCTGACGACAGACAGAAGAAAAAAAAACTTGTCTATATCATACTAACATGCTCAAGCCGTACTTTGAGAGACAGTCAGATTCGTCTGGAAGGAGTTTGGCTGTGTAAACTGTTTCATCCACAGACTTTTTGGTGACCAGAGGACAGGTACTGTCCAGTGCTGATGTACCTGAAGCTGAAATGCTGTCCAGTTCTGAATCTTTCATTCGCCCATTGTGTTCTACTGAATCAGACAGCATTGTTGATCTCACTTTTGAGGGAATTCTGAAATGATTCAAACTTTAGACTCACGTTAATCCCATTTGACCATTAACGAACGAACTGACATGACTAATGTCATTCGGACGTACAGCAATTTGTTTTCTGATGATGTTCCTTATAGTACTTCATTGATAGAGCATGATATCGATGTTGGCGATTCACTGCCTATTAAACAGCACACATATCGGCTAAGTCCTAAAAAACGAGTTGCAAAATGAGGTGAACTCCATGCTCGAAAATGACATCGCAGAGCTAAGCTTTAGCCCTTGGAGCTCACCCTGTTTGTTGGTTAAAAAGACTGACAGTACATCTTGTTTGGTACTGATTTTAGACGCATTAATGCTGTGACGAAACCCGATTGTTATCCATTGCCTCGCATGGAGGACTGCGTGGATCATGTTGGAAATGCTAAAATTGATCTGCTAAAGGGTTATTGGCAAGTGCTTTTGTCAGATCGTGCGAAAGAGATTAGTGCGTTCGTAACATCAGATAATTTCCTACATAACAAAGTAATGGCTTTTGGTTTCCAAAATGCCCCGGCAACCTTTCAGAGATTGGTTAATCATGTTATCGAAGGCATACATAATGTTGAAGCATATTTGGACGGCTTAGTCATTTAAAGCGCATCTTGGTCAGAAAATATGGAGCAACTTGATGGAGAACATATGGAGCAACTTGTTCAGTCGTTTGTCTCAAGCTAACCTTCCGATTAATTTGTCTGAGCTACGGTTATCTACTTGGGAAAAATAGTTGGTGGTGGACAAGTTCGACCTGTTGAGTCTAAGGTAGAGAATATCACTCATTATCCAGTGCCCAAGACACACCGCAAGCTTCGTCGATTTTTGGGTATGGTGGGGTACTACAGAAATTTTTGTAGAAATGTTTCTGTTGTTGCTTCTCCTTTACCCGACCTTCTTAGTCCACAAGTGCAGCAGCTGTACTTCTTCAAATGGACGAGGTTGGTGTTGAGCATCCCGTTTGTTATTTCTCTCGGAAATATAATTAACATCAGAGAGGGTACTCTACTATTGAGAAGGAGGCGATCGCCCAAATTCTTGTCATTGAACATTTCAATGTTTACATCGGTTCTGTTTCGCACCTGTTAAATAATAATAAATAATCCCTTAACGATCATGGCTCAGATGAAAAATAATAATCAATGTCTGATGCGTTGGAGTCTATTCCTACATATTTTTGAACTGGACATTCGTCACATTTGGGGTAAGGATAACGTGATTGCTGATGCGTTATCTCGCATCTGATTTAATTGTAGGCTAGTACCTTCTGAGGTAAGATCATTCAATTCCTACAATTAATCATTTAAGGGTGATGGTGTTACGTGGGTGTTTATTGAAACGGTGAGTGTGATCTTTTTTTATACGAGTTCGTAGGTGGAGTCATGGAAGGGATTTTCCCTTAACCACGTAAGTGGAGTGACGTCATGGGAGTTCCGAATATATTTAAGCAGCAACTGCGTTGAAGGCAGGTCTTTCTCTTCCTCACCTGCTCGCTCTTTGTTGCCAGCTGTAAGATCACTCGCCGTCTTCTGCCAACATGCTGGAGGATTTTGAGATGGCTATATGTTGAGCTTAATTTGAGTTCTTTAAACCAGGTTCACCAGTTCACCTTTTATTATTTAGTTTAGAACAGCGAGGGATGCATTTGCCTGGAAGACTTACCTGTTTTCTATTTTTCAGGAGCTAGGTAAGATCTACTGGTTAACTAGGTGTAGTTTCCTGTGGATTCCTGTTTTCTGTTAGCTGCCCTACCTTTCCATTGTTATTTTGTATAGTTATGTCTGTTGATTGTTTATCTTCCTTCCTTCTCTCATTAAAAGTCTATGGCATTATTGACGTCTGAAACGCTACCTTTCGTCTGTGATTTTTTAAATGTGCGGTCCTTGTCTTTTGTTGATTGTGAATGAGCAATTATGGACTCATGGCTGTAACACAAGCTTACCAGTCTGACCTTCTAAAAGATATTGATGAGGGCGAGGGACCAACTCCAGAGGATGTAGCGGAGTTTAGGAAGGCTGCAGACTTGTCTCTCCGAGTCACCAAGGAGACGGCCCGTGACATCGGCCGCTCCATGGCGGCTATGGTGGTCTCGGAGAGACACTTATGGTTAAATCTGTCGGGGATCAAGGATAAGTACAGGGCTTTTCTCCTTGATGCCCCGATTTCACCTTCTGAGGGCCGTCCTGCAGGTTAAAAAGGCTTTGTCTAAGAGGTCCTAGCCAGTCTAGGTTCTCTGTGGGTGGACTCACCCATGGCGGAGCGATCGAGGTTGCCTTCGGGACGCATCCGTTTCCAGCGAACGCACGCTGCACACTGCCCACAGGCTTGCGGCCAGGCAGCAATCGCTTCCGCCCATCGAGATTCATTTTCGGTCAAACCCTGCCGGAGATCCGCTTCAGGGGGTCGACAACAAATCCAGATTGGTACCCAAAGAACCTGGCTCCCCAGGTAAAGTATTTTGATTTGTGGAAAAATCTTATGAATATTTCGCCTTGGGCCTTGTGCTCTATTCAAAAAAGGTATAGGCTGCAGTTCGGTTTCCTCACACCAAGGTTCAACGAGGTGGTCTGGACTGCAGTCGACCCAGTGCAGGGTCGGGTATTGGACCAGGAAGTAAACTCCCTGCTGGTAAAGGAGGCTATAGAACGAAATCCTCCACCAGACAGGGAGTCCATATTTTACAGCCGCTACTTTATAGTTCCCAAAAAGGATGGGGGGTTGCGTCCAATAATAGATCTCAGACACTTGAATCGTTCTCTGAGAAAATTCAGGTTCAAGATGCTCACTATTCTCATCATCGTGAGTCAAATTCAATCCGAAGATTGGTTTGTCTCGATAGATCTAAAAGACGCACACTTCCACATATCCATCCTAAGTTCCTAAGGTTCGCTTTCGGGGGCGAAGCGTACCAATATTGGGTTCTTCCATTCGGCCTAGCTCTCTCCCCTCGCACATTTACCAAATGTATGGATGCAGCTCTATCACTGCTGAGGCTTCAGGGATTCAGGGTGCTCAATTATATCGACGACTGCCTGATTCTGGCCCAGAAGTCAGACCAGTTGCTGGTGTGTTTTGGGTTACCCAAGAAGGGTCCACCCACTTCCAATCAGACCCTCAGCAACTGGATTGTCCAAGCTATTTCTTTGGCCTACCAGGTGCACAGTTTGCCTTCACCTTTGGCCGTGCGGGCTCAATCAACCAGAGGCATGCCGTCCTCTAGAGCCCTCTTCTCGGGGGACCCGATCCAGGAGGTCTGCGATGCAGCAGGATGGGCCACCCCCCAACACCTTTATTAGGTTTTACATTCTGTCTACGCCTGGCACTCTTGTGCTATAGCCCTAAGTGTGCCTGTGAGCAGCTACACACTAGGACAGGCAGGGCGCGTTGTGGCATAGTGGTTACTCGTTCCCCCAAAGTGTCATTTGACGCAGTTCATGTTCCCTTGAAAGGGAACATCTCCGGTTACGACTGTAACCTTTGTTCCCTGAGAAAGGGAACGGAAACTGCGTCCCTTCGCCATGCCTTCCCCTTCCTGGGAGCGCTTGCTTCATCACAGAAGCTAACACTGTTGTGTGCCGGTGTCTCTATGTAGCTTCCCGTCACACATTACGTCATGACGCAACACCAATCAGGATTGGTTTAGTTTCATTCATGCTTCAGAGGTGTTACGCTGAGGGGCGTTCCCCAAAGTTTCATTCGACGCAGTTCATGTTCCCTTTCTCAGTTCTCCTAAATCCAAATCTTCAATTATATAAATCACATTGCACATTTTGTTATTGATTACCTGAGGATTTTTTGCTGCTTTCTGTGTTGATCATGGATGGCTTTATCTGCACCTGTGCAAAATAACAAAAACAGACACATAAATTCCACTATGAGGGACTAAATGACAATCAAATATCTTATTATAAGTTTTAATCCAGGAGAAGACTTTAAACTACAAGATAACACTGAGACCTCCAAACACACAAACACAACACTTGTGCTCATATTGATGTACACATACTGTACAATACTGTACCTTCACTTTGGTATGATCTTCTTCAGGATTCTTCGATTTTGGATTGTTCCTTCAACAGGCAAAAATATATATATTTATTGTAATATAAATTAACAGGTTATTATGAAGGTTACCTTATGCTGTGATTATTCAGATTCCACTTCCAAAATATTTATTCTATTTAAAAATACAACCTAGAATATTCAGCAGGCAATTTTCAGTCCATTTTATTTCACTTTACACATCAGCTTTCACAAATTCAGTTCAAATTCAACAGAAAATGTAACATTGCACATCCGGGAACTGCAGGAATATCAGTAGTGTGCCAATAAATAATCTCCATCTGCTGTTAGTGCAAGTGCGTGTTGACGGAGACCAGTGCAACCGTTAGATAGGGTCATTCATTCACAAAAACTGATTTATAGAAATGGAGCAAGCAGTAAGTATATCTGATGATTATCAGGGCAAGCAAGTATATATAGAAAAGCTACTAAAGACTGTTATGTTTATGTTTAATCCAATGTCTTCACTGTTACTTTCCCTGTATACATGTAAGCAGCTTTCTCGCGTGAATGAGATCATAATGTTATTCCCGATGCTGATGTACAGATCAAACGTTAAATCTGAGGTAACATATTTCTCTCGGTTGTTTAGTTTAACTTTAAACTAACTTAACTTTATATTGTGGTACTGCGCTGCAGTACTGGGGGATCCCCCGGGATTCCACAGCTGTTGGGATATATAAAATACTAATGTAGCTTAATGGACTAATACAGTGATATAAAAGACCAAACTCCCACCTGGAAATGTAGACTATACTATATACTATATATATTAAAGTTAAATGCCTCCACTGGGCAATGATAAGTATGTCCAATACCACTTATATTTATTTGACAATAACTGCTTGCTCCATTCCCTGTTTATATTCTATTCTCTTGTATAGCACACCTGTTCATAAAAACTGTTGTCTATTTTTGTTCATTTATAATTTATATGTACATATGTGTATCTTATTCATTTATCTTTATTCTTTATTGTACTATCTGTGTAGGTACACTCTGTTGTTGTCTCTGTGTACTGGAAGCTTCTGTCACCAAAACAAATTCCTTATGTGTGCAAACATACTTGGCAATAAAGAAATGATTCTTTCTGATTCTGATACAATACAAAAGAGGTAGCCTTCTCTGGGTGAATTTGTCAAATGCAACATTTATAGACACATACAAAATTATTATTATTTTTTTTTTACAGAGTAGGCTATATTTACTCGCTAGCTTGCCAGGCGGCATCTGCATCTCCAACGCATTCCAAAGTTTCCTTGATGTGGCTCTTACAATAGGGAAACATGGAACGAGAGAACGAGACTGAAAGATAGGGAACGTCTTGGATACTGATTTAACCCATGTTCCATGATGGCGAAAACAGAGACACGGGCTGTGTCTGAAATCGCTCCCTATCCACTATATAGTGCACTACAGTATATCAGGTGTCGGCCGGGTGTCTGAATTCTGAGTGAACGACATCATTCCCTACATTCATTCACTACCTTTACCCACAATCCTCTCTGAATTTGAGTGAACATTCGATGTACATTTGCTAAAGCACTATTTCCCACAATCCAATGCAGAGAGAATTGAGCGTGCATGAAAGTGCGGTGCGAGCAAGTTTAAACCAGAGATTACATTACAGCTTTCTTATTCCTGCTTTAACATTTATTTCATGCTAGTTTTATTTTTCTATTTATCATAACTTGAATAGAACATATTAAAACATTGAGACAATATTATATAGATGAATTGTAAAATTAAATGAAATTATATTTATATCGGGTTTTTTTTATTAAAATATACTATTTAGGCATTAACACAATTTAATGTGTTTTACTAATGTGTTTTGATAATTTGTGGCATTGTTGTTAACTCGTTCAACTGTAAAGGGATAGATGATAATTTGGTGGAGGATTTGAAAAATATCCGTTAATCGTCGTTAGGAAGCGTATTCATTCGGATACAATAAGTGTCGCCGGAGGGCGCTCGACGACACGTCATCTGTGAGCGTGTTATTGTTGTTAATATTATTTTATAAAGTAAGTAAGATAAAAGGAGTTTTATTACTACGTGTGACGAAGCCTTTTCTGTGACAGCTCCAACTCTCCGACGCTCAGTGTAAAGTCGCCTTTCCACTGCACACGACATTCGCATACGATTGTCGCATTTCGCCCCCTAGTGTCAGTCGCAATGATCTTTGAAATTGGTCGTGAAGCAACCGTTACCCTCGGATATTCACAATGGTAAAATTAATGATTTTAATGAATGTAATGCATGAATATATCTACACAAAACAAATGACCCTTAATACATCTCAAATAAAAACATAGTTGATTTTATAGAGCTAATCAATATAAATATTGATTTAATCATTATAAATATTTTTTTCAGCTGTAGTTAATTATAACCAACATTTTATAGAAAGAGTGTTTACAGAAAAACATTAAAGAGTTAAAATATTGGTAATTCTAGCCTCACGCACATAGTTTTTATTAAAATACATCACTTTCGGTTGGCCGGTCGCATACGGTCTAGCTGCAGAAGTTCAGATATTTCAACGGATCCAAAGCTCAAATCGGATCCGAATATTCCGCATATGATCAGAACTCCCCACAGCTCCCGTACGACTCTCCATTAGAAATGAATGACTTCCGGTATGACAGCGGTCGTTTGTCGTGTGCAGTGGAAAGGCGGCTTAAACGTCAGCGTCCGAATTCACTCACTTCATCTCGTTCACTCCTTGCAGATATAGTGCACTCAACTGTCATACACTATATAGGGATTAGTGAATGAGTGAACGAGTGAGCAGTTTCAGACACATCTAATATGTCCCTCCTACCACAACCCTGAAACACCTGAATGGCTGGGATCCCCGTCTCAGCATAAACCTGAATGAGTGGATGAGTGCTGTAATTTCATATATCCGAATGTACGGGGGATGGCTTGGCGTGCAAATTCCACTCGTCAACCCCAACGGCCATTTTTCTGCAACCCAGAAGTGATTGGGATACGCCATTTGTCGGTCAGATTTCTTTTAATTGATTTACACACACAATGAGGTCAAACCCCATGTGTAGGTCAAAACAGCGCAAACATAGTCAAGTCCTCCACCACACCATTTCCTCCACTATTCCATTCATTAACTATCTATATTATGTTGTTGAGGGTGGTTAGCTCAGAGCTCAAGCCAAGCCTTGGGATCAAGCCTTAAAAGACAATAAACCAAGTTAGATTACCATTCTGACTAATCGTTTTACTTGTGAAATATATATGTAACATAATAATTAAAAATCCTATTAAGTCAGAATCAAAATGTGTAAGTTTGCCTTTTATTTCATGTCTGTAGCTCTGAGTTCATCGATATGCAAGTGAACTACTAAATAAAAGTGGAATCTGCGACAAACCCAGACAGCAAACTGACATTGAATCAATGTGGAAACGACGTCTCTCATGACATCGAAACAACGTTGATTTTTCTCATCGAATTAACGTTGAACCAACGTCAGACGCGGCATTCTTCCAAGCTAAATGAAAATCGAAAATTGGTTTGCTTTCATAACGTTGAAACAACGTTGATTTCAAGTTG
Organism: Pimephales promelas; assembly: GCF_016745375.1. Next base: position 1,349,270 of record NW_024121688.1, on the reverse strand, counting down.
ATTTTCCGTTAGTTTTGAAAGAATGACGCGTCTGACGTTGGTTCAACATTAATTCGATGAGCAAAACAATTTCAGATCAACGTTGTTTCGATGTCATGTTTCCACGTTGATTCAAATGTCAGTTTGCTATCTGGGAATGGATGTCCTATAAAATACTAAGATGACAATTTTCCTCCCCCCACATTATAAATATTACTTACAACTAATTGGCCATGGTGGAAAGCAATTGATTGTTGGTTCTATTGTAAATAATTGAAAATTTGAGCTTTTAGATACATCTGACAAAACTGTTAAACATCTCAATACATGAAAGAAAACTGATCTGTCAAGATATTTATATATAAGTTTCACAGAATAAAGACATACAAGTTTGATTGATGTGAGAACGAGTGTACTGTATTATAGGTGTTTGTTTCAGTATAAACATTCCAGTTTACACGTAAATGAACATGTAATTAAACTGTACACCACTCTGTTAAATGTCTCAGCTAGATGGAAATTTCGTCAATATTTGCTGATTATAAACAAGGCATAACAAGACTCTCCTACCTTACTACTTCACTGGTGTCTGTTTGTGGATCATTTGTCTTTTCATCTTGTCCTGAAGAAGCAACCTCTTTTGTCACTGTCACATGAAAATGAAAAACAATTTTTAGTATTTTTGAAATTATACAGTTTGATAACATATTTTTTTTCCCATTTTTGAGTGGAACTTGAAGCAGCATTATGATGTTCAGGCCATGGGATGGCTTCTGTGTGAGCCAGTGTCTGAAAACATGTGGAAAACAAACCAATTGTATGGGCTATGTGCACAACTGTAGTTTCGAACTTCCGCTTTTGTCAGAAGTCGGCATATCAGTTTCCAGTCTAGGACTAGTCATCCGCATCCACTAATAAACAGACAAGATGAGTGCTGCTGTTGTACGAAAAAAAGAGTTCTTAAACACATCTAAGTTTCTAAGAACTGTAGGTGGATCTAACGTCCATTTCACACCCGTTTGCAGTGTGTGTTGCGGTGCAGGAGCGTGCTGTTAGTGCGTTTACATATTATGATGCATTTGCACAGTGAATAACGTCTCGGGTTATGACTATAACCCTTGTTCCCTTAGAAGGGAACGAGACACTGCGTCGAGAATCGACACTTTGGGGACGCTCCCTAAGCATGCGCCTCTGAAGTATGAATGAAACTAATCCAATCCTGATTGGTGTTGCGTCGTGACGTAACATGTGACGGCATACCCGGAAGTATAAAAGTGACGCTGTCACAACACACGCTAGCCTCACGATGAAGCAAGACGCTCTAAGGCCTAAAGGGGGCGTGGCAGAACGACGCAGTGTCTCGTTCCCTTCTCAGGGAACAAGGGTTAAAGTCATAACCCGAGACGTTCCCTTTCGAGGGAACTCTACACTGCGTCGAGAATCGACACTTTGGGGAACGAGTGCCCACTAGGCCACGCACCGAATAGGCCTGTCCTGGAGTGAAACTGTTTAGGCACTCAGCAAGGACTGAGCACGTGTGCACCGGGCGTACTAGGAAGGTGGAGACTGTAAATTTTTATGAAAGTATGTGGGGTAGCCAAGCCGGCTGCCTCGCAGATCTCCTGAAGAGGTACTCCCGAAAGAAGGGCCCTAGAGGAAGCCATGCCTCTAGTTGAATGTGCCCATAAGGTAAAAGGTGAAGGCAAACGGCGCACCTTGTAAGCCTCAGTAATAGCCTGGACGATCCAGTTGCTAATAGTTTGTTTGGTTGCCGGGAGCCCCCTCTTAGGTGACCCAGAACATACTAGTCCAATTGTTCCGACCTTCTCCAAGAAGAGAACCCCTCAAGGTACAAGCTCAAAGCTCTGAAGGGGCAGAGCAAGTGAAGCCTCTCCACTTCCGCCGACACATGAGGTGGAGGATGGAATGCCTGAAGGACTATAGAACGAGCCATATTCGATGGAACTTTAGGCACGTAGCCCGGACTCGGGTGTAAAAAGGCCTTCACTCTGCCAGGGGCAAACTCCAAGCAAGCTGGCATTACTGCCAGGGCTTGGAGATCTCCCACCCTCTTAAGTGAGGTAATTGCTAAGAGAAAAGCCATTTTCAGTGTTAAGTCCTTAGGCGAAGCCGACTCTAAAGGTTTGAAGGGGGCCAGGGATAACCCCTCCAGAACTATTGCCAGGTCCCAGGCAGGAACCCTGGACCTGGCTGCCGGCCTCATCCTCCAAGTACCAAGGAGAAACCGAATGACCAACTGGTGCCTCCCCAGAGGCCCATTACTTAACGGTGCATGGAAAACCGCAATGGCAGCCACGTACACCCTAAGCGTGGACGGGGAGAGACCCTCAGAGAAACGATCTTGGAGAAATTCCAGAACTGAAGCCACCGGGCAGTTTACTGGATTTAACCCAAGTTCTCTACACCAAGTGACAAACACATTCCACTTGAGGTCATATAATCTCCTGGTGGATGGAGCCCTAGAGCTAAATATGGTTTCAATCACTCCAGCTGATAGACCAGCATTTAGGTACTGAACCCCCTCAGAGGCCAGACCCACAGCTTCCACAGCTCTGGGTGAGGGTGGAAGCTTGTGCCCTCCGCCTGAGACAACAGATCCCTCCTCAGAGGAATCTGACATGGCGGAGCTATCAGGAGTGATACTTCTTATGTCTGAAAACCATACTCGGGTCGGCCAAATTGGGGCAACCAGGAGTAGACTGATGCCCTCCTGACGGACCCTCTCCAGGACTCCCGGCAGCAGAGTGATCGGGGGAATGTGTACAGGCAAAGCCTCGGCCAGGCCTGTACTATGGCATCCAATCTCAGTGGGGCTGGATGTGAGAGGGAGAACCAAAGTGGACAGTGGGACGTCTCTCGAGACGCAAATAGATCCACTTCCATCGGTCCAATACACTCCCAAATCAACTTCACCACCTCCGGATGAAGTCTCCATACCCCGGGCCTCAGCCCCTGTTTCTTTTAATCCCAATTTTTTAATATGGCCAAGAACGACATCTTGATGCCGAACTGCCATCTCCCGAGACTGGGCCAGAATAAGCCAGTCGTCGAGATAATTCAATATCCGAATCCCTTGAAGTCTCAGTGGAGCAAGGGCTACGTCCATACACTTGGTAAATGTGCGGGGAGAGAGTGCTAGGCCGAACAGAAGGACCCGACGTCTTTTAGATCTATCGTGACAACCAGTCCTCGGACCTGATTTGACTCACGATTGTTGGAATGGTCAACATTTTGAATTTGAACCTCCTCCTCAACAGGATGTTTGCCCCCTGATTCTGAACCCCTGGAATATACATTGCTCTGATAGAGAGTATTTTCCCTTGGGACCAAAGGATAATCTGATGCGCCAGTCTGCACAGAGGGCGCGATCTGATTCCCCCTTGTCGGTTCAGATAGGCTAACACTGACCACACTAGGACGTGGTGACCTTTGATGTCTGGGAGGAAGCTCCTCAAAGCCCTGAACACAGCCATCATCTCTAGGCAGTTTATATGCCAAGAAAGATGATGGTCCTGCCACAGACCCCTGGCAAACGGTCATCCATGACCGCACCCCAGCCAGTGTGGGAGGCGTCTGTCGAAACGGTTTCCCGGCGACATGACACTCCCAACACTGGCCCTTGGGGTAGGAACCAAGGTTTCTTCCATACTCTCAGAGAACGAAGGCATCTGCGCGTTACTCTGATCATACGAAGCGGATTCCCCTCGGGAGAAAACCCCTTGGTTTTTAACCACCACTGAAGGGGCCTCATGTGTAGCAGGCCCCAAAGGAATGATGTTGGATGTCACTGCCATGAGGTCCAGCATTCTTTGAAATTGCTTTACAGTGATGGCCTGGCCTAGCTTTACCCTGGATACCATCGCCAAAATTGACTCGATTACGTGCGGGAGACATGCGTGCCTGCATCGTAATCGAGTTCCATACGACTCCCAAAAATGTCATACACTGGGATGGTTCTAGCACACTCTTCTTTGCATTGAGTCTCAACCCCAATTTCAGAATGTGGCCAAGGACGACATTTCGATGCCGAACTGCCATTTCCCGAGACTGAGCCAGAATGAGCCAGTCGTCGAGATAAATCAATATATGGATGTCTTGAAGTCTCAGTGGAGCAAGGGCTACATCCATTCATTTGGTGAATGTGCAGGGAGAGAGTGCTAGGCCGAACGGAAGAACCCGATATTGGTAAGCTTCGAAAGCGAACCTATCTCCTGTGACATGGAAGGATGGAGTGAAAATTGGCATCTTTTAGATCTATCGTGACAAATCAGTCCTCGGATCTGATCTGACTCACGATTACTGGAGTTAACCTTTCGAACCTGCACCTCCCTATTCAGAGATTGGTAAAAAACCCAGAGATCTAGAATTGGCCTTAACACCCCATCCTTCTTCGGAACTATAAAGTACCGACTGTAAACCCCGGACTCCCTGTCTGATGGAAGAACACGTTCAATGGCTTCCTTTAGCAGCAGAGTTTGAACTTCTTGTTCCATCACCTGAGCCTGCTCTGGGACCACTGTAGTCTGTACCACCCCAGAGAACTTGGGGGGCGGTGTGCGAACAGCAGTCTGTACCCTGATTCTATTATATGCAGGACCCATGCAGATATGTTGGGAAGATGATACCATGACTCTACAAAATTTAATAGGGGTACCAGCCTCTCGAGACTTACCTCTGGTGTTTTTTTGTTTTTTTTTCTCGACTCCCTGAAGCGGAATACTGGCAGGCTGTAGTCGATACGGACGTTTTGACCATAAACGATGCTTCGTTATAATATTTTCGCTGGAAACCGATGCGGCCCAAAGCGTCGCTGACGGTGGGCAACATACATCGTTTCCTATTTAAAAATATTCAGGCCCCATATAGATATATTGGAAGGTGTAGCTATTCTACAAAATCTACTAAGGGAACCAGCCCCTTGAGACCGACCTCGGGTGTCTTTCGAGCACTATTCTCGACTTCCTGAAGCGGATGACCGGCAGGAAAAAGTTGAGAAAAATTTCGGTCGAGAAACCATATTCGGGGTGAACGCCACAGTGTGCGTTTGCTGGAAATCGATGTAGCCCGAAACGTGTAAAACGGCGGGACAACATATATATTTTATATATATAGTTTATATATATATATATATATATATAGTTTATATATATATATATATATATATATATATATATATATATATTTATTTTCTTTATTCATAAACCTGTCGACGATTGAAGTTACAGCGTCGGAGAACAGGCCAGTTTTCCTTATTGGAAAGTAAACTCGTAATTTTCACGAGAGAAAATTTGCCTCGGCAAACGAGAGATCTGAGTCACTAAAGTTTCCGTATTGCAATGCAGACCTTAAATCTACGCGCTGCCTCGACAAACGCGGGATCCCAGTCTCAGAATCTTTATCGCAATAATTTAGGACACTGGGTTTGGAAACATGGGATGAATGCGGTTCATCCCACGATCTCATGATCTTTTAGTGGAGATCGGGGAAAAACGGCAAACCCTGAGGCTGTGACCCGTGCCACATGAAACGCTCATCCAAATTATTTAAACTTGCGTTCCCTGCTCATTTTGTGGCCAGCTGAAGTTCAGTCTGACCACGGCACAAGTCACAACCTCACCAGTTCCTCATATGCTTGGCCGTGAACTGGCGCGCCTAACTCACGGTCATCCGCATCGATACTGAGCACGTCTACTTCCTCGGAAGCAGAGAGCCCGAGTATCGGAACCTGATCGTGGTCAGAAGAAGCCGCGGCGCGGACTTCTGCACCACTCACAGGGGCTATGGGATCATCAGACGATGAATGAGAAAGTGCCTCAGCAATCTCATTCTCGTCTGCAAGATCCCGCTGCGAACCCCACGATCTCAATCGTCGCGCCTTCTCAAGGGACGTGGGACCAGAACCGTAGGGAACGCAACCCTGACCGTGCTCATCAAAGCACGCCAGCCCGGGAGCGCAGCACTCTAATAGGAAGTGCTTTACAGTCTGCTGTGCTCCCAAACAATTTACACACAAAGCATGTGCGTCCCCACCCGTGATATAACGAGGGCAGAGATGCACACATCTTTTAAATTGTTCGCTGGCCATTTCTAGTTCAAACTGAGTGACAAACAACACCAAATAAGACAGACAGTTCTTCAACACAGAGCGCTTGCTGAAGAGCGAAAGCTAGCATGTGTTGTGACAGCGTCACTTTTATACTTCCGGGTATGCCGTCACATGTTACGTCACGACGCAACACCAATCAGGATTGGATTAGTTTCATTCATACTTCAGAGGCGCACGCTTAGGGAGCGTCCCCAAAGTGTCGATTCTCGACGCAGTGTAGAGTTCCCTCGAAAGGGAACTGATCCGCGGCTGTACAACAAACACATACTTAATATTTTTACTATTTTTTGCGCGTCGATCAAAATGTCTATTTTGTGCAGCCACTGCGCACGAAGGTTGGTGTTTATCAGGAAGCAGTAGAAGCTGAAATGGCTGTTAGCGACTTGAAGCAGAGCAAAGTGCCGCACAGCAGTCTTCTAACGCATTTAAACAGGTTAGGGCTTTCACTTTTCACTGATGTGGTATACATAACAGCAGCACAGCGAACGTTTCCACACCGAATCTATTTCTGCTGTGCTGCAAACGCTGGTGGTCAAAATGATAGATTGACCAGAAATGTAGTAATTTCACCATAAATGCGTTTAATTAAATAAAATGTAGTAATCTCACCATAAATGCACATTTAATCAAGGAAAACGGACGTTTGATCCACTACAGTTCTTAGAAACTTAGATGTGTTTAAGAACTCTTTTTTTCGTACAACAGCAGCACTCATCATGTTTGTTTATTAGTGGATGCAGATGATCAGTCGTAGACCGGAAACTGATACGCCGACTTCTGACAAAAGCGGAAGTTCGAAACTACAGTTGTGCACATAGCCCATAGGCCGGTCAGGAAGGCTTTAGGAAGTCTTTTGTTCATGTGTGTGTGGAAAGTTCATTATGTAAGTTGGGAGTTGAAAACAATAATTTTAAGTTCTACCCATAGACTGTAAAAAAAAAAAAAAAAAAAAAAAAAAAAAATGGACGACACGCCTTCACTCTCTTCTGTTGGTGAAAAGTGAAGCTGCCAAAAGTCCTAATATGGCCGTAGTGAACGCGGGACCCGAGTCGCACAGTAGTGAGCGTGAAGTGAAGCCGCGATATCAAAGTCCCGCCCTCACTCTCACAGAAACATTAGTACAGTTTACTGCAGAACAGCTCATTGTGTCAATGTGTAATAAACAGTTATGGACATGTAGAAATTAAAGCTGAAGCTCCAATATCCTCCTGGAAATCCCCCAAAAGTCTGTTGATGCCTCAGTGACTACTTTGTTAAGAGAAGCTGTCTATCACAGCTGTCAATGATGACGTCAACATTCCCATTATTATAGCATCAAATAACTCCAAACTTTTTAAAAAACAAACACTTAAACTGACATCAGTATGATAAAAACTACCTAAATGACAGAAAAAATCTCAAAGAATATTCTTTCATCTTCAAAGAATATTTCGCCTTGGGCCTTGTGCTCTATTCAAAACAGGTATAGGCTGCAGTTCGGTTTCCTCACACCAAGGTTCAACGAGGTGGTCTGGACTGCAGTCGACCCAGTGCAGGGTCGGGTATTGGACCAGGAAGTAAACTCCCTGCTGGTAAAGGAGGCTATAGAACGAAATCCTCCACCAGACAGGGAGTCCATATTTTACAGCCGCTACTTTATAGTTCCCAAAAAGGATGGGGGGTTGCGTCCAATAATAGATCTCAGACACTTGAATCGTTCTCTGAGAAAATTCAGGTTCAAGATGCTCACTATTCCCATCATCGTGAGTCAAATTCAATCCGAGGATTGGTTTGTCTCGATAGATCTAAAAGACGCATACTTCCACATATCCATCCTAAGTTCCTAAGGTTCGCTTTCGGGGGCGAAGCGTACCAATATTGGGTTCTTCCATTCGGCCTAGCTCTCTCCCCTCGCACATTTACCAAATGTATGGATGCAGCTCTATCACTGCTGAGGCTTCAGGGATTCAGGGTGCTCAATTATATCGACGACTGGTTGATTCTGGCCCAGAAGTCAGACCAGTTGCTGGTGTGTTTTGGGTTACCCAAGAAGGGTCCACCCACTTCCAATCAGACCCTCAGCAACTGGATTGTCCAAGCTATTTCTTTGGCCTACCAGGTGCACAGTTTGCCTTCACCTTTGGCCGTGCGGGCTCAATCAACCAGAGGCATGCCGTCCTCTAGAGCCCTCTTCTCGGGGGACCCGATCCAGGAGGTCTGCGATGCAGCAGGATGGGCCACCCCCCAACACCTTTATTAGGTTTTACATTCTGTCTACGCCTGGCACTCTTGTGCTATAGCCCTAAGTGTGCCTGTGAGCAGCTACACACTAGGACAGGCAGGGCGCGTTGTGGCATAGTGGTTACTCGTTCCCCCAAAGTGTCATTTGACGCAGTTCATGTTCCCTTGAAAGGGAACATCTCCGGTTACGACTGTAACCTTTGTTCCCTGAGAAAGGGAACGGAAACTGCGTCCCTTCGCCATGCCTTCCCCTTCCTGGGAGCGCTTGCTTCATCACAGAAGCTAACACTGTTGTGTGCCGGTGTCTCTTTGTAGCTTCCCGTCACACATTACGTCATGACGCAACACCAATCAGGATTGGTTTAGTTTCATTCATGCTTCAGAGGTGTTACGCTGAGGGGCGTTCCCCAAAGTTTCATTCGACGCAGTTCATGTTCCCTTTCTCAGTTCTCCTAAATCCAAATCTTCAATTATATAAATCACATTGCACATTTTGTTATTGATTACCTGAGGATTTTTTGCAGCTTTCTGTGTTGATCATGGACTGCTTTATCTGCACCTGTGCAAAATAACAAAAACAGACACAGAAATTCCACTATGAGGGACTAAATGACAATCAAATATCTTATTATAAGTTTTAATCCAGGAGAAGACTTTAAACTACAATATAACACTGAGACCTCCAAACACACAAACACAACACTTGTGCTCATATTGATGTACACATACTGTACAATACTGTACCTTCACTTTGGTATGATCTTCTTCAGGATTCTTCGATTGTGGATTGTTCCTTCAACAGGCAAAAATATATATATTTATTGTAAAATAAATTAACAGGTTATTATGAAGGTTACCTTACGCTGTGATTATTCAGATTTCACTTCCAAAATATTTATTCTATTTAAAAATACAACCTAGAATATTCAGCAGGCAATTTTCAGTCCATTTTATTTCACTTTACACATCAGCTTTCACAAATTCAGTGGTTCAAATTCAATAGAAAATTTAACATTGCACATCCGGGAACTGCAGGAATATCAGTAGTGTGCCGATAAATAATCTCCATCTGCTGTTAGTGCAAGTGCGTGTTGACTGAGACCAGTGCAACCGTTAGATAGGGTCATTCATTCACAAAAACTGATTTATAGAAATGGAGCAAGCAGTAAGTATATCTGATGATTATCAGGGCAAGCAAGTATATATAGAAAAGCTACTAAAGACTGTTATGTTTATGTTTAATTGTTCATTAATTGCACATTTACAGTATAATTTATATATACATATGTGTTTCTTATTCATTTATCTTTAATCTTTATTGTACTCTCTGTATAGGTAGGCACTGTTGTTGTCTCTGTGTACTGGAAGCTTCTGTTACCAAAACAAATTCCTTATGTGTGCAAACATACTTGGCAATAAAGAAATGATTCTTTCTGATTCTGATACAATACAAAAGAGGTAGCCTTCTCTGGGTGAATTTGTCAAATGCAACATTTATAGACACATTCAAAATAATTTTTTTTACAGAGTAGGCTATATTTACTCGCTAGCTTGCCAGGCGGCATCTGCATCTCCAACGCATTCCAAAGTTTCCTTGATGTGGCGCTTTCAATAGGGAAACATGATAGGGAGATGACAATAGGGAGACTGAAAGATAGGGAACTTCTTGGATACTGATTTATGTCATGTCAGTCTTATGCACACCCCTTCAGGGATAGATGATAATTTGGTGGAGGATTTGAAAAATATCCGTTAATCGTCGTTAGGAAGTGTATTCATTCAGATATAATAACAGTCGCCGGAGGGCGCTCGACAACACGTCATCTGTAAGCGTGAGAGTTACAATTTCAGTCGATGAAACTACAAAGATGGCACGGAGGTATATATAATTACAAAATAAAGTCGTTATGATTGTTACTGTTGTTAATATTATTTTATAAAGTAAGTGACGTAAGATAAAAGGAGTTTTATCAGTACGTGTGACGAAGCCTTTTCTGCGACAGCTCCAACTCTCCGACGCTCAGTGTAAACGTCAGCGTCCGAATTCACTCACTTCATCTCGTTCACTCCTTGCAGATATAGTGCACTCAACTGTCATACACTATATAGGGATTAGTGAATGAGTGAACGAGTGAGCAGTTTCAGACACATCTAATATGTCCCTCCTACCACAACCCTGAAACACCTGAATGGCTGGGATCCCCGTCTCAGCATAAACCTGAATGAGTGGATGAGTGCTGTAATTTCATATATCCGAATGTACGGGGGATGGCTTGGCGTGCAAATTCCACTCGTCAACCCCAACGGCCATTTTTCTGCAACCCAGAAGTGATTGGGATACGCCATTTGTCGGTCAGATTTCTTTTAATTGATTTACACACACAATGAGGTCAAACCCCATGTGTAGGTCAAAACAGCGCAAACATAGTCAAGTCCTCCACCACACCATTTCCTCCACTATTCCATTCATTAACTATCTATATTATGTTGTTGAGGGTGGTTAGCTCAGAGCTCAAGCCAAGCCTTGGGATCAAGCCTTAAAAGACAATAAACCAAGTTAGATTACCATTCTGACTAATCGTTTTTCTTGTGAAATATATATGTAACATAATAATTAAAAATCCTATTAAGTCAGAATCAAAATGTGTAAGTTTGCCTTTTATTTCATGTCTGTAGCTCTGAGTTCATTGATATGCAAGTGAACTACTAGATAAAAGTGGAATCTGCGACAAATGGTTGTCCTATAAATACTAAGATGACAATTTTCCTCCCCCCACATTATAAATATTACGTGCAACTAATTGGCCATGGTGGGTAGCAATTTATTGTTGGTTCTATTGTAAAAAAATAAATAATTGAAAATTGGAGCTTTTAGACACATCTGACAAAACTGTTAAACATCTCAACACATGAAAGAAAACTGATCTGTCAAGATATTTACAGTGATGTGAATAAGTTTGGACACCCATGCTAAAGTTGCCTAAAAAGAGGAATAAAAAAAATCATCTTTTGGATATTGATCTTGCCTTAATTAGAAAAATGAGGAAAAATCCAACCTTTAAGGACACACATTTTCTTTGTGAATGAATAAGGTATCATAAATAAATAAATGTTCTCTTACGAGAGGTTCTCTCGTATTGCGTAAGCTAGCTTACACTACGGGAAAGATTCATCTTTGCTGAGAAGTTGAAGCCAAAAAATAATTCCATAATTTGTAATCATTGTCAACGCAGTATCTCTGAGGCAGACCATGAGCGGGGCTAGCTAGCAGCTCATTGGTTCGCTCAGAGAAAATGCACGAGCCTATGGGAGAGCGCCGCTGAGCCCGCGGCCAATGAGTGGACGGCGGTCGCTCATTGCGTCAGAGCCCGCCGAAAGGGGCGTGGCTATAGTGTATAAAACTGGCTCTCCCAGGCTCAGTCGTTGATTTTTCATCCTTCAGCGAGCTACACGCATCCGCTGTCATGGGAAGAAGCCGCCGTCGTCGAGAAGGCACCTTCTAGCAAGCTCCGGAGACTGAGGAAGCCGGCCGTCTGCCACCTTCAGCCATCCTGCAAGCTAGCGCCGTCCGACGCCGTATCCGTTTCCTTTTTCCATTCACTGCGCTCTCTGCCTCGGAGTGGAACACGCAGAGCTCGCCCTCGCCAACGGAGGATGCGACCACTGCGAAGACCTGCCTCTGTCTTCCCTGTGGGCATGACTTCAGGTGGTCAAGACCGCTCTCGCGCCGCCTCTCACTTCGCCGCGGAAGAAGAAACGCCGCTCCCAGAGGCCGCCGGAGCCCCCTGCGGATCCATGCGGGCCGCCGTTGCCGCCCACCGACCGCTGCGGGGACCCGCGCCGGCATTGAGGAGGAATTATTGCGTCTCCTCTCACAGGCCGTCGACCGCCTGGGACTCGAGTGGTCGCCTCCCCCCGAGCAACCACTGAACCGCATTGATGGTAAATTCCTGCACCGGCGCCCGGCCCCCGCCTGCAGTCGGGCTGCACCATTGCTGCCTGAGCTTCACAATGAGCTCACTAAGTCCTGGAATGCCCCTCTTTCGGCTCGAAACCGCTCCGACGTGTCCGCCTTGCTGCGCTCGGTGGACGGAGCTGCCGAGAGGGGATATACTGCCATGCCGCCCGTCGAGGACCTGGTCGCCGCTCACCTTTGCCCGCCCTCTGCTAGATGGCGGTCTTCCCCTACGCTTCCTTCGAAAGCGTGCAGAGCGTCCTCCACTTTTCACGCTCGTGCTTACGCCGCCGCCGGACAGGCCGCTTCAGCGCTGTACTCCATGTCTTTCCTCCAAGTGCTACAGAGCGACATCTTGTGCGAGATGGCAAGAGCGGTAGGAACCCGCCCATCCTTTTGGATTTGAGAAGCACGACGGACCTCTCCCTTCGCGCAACTAAAGCCGCCGCACAAGCCCTGGGGAGATGTATGGCCACCCTCTGTGTCGCTGAGAGACACTTGTGGCTCACGCTTGCCGACATGGGAGATTCAGAACACGCCGTGTTCCTCAACGCGCCTATCTCCCCGACCGGCCTCTTCGGATCTCATCGCCGACCGCTTCTCCGAGGTACAGAAAGCCACCCAGGCCATGAACTTGTTCCTGCCCCGCCGCGCCAGCACTTCTGCAGGCCGCTTTCACGAGCCCCCTGCCAGAACCCCGCAACAGCGCCCGCCTCAGCAAGCTCAGCAACCCCAGCATAGACAGGGCGGCTGCCCTCGCTCTCGCTCTGACAGCCGCCGCAGACAGCCTCCTCCCCGGGGGCCTCGACCCAAGATCACGCTGAAGCCTGATCAGCAAAAGTCTGCCTAGCACAGCTGAGAAAAAGACGGCCCTCTCCCGCTGCGGCCGGACCGCCGTCAAAGTTTCGTCCTCTGCTAGTCCCCGACGCCTCGCCGACTACAGTAGTGTTTACCGCCACAAACAAGCCGGTTTCCCTGCCCGCTTGTGAGCGACACAAAGCCGTTTTTACGGCTACCCAGAGAGTTCACAAAAAGAGCATAAAAGCCTCAAGTGTAAAAAATGTGCCCACAAGCATGTGTTCACTCATACACACAAGCACCATATGCCCCGTGTCTCCCACAGAGCCCATTCTCACAGAGCGGCCACTGACCGCTCTGGTAGCAGAAAACAAACACGCCCACGAGCCCATGCGCGTGTCCCCCCTCTGCTCGCTCTGTCTCACGGCCCAAAAACACGGCCTCTCTGAGTGTAAGTCCCGTTGCCACACACACTCTAAGCATGCCCACACACAGTGTCCAGCCCGCTATGTGCAGCAATCAGGGCGAAATTGCCATTCAACCGCTAGCCGCATGCTGCGAAGCGTGGGAAGCCATCCACGGCATCTCCCCGTGGGTTTTAAGCATCATAAAGAATGGCTATCTATAACAGTTTCGTCGCCGCCCACCCCGTTCGCGCGTTCGGCTCGAATCCGCTGTCAGCCCAGCTGCGATGAGCACGCTCCGCTCAGAAATAGCGAAGCTGCTGCAGAAGGGCGCAATAGAGAGAGTTCCACCATCTATGACCGAGTCGGGGTTTTACGGCCGTTATTTCCTTGTTCCCAAGAAAGACGGCGGCCTCAGGCCGATCTTAGATCTCAGGGTTTTGAACAAAGCGCTCATGAAGAGACCGTTCAAAATGCTCACAGTCAGAAAACTCCTCGCGCACGTCCGCCAGGGGGACTGGTTCATCTCTCTAGACCTGAAAGACGCCTATTTTCAGATCCAGATAAATCCTCGTCACAGGCCATTCCTACGTTTCGTCTTCGAGGGTCAGGTTTACCAATATGCCGTTCTCCCGTTCGGCCTATCCTTAGCACCCCGTACGTTCACGAAGTGCATGGATACAGCGCTCGCCCCCCTGCGGAGTCAGGGGCTGCGCATATTAAACTATCTGGACGACTGGCTGATTCTAGCACAATCCCAGACGGAGCTTCTGTCGCACCGTGCAGTTCTCCTCAACCATCTGAAAGCGCTGGGACTCTCTGTCAACTGGACAAAGAGCTCTCTCCAGCCCAGTCAAACTATTTCATTCCTCGGAATAGATTTGAACTCTATCACGATGAAGGCTCGCTTATCCACACAGCTCGCGCGCCGTGTTCAGCATCTAGCCACCTCCTTTCGGATGGGTACCCACACATCCCTGAAATCCTTTCAGAGGATGCTGGGTTATATGGCCTCAGCCTCCGCTGTGCTACAGCTGGGTCTCCTGCACATGCGCCCCCTTCAACTCTGGTTAAAGAGCCGCGTATCCCACCGCGAGTGGACTATGGGCCGCCAGATTATCAAGGTTACACAGACATCTATCACTGCACTGCAACCATGGTCAGTAACCGATTGGTTTCAGAGGGGCGTTACCATGGGAACCTTTTCTCGCCAAAAAGTCATCTCGACAGATGCATCCAACACGCGTTGGGGTGCGGTCTGCGAGGGCTCACCGGCCGCCGGCCAGTGGTCGAGCCAGGAGAGTTTCCTACACATAAACTGTCTGGAAACGCTCGCGGTCGAGAACGCGCTGCTGCTTTTCCTCCCGCGCATACACGGTCACCACGTCCTGATTCGCTCAGACAATATGGTGGTGTCCTACATCAACCGTCAGGGCGGGGTCAGATCCAAGAATCTCTTTCATCTGACGCGCCGCATCCTATTGTGGTCCCAGAGTCACCTGCTTTCGCTCAGAGCGACGCACGTACCGGGCCATCTGAACGACGGTCCAGACATGCTGTCCAGGAACCTTGTCTCCCCCGGAGAATGGTCCCTGCACACTCAAACAGTTCTAACATTGTGGCGCCTATTCGGCAGAGCAGAGATAGTTCTTTTCGCGTCAGAAGAGAACGCTCACTGCCTGATATTCTTTTCAAAGAGCGAGGACGCGTTAGCCCAAGATTGGCCCCACCGCCCGCTCTATGCTTTTCCCCGATCTCTCTGCTACCGCAGGTCATTCAGAGAATCAGGGACACACGCCACCCGGTGCTCCTCATAGCCCCGCGCTGGGAGAATCAGATTTGGTTCCCGGAGCTCACGCAGCTGTCGCAGACAGCCCCGTGGCCCATTCCAATCAGAGCAGATCTCCTCACTCAAGCTCGCGGCACGATCTGGCATCCCCATCCACAGCGCTGGGCGCTTCATGCATGGGTGACCAACGACTACTCGTCGATTTGCCAGAAGGAGTTCTGAACACGATCAAACATGCCAGAGCGGAATCTACTAGAAAGCTCTATGCTGCAAAATGGTCTGTTCTCTAGATGGTGCACAGACAAAAACTTGGACCCACGGACGTGCAAGGTTTCGTCTTTGCTCGTGTTCCTTCAGGAGATGCTGGATAAGGGCAGGTCCCCATCCACTCTAAAGGTTTACGTGGCAGCCGTTGCGGCGTTCGCTGAACCCCGGCGCGCCCAGTCTTTGGGCAAAGACGAGCTAATCATCCGCTTCCTCAGGGGAGCCAGAAGGATGAACCCCCCTCGCCCCCCCCTATGGTGCCGGTCTGGGATCTTTCTATAGTTCTAGAAGCTTTGAAAGCCCCACCGTTTGAACCACTCGAGTCCGTGGATCTAAAATATCTCTCGCTAAAAAACATTTTTCTGACTGCCCTCGCCTCAGTAAAACGCGTGGGGGACATTCACACGCTGTCTTCAAGCGCCGCGTGTCTTGAGTTTGGACCTAATGACTCTATTGTCATTCTTAAACCTAGACACGGTTATGTTCCAAAAGCGATTGGTACCCCCTTCAGGGCGCAAGTGATTTCTCTATCGGCTCTGCCTGCATCCGATAGCGAACGTGACGCTGATCGCCTCTGCCCGGTCCGGGCTCTGAGAGTGTACACTACACGCGCTGCTGCGTTCAGACGCTCGGACCAGCTGTTTGTGTCGTTCGGCGGCCGCACCAAGGGTCTAGCCGCCTCTAAACAGACACTGTCTAGGTGGATAGTGGACGCTATTGCCTCTGCTTACACCTCAAAAGACCTGCCTTGCCCGCTGGGCGTCAGGGCTCATTCCACCAGAGGCATGGCCTCATCGTGGGCATGGTCCTGCGGAATTTCCTTTCACGACATTTGTGTGGCTGCGGGATGGGCCTCCCCGTCCACCTTTGTCAGATTCTATAACTTGGAAGTCCCCGCCTTACAGGCTAAATTACTGGCGGTCTAGTACTATACAGCTCTCCTATAAGAAGCTGCACTATTGGGAGTCCTATCACAACCGGTTCGCCCCTTGTGCTTCCCCCATGTGCTTATGCATTATACGATTACGGCCCTCTATGCCGGCCGCCTTATGGGCATATGCATTAGATTATAACGGCCGCTATGCTGGCTGCCTCCCCCGGTGTTTTCCCCCTGGGATGCTTAGTGGTTACATAGCGCGCACGGCGTTGACCAGGTGTTCCCGTAGCGTAAGCTAGCTTACGCAATACGAAAGAACCTCTCGTAAGAGAACGAATCGGTTACCTAACGTAACCTTGGTTCTCTCTAGATGAGGGAATGAGTATTGCGTTCCCGGCCGTGCTTGCGCCACCAGCGTTTCGCTTCATGCTGAAAGAAATCAATTGACAATGATTACAAATTATGGAATAATTTTTAGGCTTCAACTTCTCAGCAAAGATGAATCTTTCCCGTAGCGTAAGCTAGCTTACGCAATACTCGTTCCCTCATCTAGAGAGAACCGAGGTTACGTTAGGTAACCGATTCGTTTTTCCTTAAAATACAGGGTGCATAAGTCACGGCACCCCTATGTTAAATTCCCATAGAGTCAGGCAGATTTTTATTTTTAAAAGCCAGTTATTTCATGGATCCAGGATAATATGCATCCTGATAAAGTTCCCTTGGCCTTTGGAATTAAAATATCCCCACATCATCACACACCATTCACCATGCCTTGAGATTGGCATGGTTTTACTTCATTTAGCCTAATTGTCAGAAAGTTCGTCTCAGAACGGAAAACAAGCAGTGGTCTGACGGACTCTTATCATAGTTGCAACTTCCTGCAGGCTGATGCAAAAGCCAGTTCCAGCCTGATATCGCTGTTTTCCCTGATATTGTTCAATGTTGTGCGTTCATGCAACAAATGTGAGTAAATATGTTAATATTATTTAGTCAACACTTTATATCTGTTAATGTGAATGTTGGATGTTTAGTAAATGACGATCGCGGAGAGGCGCTAATTCTATGGTCACGTTATTATTACATATTGCGTCATGCTGTTTATTTGTAGTTTATCTCATTATATGTTTAAGTTGTTATCTGACAGTTGAGCATTCATTTGTGATGACTATTTAGTCAGTTATTGATAACTTGTGAGGTAATTTGTGTACAGATATATTGTAATTATACTGTATTCCTTTATTTATATATTCTACAGACCACAACACAACATGATTGCATCATATAACTCTCCTAACCCTCCTGAGAGTGTAAATGGATGTCACTTACTGCCTGATGAATATCATTAAAGAGAAGTTTGATGAAGGTATACTTCTCCTGTGCCTGATTCTCTTACCGGAATCACTGTCCATATTCGTCAGCCTACGGAACTGTAAATTCTCAAACGTTGCTAGAGGTGCTACTCTGCAATACTAATAGCTGGTTTGATTTGCATTGAAAGATGATCTTATGGAAAGTACCCCATGCCAATCTCTAGTTGTGGTGGAAGGTGTGTGATGATGTGGGTCTATTTTAATTCCAAAGGCCAAGGGAACTTTATTAGGATGCATATTATCCTGGATCCATGAAATAACTGGCTTTTGAAAATAAAAATCTGCCTGACTCTATGGGAATTTAACATAGGGCTGTCCTGACTTATGCACCCTGTATTTTAAGGAAAAACATTTATTTATTTATGATGCATTATTCATTCACAAAGAAAATTTGTGTCCTTTAGGTTTGGAGTTTTCCTCATTTTTCTAATTGAGGCATTAAGATCAACATCCAAAAGATGATTTTTATTCCTCTTTTTAGGCAACTTTAGCATGGGTGTCCAAACTTATTCACATCACTGTATATATTAGTTTCACAGAATAAAGACATACAAGTTTGACTGATGTGAGAACGAGTGTACTGTATTATAGGTGTTTGTTTCAGTATAAACATTCCAGTTTACACGTAAATGAACAAGTAATTAAACTGTACGCCACTCTGTTAAATGTCTCAGCTAGATGGAAATTTAGTCAATATTTGCTGATTATAAACAAGGCATAACAAGACTCTCCTACCTTACTACTTCACTGGTGTCTGTTTGTGGATCATTTGTCTCTTCATCTTGTCCTGAAGAAGCAACCTCTTTTGTCACTGTCACATGAAAATGAAAAACAATTTTTAGTATTTTTGAAATTATACAGTTTGATAACAATTTTTTTCCATTTTTGAGTGGTGGCATTATGATGTTCAGGCCATGGGATGGCTTCTGTGTGAGCCAGTGTCTGAAAACATGTGGAAAACAAACCAATTGTATAGGCCGGTCAGGAAGGCTTTAGGAAGTCTTTTGTTCATGTGTGTGTGGAAAGTTCATTATGTAAGTTGGGAATTAAAAAAAAATAATTCTAAGTTCTACCCATAGACTGTAAAAAAAAAAAAAAAAAAAAAAAAAGGATGACACGCCTTCACTCTCTTCTGTTGGTGAAAAGTGAAGCTGCCAAAAGTCCTAATATGGCCGTAGTGAACGCGGGACCCGAGTCGCACAGTAGTGAGCGTGAAGTGAAGCCGCGATATCAAAGTCCCGCCCTCACTCTCACAGAAACATTAGTACAGTTTACTGCAGAACAGCTCATTGTGTCAATGTGTAATAAACAGTTATGGACATGTAGAAATTAAAGCTGAAGCTCCAATATCCTCCTGGAAATCCCCCCAAAAGTCTGTTGGTGCCTCAGTGACTACTTTGTTAAAGGTGCATTGCGCAACATTTCATGTTAAAAATAGCCGTTTTCTAACCCATACATGCTTAAACAATCGCCTGATGAGCTGAATGAGCCCTTCTCCGATCACTGCGATCACCTCTATAATCCTGTACAGTAAAATAAATAAGAGGGATTCGGGCTCGAATCTGAGACTGGCCGTGACGTCATGCTCGCCTGGCTATGTCTGGCAGGTTCGTGTAGCTATTCGCCGCCGTTCTCTGTATCAGAGAAGACAACTCGAGCGACACAACTCTAGTCAGCTTACCACACAAGTAGACGATGGATTTAAAGGGGCTGTTTACACCTGGTCACTTCATGTGTTTTCTGTGATCGGATAGCTATTCGATTGTGAAAAGACCAGGGTGTAAATGCCCTCCGAAACACATTCGAGACGGATTTGAATCCGATCGCTCAAACCACTTGAGGACGTGGTCTGGGCCGTATTCCAGAGGAAACGGGACAAGTGTAAATGCATCAGGTTGTTGAAACCAAGATATATGTCTTGTTATTTTAGTCATATATGACGACGCGCAACACCTGAGCAGCTGAGCTGAGCCCCTTCATAAAGCCAGCGCGCCGCAATCTATCGCAAATCAAAGTGAAAGTAAGTCGCAGACGCTTAACACTACCATCTTCATTAAAAGTAAAGAAATTAAATGATCTTACCAGGCCTGTTGCCGATCTCTCTTATTGCTGTCTTTGCTGATTTTGAAATTAGCCGATGATTAATAAAATGCAGCTCATATCTGTTGCTTTCGGTGACGTGCACTTCATTTAATCTGTATATGGTGCGGAAAGAGACCGGCTTGTAGTTCATTAACCCAACGCAAACTCCACGTGAGACAAAGAAAATAAAACTTCTGTCTGTTCAGTGCCAGGCGTCGGAATAAGACGAGAGTTAACATTGGGAATTCAACAAACGGAGAGATCTCCAGTCTGCTCTAGGGCTCAAACGGGTCCTATACAAAGTGATAACTGAAGGTGTTTCCATAAAAATTCAATCATTAGTGGATACAGTAAGCACAGGGAGATAGATGGAAACAAAAACCGAAGTTTTCTACTACCCCCGTTTCCCCCTCTCACACACATAAGTGTGTAATTTACTCGAATGCCTTTCCTTTCATATATTTAAATGACTTTCAGATTTATTACTGTATTACCTCATTATGACTAACAAAAGCTGGGCTGATGCTCCTTTGCAAGAGCTTTGAACAGCTTTGAACAGCTCATGCAAACGTGCGTGTGTGTGTATGTGTGTTCCTCCATGAACGCGCATAGCTATGGTTGCAGTTTCGCTTGTCGCCAGAGGGGGCGTAGTTCTGCAAAAACTCAGATACTTGCGTTTAGCTCCTTTAAGAGGAGCTGTCTATCACAGCTGTCAATCATGACATCAACATTCCCATTATTATAGCATCAAATAACTCCAAACTTATTTAAAAAACAAACACTTAAACTTACATTAGTATGATAAAAAACTACCTAAATGACAGAAAACATCTTCAAAAAAAATTATTGAAGTGTAATTTCATTTTTCAGTTTACATCGCAACCATTAGACCAGTGTTTCCCAACCCTGTTCCTGGCGGCACACCAACACTGCGCGTATTCTTTGTCTCCCTAATCAAACACACCTGATTCAACTCATCAGCTCATTAACCCATCTGATTATGAGCTGATGAGTTGAATCAGGTGTGTTTGATAAGGGAGACAAAAAATACGCGCAGTGTTGGTGTGCCGCCAGGAACAGGGTTGGGAAACACTGCATTAGACTACATAGAGAAGGCAGTGTTTATGACCTATACTGGGACCAACCACCTGGGGGCAATCAAGACGCTTTGGTTTCACTTTTCAGGATTTGTGTGGCACACTTGATTCTACCAGAAAGACGCATGGGCAGGTAATAATAATAATAATTCATTACATTTATATGGCACTTTTCTCTGCACTCGAATCGCTATACATAGAACGGAGAATCTCCTCAACCACCACGGTCTAGCATCCACCTGGATGTGACGGCAGCCATATTGCACCATAAAGCCCACTACACACCAGCTTACTGGTGGAGAGGAGACAGAGTGATGAAGCCAATTAGTATATTTATATATCTGTATGGGGATGATTGGGAGGCCATGATGGACAGAGGCCAGGAGGCTGGGGTTAAAACCCTACTCTTTCGAAAGACATATTTTTAATGACCACAGAGAGTCAGGACCTCGGTTTAACGTCTCATCCAAAGGACGGTGCTCTTTGACAGTATAATGTCCCCGTAACTATACTGGGGCTTTAGGACCCACACAGACCCCAGGGCGCCCCCTGCTGGCCTCACTAACACCTCTTCCAACGCTGACATGGTATTTCCCAGAAGGTCTCCCATCCAGGTACTGACCAGGCAACCAGTCTTGAGCTACAGGGTGATATGGCTGCTGGCAATAACGTTTGCATGGTAATCATTTTGTAAAGTATTAATGATTCATGTTTAGTTCTATAAGAAAGTTATTGGGCATATGTCCTGATCTTAGTCCAAGTCCTGGTGATGCAGATTTAGCTGATCCTGCCTGAAGATGAACGATAGACTGTGCTATGTGAATGGCCACGATAGACTGTGCTATGTGAAGGGTCACGATAGGCTGTGCTATGAGAAGGGCCACGATAGACTGTGCTATGAGAAGGGTCATGATAGGCTGTGCTATGAGAAGGGCCACGATAGACTGTGCTATGAGAAGGGTCACGATAGGCTGTGCTATGAGAAGGGTCACGATAGGCTGTGCTATGAGAAGGGCCACGATAGACTGTGCTATGAGAAGGGCCACGATAGACTGTGCTATGAGAAGGGCCACGATAGGCTGTGCTATGAGAAGGGTCACGATAGACTGTGCTATGAGAAGGTCCACGATAGACTGTGCTATGAGAAGGGTCACGATAGGCTGTGCTATGAGAAGGGCCACGATAGACTGTGCTATGAGAAGGGTCACGATAGACTGTGCTATGAGAAGGGTCACGATAGACTGTGCTATGAGAAGGGTCACGATAGGCTGTGCTATGAGAAGGGTCACGATAGACTGTGCTATGAGAAGGGTCACGATAGACTGTGCTATGAGAAGGGTCACGATAGACTGTGCTATGAGAAGGGTCACGATAGACTGTGCTATGAGAAGGGTCACGATAGACTGTGCTATGAGAAGGGTCACGATAGGCTGTGCTATGAGAAGGGTCACGATAGACTGTGCTATGAGAAGGGTCACGATAGACTGTGCTATGAGAAGGTCCACGATAGACTGTGCTATGAGAAGGGTCACGATAGGCTGTGCTATGAGAAGGGTCACGATAGACTGTGCTATGAGAAGGGTCACGATAGACTGTGCTATGAGAAGGGTCACGATAGGCTGTGCTATGAGAAGGGCCACGATAGACTGTGCTATGAGAAGGGCCACGATAGACTGTGCTATGAGAAGGGTCACGATAGACTGTGCTATGAGAAGGGTCACGATAGACTGTGCTATGAGAAGGGCCACGATAGGCTGTGCTATGAGAAGGGCCACGATAGACTGTGCTATGAGAAGGGTCACGATAGACTGTGCTATGAGAAGGGTCACGATAGACTGTGCTATGAGAAGGGTCACGATAGGCTGTGCTATGAGAAGGGCCACGATAGACTGTGCTATGAGAAGGGCCACGATAGACTGTGCTATGAGAAGGGCCACGATAGACTGTGCTATGAGAAGGGTCACGATAGGCTGTGCTATGAGAAGGGTCACGATAGACTGTGCTATGAGAAGGGTCACGATAGGCTGTGCTATGAGAAGGGCCACGATAGGCCGTGCTATGAGAAGGGCCACGATAGACTGTGCTATGAGAAGGGCCACGATAGACTGTGCTATGAGAAGGGTCACGATAGGCTGTGCTATGAGAAGGGCCACGATAGACTGTGCTATGAGAAGGGTCACGATAGGCTGTGCTATGAGAAGGGCCACGATAGACTGTGCTATGTGAATGGCCACGATAGACTGTGCTATGTGAAGGGTCACGATAGGCCGTGCTATGAGAAGGGCCACGATAGACTGTGCTATGAGAAGGGTCACGATAGGCTGTGCTATGAGAAGGGCCACGATAGGCTGTGCTATGAGAAGGGCCACGATAGACTGTGCTATGAGAAGGGTCACGATAGACTGTGCTATGAGAAGGGCCACGATAGACTGTGCTATGAGAAGGGCCACGATAGACTGTGCTATGAGAAGGGCCACGATAGACTGTGCTATGAGAAGGGTCACGATAGGCTGTGCTATGAGAAGGGTCACGATAGGCTGTGCTATGAGAAGGGCCACGATAGACTGTGCTATGAGAAGGGCCACGATAGACTGTGCTATGAGAAGGGTCACGATAGGCTGTGCTATGAGAAGGGTCACGATAGACTGTGCTATGAGAAGGTCCACGATAGGCTGTGCTATGAGAAGGGTCACGATAGGCTGTGCTATGAGAAGGGTCACGATAGACTGTGCTATGAGAAGGGTCACGATAGGCTGTGCTATGAGAAGGTCCACGATAGGCTGTGCTATGTGAATGGCCACGATAGACTGTGCTATGTGAAGGTCCACGATAGGCAGTGCTATGTGAATGGCCACGATAGACTGTGCTATGTGAAGGGCCACGATAGGCTGTGCCATGAGAAGGGCCTCGATAGGCTGTGCTATGAGAAGGTCCACGATTAGACCCCGAAGCCGCCGCCAGGCACCGCCATTTGCGCCATTTAGAATATCAGCCGCCGCCAGCCAATAATCTCGTAAGCCAAATTGAGCCGCCAGCTGATAAAGTTTGGCTGAGCCGGCTAAAATTATTTGCATCAAATAATATTTCTATCAAATATACATACGAAATATATAAACAATACAATACACGAGATCTATTTTCCCACTGGATTCACAACAGCAGTTGTGCTCGTTGCTACGATACGCAGACGACCAATTAAAATTGCTCATTTTCCATACAGAAGCTATGTTTTTTTTTAGGTGAAATGGCGAAACGAAGCACAAAAGGTAATTTAGATCGCACTTCTCACATACTTTCCGGATGCACAAACACCTGAATCAAAGATTGATGTTATGAATTAAATATTCTGGAACGGAGAGATTTATAGCACTGAACGTGATATTACCGCAGTAACAACCCCGTTTCCACATTTCTAATTCACGACGCATGCTTAAGTGTACACTGAAGTGTGCAAAACTTTGTCCAAAATAATACTGATAACACTATAAGGCGAGACACGGTGACGGCAGGCAAAAACATAGTTTTTCTTTTTTTTTTTACTGGTCAATTTTGAGATTTTAGGGTTTTTATCTTCGGGTCATTTCAGAATTGTAGTAAAAAAATAAAAAAAAATCCGAAATATACATTTAGGTATTTATTTTACTACACTTCGTCTGTTTGCATCTGTAGAAATCTCCACTTCAGTAGATCTAGTAATTTTATGAAGACATTTACAGAGGGATTAGTAAATATATTATTTGTTGCCTGATATGTATAACATTTTATTCCAAAAAAAAAAAAAAACATGGCGAAAATCATTATATTCTGATTTACAGGATAACAAAAGTAGATATCCATAAATCCCTCTGTAATTTTTTCCCCATCTAATATGTGAACACAATGAAAAAAAACATTTTAACCTGGTTTTATCCAATACTCAGATTTCGTGTTTTAAAAATATATGCAAATTGGCACATATTAAATTATATACTGCCTAATTTACATATTTAAACATAAAATTAAAGAAAACTTGTGATACATTTTCTTTTTCTCATCTTAATGTAAGCAATCAACTGGGAAAGTTTCATGGTGGTATCTGCTAGTTAAAAATTTTACCCTATTCATCCGTATTGTCTCAGCTTAACTATAAAGTTGAACAGCGAATTACTGTACATGTCATAAATATATGCATAACGTTACTCCGTGAAGTTTGACAAGTGTGCATTCTTACACAGCAGCATGGACATAATTCACTAACGTTACTATTGAATCCGCTTAGCACTATAGCTAATGTTACCAAATAGGCTAGTTCTAAATCTTTACTTTAGGTGTTTTGTGCAACCGTTCTTATAAGTAATTGTATTGCATTTCTTTATTACATTGTATTGCATTTTGTAAAAAATATAGTGTAATGCATTGCTTGAAAATATTGAGATCTAGTAAATCAGTATAACATAGACATATGTAGACATGAAGTGGCAGCTTCAGCCGTTTGCAGCTATGAAAAGTTTGGCGGCTGCAGCAGCCATTAAGGTTTTGGCTGAGCCGGCTAGCCAGCCAATAACGTCATCAGCCAGCCATTATTCTCAAAACAAATGGCTTCGGGGTCTATCCATGATAGACTGTGCTATGTGAAGTTTTTAATACTATTTTAATACTTTTCACTCATGGGCAAACATATGCAAAAACATGCAATCCTCTTCCTTAAGTTCAGTATCTCTATTAAAGTTCCTGCATGGATTTTATTAATCAAGTGAATTATACACACAGCAACATTTTTATAGTGAACATTTACAAGTTCGGGTGTAGCACTAAATAAAACTCACCTTTTCTGTACATAAGTAAGTATGCAGACGTAGAGCTGAAAGAAAATATATACGCCCAATATTATATCATTTACTGACAGAAATTCTTAAATTCTTGCTTTTTACTAACTATTGACTGTGATTATGCCTCAATAGACACGTAATTACTGCTTATTAACAGTTATTAAGGTCATTCATTTTAGATCTTGGGTAGGATTTGGTAGGATTAAAGAATATAGAATATGGTCATATTTTCGATTTATTCTGTATATAAATACTAATAAACAGCCAATATCCTAGTAATATGCATGCTATTAAGCAACTACAAAGTAGTTAATAGTGAAAATTGAATCCTAAACTAAAGAGTTACCCATCTTTATCTTCTGTTGCAGACTAATTTTTAGTGGAGGACAAATTGTCTATCCATCTACACAATGATTTATCAGGAGCATCTGTCATTAACAATTCTATTGATTAAAATTATTAAATAAAACAACATGTTTTGTGATTTATAATGTAAATAGATTACCCGCCGTTGATCCAGTGATCTACATAATCCATCTAAAGGAAAGAAGTACTTGATAAATTAGTAAATCATGTACTTGAAAGGTCTAAAATCTTATTTCTTTAAACAATAGTCATTTCTAATCAACCTCCAGTACTGAAATTTTCCAGATATCAGAATTGTAACAAATGAATACTTGTTTCTACACAACCAGGAAGTGTTTCGTCACTCAATACTTGATTCTCCTCGATCATCCACAATGTCTTCACAAAATCTTTACATGTCTCTTTGATATAACTTACCTTTGTAACACTGTGATCATTAAAATTATACCAGTGTCCACTCCGAGATTTAGCGATTGTGACGTAATGACCACTAATGAATGACCCGTGGTGATTAATGATGGCATATAGCTCATACTCTGGGGAAGACCCATACTTTACTGAATCAATCTGTTGAGAAGAGAGAACATTGTTAAACACTGCATTATCCTGTAATCTGTATCTGGAAGGTGCCTCAGGTTACGCATATAACCATGATTCCCTGAGAACAGGGAACGAGTCACAGCGTCCCCTAGGGATCTCTATGAGGAATGTCTGAAGCATGAGTGTAAATATAACAATGAACTTGACATTGGCAGGCGGCAGCCTATGACATCACCGTTGGTGCGACCGTGAGTATAAACGGGCATCTGTGCAATACGTCATCCACTTCTTGTCTGAAGAAGACGTGTGCAGGAATACCAAAAGCCTGGTAAAGGGATGCAGCGTTTCGTTCCCTATTCTCGGGGAAACATGGTTACATGCCTAACCTGAGACGTTCCCTTTAGAAAAGGAACTCGCACTGCGTCCCCTAGGGGTTGCAATGGGAATGGAAACCCCACACTGCCATGCTGTAGGCATGAGTGCCCTATTAGCTGAGCTAAGTCAAAGGGTATCCTTCAGTCCTCATCCTGAAGGTGCACTGTCATAGGCTGGAGCACAGTCATAAAGAACAGAGGCCTCAACAGGATGACTCTAAGAGAGGAAACCTCACTACGTTCATATTCAGGCCTGGGTCTGAAGAGGCTCACAGAGAGCCTAACACTCAGATCTTGAAGAGTACCAATGCTGTAACCAAAGGGCAGTAAAAAGCTCAAAAAGAGTTAAAACTTAGACTTAACTGGCCCACACGGAGCCAAGGAGGCTTCAAGAGAGCCTAACAACCTAGCATACTACCACCTAGCTCTAGGAGCGGAGGCCTCAGTATGATGACTCTCTAAATCAAGAGGAGGCTAACCATGCTCCAATCTCAGGACCTTTTGCACGGAGGCTACCAGAGGGCCTACCACTTGCAATTGCTATCCTAGCGAAGCTCTGGGGAGCGAAGGACTCAGTAAGATAACTCTGACTAGAGAGAAAAGGAGGCCTAACTACGCTCACAGCAGCCAAGGAGACTCACAGAGAGCCTAACAACTTATCTGAAATAGGCAGTGCTCTGGGAGCAGAGAAGAAAACAAAGCAGAAAAGTAGAGAAAGAAAAGGGTTTTCTGTGTTTGTAGAAAGTACAACAGAAGAACAGAGAGACCAAATATTTTAAAGATTGATTTAGTTAGGACTTAAAGTAACAGTTGCTTAAAATTAGCAACCGAAGAGGATGACAGAACGGAGCATTTAATAATTAATCAATGTTACAAAAAGTAGGAAACTAAAATCGTGGGGTTCACAGGTGGAGCTTGCCTACGAATTCGAGAAGGATGTTATTATCTTTCTTTCTTAGGCGGCTGGCGAGAGCGAGTTGCCGGATAATGATATGTTATCACAACATCTGATCAGGCAGCGAGCGTGTTCCTCACACCGATCCAAGGTGAGCAGGATGAGGCAGTTGAGATCGAGGATGTCTCTCACAGCCCACCTGCCCCGCATATGAGGAGCTGCTGGATGTTATATTTCGCACCACGGAGGAATTAGATCTGCCATGGAAGCTCAAAATAAGCGTAAGTTCCTTCGCAGCCACCTCGAGGGAATGCTTCCTGTTGTGAAATAACCACCCAGCTCGTGCGAGTCTTCCCTTTCTCTCAGATCTTTTCACTGTGGTCCGGAGATCTTGGGGAAAGCCATATTCCTTAGCTCCCTAGAGCTCCACCGGGATAGCTATTGTGAGTCGTAGGCTCTCTGTGAGCCTCCTTATAACACGTCCTGAGCAATGCAGTGTTGATAGGCCTCCACTCGATTAGAGAGACGTCATGTTGTGGGCTCCACTTTTACAGCTCAGTTAATATAAGTTAAGTTGTTAAGCACTCTGCGAGACTCCTTGGCTACTGCAAGTGTTGTTTGGCCTCCTCTCGCTAGAAGGAGTTTTCTTTAGGCCTCCGCTCCCAAGAGCTCCACCAGGATATTAATTGCAAGTGCCAGGGTCTCTGGTAGCCTCCTTGCAATATGTCCTGAGCGTGGAGCATAGTTAAGCCTCCTCTTGATTTAGAGAGTCATTCTTTTTGAGCTTTCTTGGTACTGCCCCTGGGTTAAAGTTTTGCTAGGCATTGTTTGAACCCTCCACTCTTTGAAGCCACAGAGAGGCTTTTGGTATTCCTGCACACGTCTTCTTCCGACAAGAAGTGGATGACTTATTGCACAGATGCCCGTTTATACTCACGGTCGCACCAACAGTGACGACATAGGCTGCCGCCTGCCAATGTCAAGTTCATTGTTATATTTACACTCATGCTTCAGACATTCCTCATAGCGATCCCTAGGGGACGCAGTGACTCGTTCTCAGGGAACCATGGTTATATGCGTAACCTCAGACTTTTGTTTGAAAAAAAAATGTATACAGATATGTACAAATATGTCAATTTATACAAATATGTAAACATAATTGTGTACAATTATATACAACACAGTGTTTTGTTTTATTATTTTTTACGTGAAGATTTGGAGGAATCTTAACGTAGCATTCATTTTTCCAGTAGTAAAGCTTATTTCCGATGAAGCCCATCTCAAATCTCTTCAGCTGCAGAGTCAAAATGTCTGGCCACTTTTGAATATCATTTACCTGAAAATAAAATAAAAAGGTCATTCTTTCAAATGCTCAAATTACAATAAACTTAAGTATATTTCCACTGGTATATAGATAAGCTGTATCCATATACATATTTAATTATATATAGAGTATAATTACTGTTCAAGTCGAACAATTTACAAATACAAAGGTTTTTTTCTATAAATTGTAAATGGACTGCGTTTCTATATAGCGCTTTTACAGACCCAATGGCCACCAAAGCACTTTACATTTTTGCCTCACATTCACCCACTCATACACTCATTCACACACCAACGGCGGTGTCAACCATACAAGGCGCCATCCATCTCAACAGGAGAAAACAAATCAATTTTTCAAAAAAAAAAAAAAAAAAATACATTTATCAAAACGATGTAATATAAACAAGTTCAAACATGTCCTAACCTAAGGGTTTTGCAATAGAACATGAACACAATAACTGCACTGTATGTACATACATAACAGTTATTATTTTGGACCCGGCGTTGTTACATTTTTCTGTTTAATTTCCGGATTAGTAATAGTTACCAAACCCCTTTTTGCATTTGTATTTGTACATGTAAAAAGTGCATTAATTAATAAATGAATTGTAGTTTAATGGCATGTGTTAACATTCAAATGTACATATACACACATACCCTTTTTAATAATTCTATAACCTTATAAAATCATGTGCAGATTTTAAAGAAGTGCATGATCAAATAAACTGAAAGTGTATTGACATCGAAAGGCATTGAAATTTACTTGAAATAATGATCTGTTAATCATTATGGAATGTGTAATAAATCAACGCATTCTCATCCCAAGGCGTCATCTAACTGACAGTTTTTACCATGCTTCAATATCCAACGCTTTAGGCACCCTTTAGCGTTAGTTACATGACTCAATCCTAGGGAGTCATCTAACTGATGTTAAAGGGAAAGGGTCAGTTAGATGACGCGGGTAGGTTTAGGTCTGGGGTAGGGTAAGGGTTAGAAGCGATCCTAGGGTGTCATCTAACTGATACTAAAGGGAAAGGGTCAGTTAGATGATGCGGTTAGGTTTAGGTCTGGGGTAGGGTTAGGTTTAGAAGCGATCCTAGGGTGTCATCTAACTGATACTAAAGGGAAAGGGTCAGTTAGATGATGCGGTTAGGTTTAGGTCTGGGGTAGGGTAAGGGTTAGACGCTATCCTAGGGTGTCATCTAACGGATGCTAAAGGGAAAGGGTCAGTTAGATGATGCGGTTAGGTTTAGGTCTGGGGTAGGGTAAGGGTTAGAAGCGATCCTAGGGTGTCATCTAACGGATGCTAAAGGGAAAGGGTCAGTTAGATGATGCGGTTAGGTTTAGGTCTGGGGTAGGGTTAGGGTTAGAAGCGATCCTAGGGTGTCATCTAACTGATGCTAAAGGGAAAGGGTCAGTTAGATGATGCGGTTAGGTTTAGGTCTGGGGTAGGGTTAGGGTTAGAAGCGATCCTAGGGTGTCATCTAACTGATGCTAAAGGGAAAGGGTCAGTTAGATGATGCGGTTAGGTTTAGGTCTGGGGTAGGGTTAGGGTTAGAAGCGATCCTAGGGTGTCATCTAACTGATGCTAAAGGGAAAGGGTCAGTTAGATGATGCGGTTAGGTTTAGGTCTGGGGTAGGGTTAGGGTTAGAAGCGATCCTAGGGAGTCATCTAACTGATGCTAAAGGGAACGGGTCAGTTAGATGATGCGGTTAGGTTTAGGTCTGGGGTAGGGTTAGGGTTAGAAGCGATCCTAGGGTGTCATCTAACTGATGCTAAAGGGAAAGGGTCAGTTAGATGATGCGGTTAGGTTTAGGTCTGGGGTAGGGTTAGGGTTAGAAGCGATCCTAGGGTGTCATCTAACTGATGCTAAAGGGAAAGGGTCAGTTAGATGATGCGGTTAGGTTTAGGTCTGGGGTAGGGTAAGGGTTAGACGCTATCCTAGGGTGTCATCTAACTGATGCTAAAGGGAAAGGGTCAGTTAGATGATGCGGTTAGGTTTAGGTCTGGGGTAGGGTAAGGGTTAGACGCTATCCTAGGGTGTCATCTAACTGATGCTAAAGGGAAAGGGTCAGTTAGATGATGCGGTTAGGTTTAGGTCTGGGGTAGGGTTAGGGTTAGACGCGATCCTAGGGAGTCATCTAACTGATGCTAAAGGGAAAGGGTCAGTTAGATGATGCGGTTAGGTTTAGGTCTGGGGTAGGGTTAGGGTTAGAAGCGATCCTAGGGTGTCATCTAACTGATGCTAAAGGGAAAGGGTCAGTTAGATGATGCGGTTAGGTTTAGGTCTGGGGTAGGGTAAGGGTTAGACGCTATCCTAGGGTGTCATCTAACTGATGCTAAAGGGAAAGGGTCAGTTAGATGATGCGGTTAGGTTTAGGTCTGGGGTAGGGTTAGGGTTAGAAGCGATCCTAGGGCGTCATCTAACTGATGCTAAAGGGAAAGGGTCAGTTAGATGATGCGGTTAGGTTTAGGTCTGGGGTAGGGTAAGGGTTAGAAGCGATCCTAGGGTGTCATCTAACTGATGCTAAAGGGAAAGGGTCAGTTAGATGATGCGGTTAGGTTTAGGTCTGGGGTAGGGTAAGGGTTAGACGCTATCCTAGGGTGTCATCTAACGGATGCTAAAGGGAAAGGGTCAGTTAGATGATGCGGTTAGGTTTAGGTCTGGGGTAGGGTTAGGGTTAGACGCTATCCTAGGGTGTCATCTAACTGATGCTAAAGGGAAAGGGTCAGTTAGATGATGCGGTTAGGTTTAGGTCTGGGGTAGGGTAAGGGTTAGACGCTATCCTAGGGTGTCATCTAACGGATGCTAAAGGGAAAGGGTCAGTTAGATGATGCGGTTAGGTTTAGGTCTGGGGTAGGGTTAGGGTTAGACGCTATCCTAGGGTGTCATCTAACTGATGCTAAAGGGAAAGGGTCAGTTAGATGATGCGGTTAGGTTTAGGTCTGGGGTAAGGTAAGGGTTAGAAGCGATCCTAGGGTGTCATCTAACTGATGCTAAAGGGAAAGGGTCAGTTAGATGATGCGGTTAGGTTTAGGTCTGGGGTAAGGTAAGGGTTAGAAGCGATCCTAGGGTGTCATCTAACGGATGCTAAAGGGAAAGGGTCAGTTAGATGACGCGGTTAGGTTTAGGTCTGGGGTAAGGTAAGGGTTAGAAGCGATCCTAGGGTGTCATCTAACGGATGCTAAAGGGAAAGGGTCAGTTAGATGATGCGGTTAGGTTTAGGTCTGGGGTAGGGTAAGGGTTAGAAGCGATCCTAGGGAGTCATCTAACGGATGCTAAAGGGAAAGGGTCAGTTAGATGATGCGGTTAGGTTTAGGTCTGGGGTAGGGTTAGGGTTAGACGCTATCCTAGGGTGTCATCTAACTGATGCTAAAGGGAAAGGGTCAGTTAGATGATGCGGTTAGGTTTAGGTCTGGGGTAGGGTTAGGGTTAGAAGCGATCCTAGGGAGTCATCTAACTGATGCTAAAGGGAAAGGGTCAGTTAGATAATGCGGTTAGGTTTAGGTCTGGGGTAGGGTAAGGGTTAGAAGCGATCCTAGGGAGTCATCTAACTGATGCTAAAGGGAAAGGGTCAGTTAGATGATGCGGTTAGGTTTAGGTCTGGGGTAGGGTAAGGGTTAGAAGCGATCCTAGGGCGTCATCTAACTGATGCTAAAGGGAAAGGGTCAGTTAGATGATGCGGTTAGGTTTAGGTCTGGGGTAGGGTAAGGGTTAGAAGCGATCCTAGGGTGTCATCTAACTGATGCTATGGGAAAGGGTCAGTTAGATGATGCGGTTAGGTTTAGGTCTGGGGTAGGCTAAGGTTTAGAAGCGATCCTAGGGTGTCATCTAACGGATGCTAAAGGGAAAGGGTCAGTTAGATGACGCGGTTAGGTTTAGGTCTGGGGTAGGCTAAGGTTTAGAAGCGATCCTAGGGTGTCATCTAACTGATGCTATAGGGAAAGGGTCAGTTAGATGATGCGGTTAGGTTTAGGTCTGGGGTAGGGTAAGGGTTAGAAGCGATCCTAGGGCGTCATCTAACTGATGCTAAAGGGAAAGGGTCAGTTAGATGATGCGGTTAGGTTTAGGTCTGGGGTAGGGTTAGGGTTAGACGCTATCCTAGGGTGTCATCTAACTGATGCTAAAGGGAAAGGGTCAGTTAGATGATGCGGTTAGGTTTAGGTCTGGGGTAGGGTAAGGGTTAGACGCTATCCTAGGGTGTCATCTAACGGATGCTAAAGGGAAAGGGTCAGTTAGATGATGCGGTTAGGTTTAGGTCTGGGGTAGGGTTAGGGTTAGACGCTATCCTAGGGTGTCATCTAACTGATGCTAAAGGGAAAGGGTCAGTTAGATGATGCGGTTAGGTTTAGGTCTGGGGTAAGGTAAGGGTTAGAAGCGATCCTAGGGTGTCATCTAACTGATGCTAAAGGGAAAGGGTCAGTTAGATGATGCGGTTAGGTTTAGGTCTGGGGTAAGGTAAGGGTTAGAAGCGATCCTAGGGTGTCATCTAACGGATGCTAAAGGGAAAGGGTCAGTTAGATGACGCGGTTAGGTTTAGGTCTGGGGTAAGGTAAGGGTTAGAAGCGATCCTAGGGTGTCATCTAACGGATGCTAAAGGGAAAGGGTCAGTTAGATGATGCGGTTAGGTTTAGGTCTGGGGTAGGGTAAGGGTTAGAAGCGATCCTAGGGAGTCATCTAACGGATGCTAAAGGGAAAGGGTCAGTTAGATGATGCGGTTAGGTTTAGGTCTGGGGTAGGGTTAGGGTTAGACGCTATCCTAGGGTGTCATCTAACTGATGCTAAAGGGAAAGGGTCAGTTAGATGATGCGGTTAGGTTTAGGTCTGGGGTAGGGTTAGGGTTAGAAGCGATCCTAGGGAGTCATCTAACTGATGCTAAAGGGAAAGGGTCAGTTAGATAATGCGGTTAGGTTTAGGTCTGGGGTAGGGTAAGGGTTAGAAGCGATCCTAGGGAGTCATCTAACTGATGCTAAAGGGAAAGGGTCAGTTAGATGATGCGGTTAGGTTTAGGTCTGGGGTAGGGTAAGGGTTAGAAGCGATCCTAGGGCGTCATCTAACTGATGCTAAAGGGAAAGGGTCAGTTAGATGATGCGGTTAGGTTTAGGTCTGGGGTAGGGTAAGGGTTAGAAGCGATCCTAGGGTGTCATCTAACTGATGCTATGGGAAAGGGTCAGTTAGATGATGCGGTTAGGTTTAGGTCTGGGGTAGGCTAAGGTTTAGAAGCGATCCTAGGGTGTCATCTAACGGATGCTAAAGGGAAAGGGTCAGTTAGATGACGCGGTTAGGTTTAGGTCTGGGGTAGGCTAAGGTTTAGAAGCGATCCTAGGGTGTCATCTAACTGATGCTATAGGGAAAGGGTCAGTTAGATGATGCGGTTAGGTTTAGGTCTGGGGTAGGGTAAGGGTTAGAAGCGATCCTAGGGCGTCATCTAACTGATGCTAAAGGGAAAGGGTCAGTTAGATGATGCGGTTAGGTTTAGGTCTGGGGTAGGGTAAGGGTTAGACGCGATCCTAGGGTGTCATCTAACTGATGCTAAAGGGAAAGGGTCAGTTAGATGACGCGGTTAGGTTTAGGTCTGGGGTAGGCTAAGGTTTAGAAGCGATCCTAGGGTGTCATCTAACTGATGCTAAAGGGAAAGGGTCAGTTAGATGATGCGGTTAGGTTTAGGTCTGGGGTAGGCTAAGGTTTAGAAGCGATCCTAGGGTGTCATCTAACGGATGCTAAAGGGAAAGGGTCAGTTAGATGACGCGGTTAGGTTTAGGTCTGGGGTAGGGTAAGGGTTAGACGCGATCCTAGGGTGTCATCTAACTGATGCTATAGGGAAAGGGTCAGTTAGATGATGCGGTTAGGTTTAGGTCTGGGGTAGGGTAAGGGTTAGAAGCGATCCTAGGGTGTCATCTAACTGATGCTATAGGGAAAGGGTCAGTTAGATGATGCGGTTAGGTTTAGGTCTGGGGTAGGCTAAGGTTTAGAATCGATCCTAGGGTGTCATCTAACGGATGCTAAAGGGAAAGGGTCAGTTAGATGATGCGGTTAGGTTTAGGTCTGGGGTAGGGTTAGGGTTAGAAGCGATCCTAGGGTGTCATCTAACTGATGCTAAAGGGAAAGGGTCAGTTAGATGATGCGGTTAGGTTTAGGTCTGGGGTAGGCTAAGGTTTAGAATCGATCCTAGGGTGTCATCTAACTGATGCTAAAGGGAAAGGGTCAGTTAGATGACGCGGTTAGGTTTAGATCTGGGGTAAGGTAAGGGTTAGAAGCGATCCTAGGGTGTCATCTAACGGATGCTAAAGGGAAAGGGTCAGTTAGATGATGCGGTTAGGTTTAGGTCTGGGGTAGGGTAAGGTTTAGAAGCGATCCTAGGGTGTCATCTAACTGATGCTAAAGGGAAAGGGTCAGTTAGATGATGCGGTTAGGTTTAGGTCTGGGGTAGGGTAAGGGTTAGATGCGAATCAGACAAATTACAAAAGAAATGGGCCAGTTGATCAGTTGTGGTCAGAGTGATAAGGAGAGTAAGAATAGTACATACTGTAGATTTTGGTGAGAACCCAGCCTTTTATGATCCTCTCCCTATATCAGCTCCTGATCATACTGACCTTGATCTTTAATTTATCATTCCCTCCTCTCGTCCTTCTCTGCTAATGTCTCTACTGCTAAAATGCCAGTCGCCGCTCTTATTAAATTCAAGTCACTGACGTTTGCCTAAAGAACAACCACTGGCACTGCTCCCTCTTACAACTCATTACTTCAGACTTATGTGCCATCCAGAAACCTGCGCTCTGCTAGCAGATGTCGTCTTGTGGTACCATCTCAAAGAGGCACAAAATCTCTTTCTCTGACCTTTACCATGACTGTTCCCTGCTGGTGGAATGATCTGTCTAACTCAACCAGAGCTGCGGAGTCAGTGGCCGCTTTCAAGAAACAGCTGAAGACGTATCTTTTTCGGCAACACTTGATCCAGTAATTCTAACACTTTCTCTTCTCTTCTATATCTATTATCTTAAAAAAACAAAAAACATACTGCATTTAGATTAACCTGAAAGGGGTCATAGCATTGTCCTAATTGTTAGTTTCACTGATTCTGTTGTTCTTATTTGTAAGTCGCTTTGGATAAAAGCTTCTGCTAAATGAATAAATGTGGCTCAGAGAGGTTTTTTTAATGAAGAAAATATATTTTTTTTAAAACTGAAATAAAGGGCTGGCAACTGAGATGCATTCAGGGTATACAGACAATACACTTTTGCTATACACTTGCAAATAGCCTGTAAACGTAAGTGGTTAAAACCTCTTTTATCAGCACTGGGATACATGTATTTAAACCATTAATAAGTCTACTTCCTGAGACGAATGTGTGGTCATTTATAAATAGATATAATATTCAAAAAGCAAATAATACTTGCCGTTTCCATGTCTCTCATTGAATCACATGTAACACAGTATAGCTGATCAACACCGCTCATGTCATGGATTCCCAAATACTCCATCAAAGCTTGTGTCTAAAAGTGGAATTAAAAGAGTTGAAAAACAGTTTCAATGTTTATGGCTTAGATCAATAGTATAATTTAGCTACAATAAAAATGTAAACTTTCATAACACAGAACAGATTATTGTCCCATAATTATTTCTCTGTAATACACAGGGACATTGCTGGGTTGGAAGATACAAGAACAAGTTCATTTGTGAAGTGAAACATGTTCCATCTTCAAAAAGATCAAGGGCTTTTGACAATACATCAGGGGTTTAAAGGAGCATTTCACCCATTGCAACATTAATCTTTATTGAAAGTGGATCATATATGTAGTCAAAATGTAAAATAATTTTTTAATTTGGTGCCCTCTTGACCGAGAAAAGACAGAAAATAACCAAGGGGTGCATTTGTGTTAACAAACTACAGTTCCCAGAATGCCACTGCATTGCACAGCTCCGCAAGCCACACCCACTAACCCACCCATCCACCGGAACAGCGCAAACAGAGAATTCACTCTTCCGTCTACAACGCTAACATTAGCTTTCGCTGTAGGAGCTGCGTTCATTATACCAGAAGTGAATGTTATGTTAAATAAGAGAATAAATGATAAAATGTCAGTGTATACAGGAGAAATGCTAGCCATTCTCTTAGCCCTTGAGTGGGTTGAAAATAGTAGGCCAAGGGAAGTGTTAATAGGGTCAGATTCAAGTAGTGCATTAATCAGTATTAAGAACATGAAATCAGAA
Source organism: Pimephales promelas (assembly GCF_016745375.1). The sequence continues at coordinate 1,311,789 of NW_024121688.1, read as the reverse complement.
ACAAGACAGGATATTTTGTTGGAAATAGTTCAAGCGGTTTATAGAATTAATAGAGTAGGAGTAATAATAAAATTAATCTGGATTCCAGCCCATATAGGAGAAGGAAATGAAATTGCAGACAAATATGCCAAAAATGCAACCAAAAAAATCAGAAGTAGATATGGTAATAAGTTATAGTAAGGCGGAAGTTAAAAGCATAATCAGAGAAGAAATGAAGAAGAAGTGGCAAGAGGAGTGGAATAAAGAAACAAAAGCAAGAATGTATTACAGTATCCAGAAGAGGGTAGGAGGTATGAGAGAAAATAATAGGAATAAAAGGGAAGAGGACATTATTTCAAGAATGAGATTTGGGCATAATGGATTGAATAGTACACTGAAGTTAATAGGGAAACATGAAACTGGGATGTGTGAGGTCTGTAATATCAATGAAACAGTAGAGCATGTTATTATTAATTGTCAAAAATATAATGAGGAAAGGATGAGGCTGAGAAACTGTTTTTTTATCTTCATAAAAAAGTTAAATATTATTATTTTTAATGACATGTACAATGGGGAGAGGAATACTATATTTTCCTATCACATCGTGTTTTACACACAAAAGTTACATTCAGTTAAATTATGTTAAATTAACAGTTATGTTTTGACAGCTGGTAGCTTTATTATGGTAGCTTTACCCGTCGAAGTTTATCGTTTGAATCGATCTCCCATGCATTTTTGTTTGTTTGCATCTTTTATCCACTCTAGTTCACTGTCTGTTGATTTTTGTAAGTGTAGACAAAGCTTTCATGCAGTATCTGGGTGCTTGATGTGTGAAAAATCAATCGATAAAGGCATATGCAAAGGAAGTGCATTCAAACTCGCTTCAGCCCATTTATGTGAGAGGCGCGTGCACGCGAATGGGCGTGCGATTTGTCCGAGAGTCGGAATTCGGTACAACACCTGTTTTAATACCAAAAAGACTCGTGTTTTTCTTTTACACTACGCTGAACGGTCGGTTAAGTAAGTGAGTGCCATTGACGGAAGCAGTGACCGGAAGTGTTCCAGCCCACCACAGACAAACCGGAAATTCCATTTCCGTTGTCATGCAACTAGCAAATTCAGAGCTTTCCTCCCGGAGAAATTGACCCTTCGCTAAGCCACGCCCGAAAACCGCCACTGGCCAATCATGTCTTAGCAACCGTAACTATGCGCGGGAGGTCTGGCAAGCTTTCGAACGAGGGAACATGCTGAAGCATTGTCTGATACCGGTCCCTATACCTAAAAGTTTGGACGGGGGAGAGGAATTGTTTTCCTTCCAGAAAATCTAAAAGCCAAGGGGAGAAATGATTGGCGTGATCTAGCATCTATGTGCGAGACCCATTCACAACTACTGGTAAATGTCGACATGCTTAACAAAAACACCCATTGCTTGGAAATATTGACGGTTCTTTGGTCATAATGATAACGTAAAATAAGACGATTAAAGAGACAAGACAAAGGCTCACTGACATACTTTAAAATATATTTCAGCATTTTGTTAATCGACGTCCTACTAACGTTACCCCTTTAGTTACTAAAGTTACTAAAGTAACTTAACCCGAACCGATCGCGGCTCTCCCGGTATTAGTGTTATTCCACAAGATTTATGGATAAGCTGTTTGATTTATAATTATTAAGATTATTTTCACATACCCTGCTGTGTATGAACATAGCTGTTCCTCAATTTGTGTTTCCCATTTGAACGGTCAGCGTATGAGGCGCTGGGACTATAACGTTAGGCTTTAACTTAAATTTTTAAGAAATTATTCCCTAATCGGTTGCATATAATGTCTTGAATATATCCCTCGAATGCATACTGTAGTCCCTTTTGTTTTGCTCTCTCAGATATTTCACTTGTTCGCAAACACAATCAAACACACCTGATTCAACTCATCAGCTCATAATCAGATGGGTTAATGAGCTGATGAGTTGAATCAGGTGTGTTTGATTAGGGAGTCGCACCCACTTAGTCGCACCCACTGATCTGTAATAGGCTTGTAGGGTGAGTGGGTCCCACACCCTGGAATAATAATGAGCTAATATATGTAGTTCTAAAGATTTTAATGAAATATGACTTCCTGCTTATCGTGACGCAAAATGACGATTTTTACATCACGATAAGCAGGAAATAAAACACTTAAATCCTTATTTCTCCCATCTCAGGGGAAAATAAGGGAATAAACCATGACCATTCAAAAATATGACTGGGTTTCTAAAGATACAAAGCTTAATGCAAATGGGTGAAGTGACCCTTTAAGCACAAGCAACTTGTTTTTCTACCTTACAAGGAAGTTGTAAGTCTCTCTGTGATGTATATAAGCTCAATCTTACTGTACTACATTAGAGAAACATATATGCATGATATGGTGAGAGGAAGGAGAAACATAAAGATGATGGGGGAAAGGAAGGAGAAACCCAAAGAAACCATTTACAGAATCTGGAGGACCTCCTCTCATATAGCCTTATGCCTGTGTTTCTCTGTCTGACACATGATACATAATAAATAGAAATCTCTTGGCTGAAGTAACTGGTGGAGCTTCCATGATTCAACAATAATAGGGGGAAGCAGGATTTTCAAATCTACACTCCCAAAGCCAACGCCACATCACCTCCACACTTGCTCAGGTTTAAAGAGCAAAGGTTCAATTCATTTTATTTCCACTCAAGTTTCTCTTACCACATCACATTTTCCTCTGGCATCAATCGACAGAGGTATTGATAAAAAATCTGTCTTTTCATCATTGCTGTGTTTGCAGTAAGAACACACTGTAGATGTCTCCATGGCTCCTCTGAAAATCTAGGATTAAACACATTACAACAGTTGAAAGTGATCATTTTGACACTGTATTTGACGATCTTGGTAACACTTTATAAAAAGTACAGAGTAATAAAATACTTACAAATAATTTGCAATCTATTCGTTTATAGTTAATTCACAGTTAATATATTGTCTTTACATTGTTTATTGTTGTTTTTTTATGCTTTAAACATTTATTGGGCTCAATCTTGCACCCGGCGCAAATGACTTTATACATCAACGCATGTCTCGTTCCTATTTTGCACGCACGCAAAGCGGGATTTTTCCCTCCACAGATGCACGTTGGTAAACTAGGAAATGAACTTGCGCTCCCTGGGCGGATTGGCGCAAAAAGGAGGCGTGTTTCGGCGCAAACATTCCCTGGTGCTATTTTACACTTCCAGAAAACAATTGCACCACTGACCAGAAAACACCTGGTCTAAAGTCAGTGGGCCCTATTTTAACGATCTGAAACGCAAGTGTCAAAGCGCATGGCTCAAGTAACTTTGTGGGTGGGTCCCGGCGCTGTTGCTATTTCCCCGGCGGGATAAATGCCTCTTGCGCCTGGTGCAAATCTAAAAGGGGTTGGTCTGAAGTAGCTTCATTATTCATAGGTGTGGTTTGGGCGTAACGTGAAATAAACCAATCATCCAACATACCCTTTAAGAGCAGGTGCGCATGTTGCATGACGGATTGTTATTATAACGGCGGGTTTACCAGGCGCGCGCCAGGAGCGTTCACAGCCGATGAGACCGACGATCTTGTCAGGACAGTGAAAGACAGAGTGACGTTGTATGAGGATGGGACAAACCCACCCAAATCAGCGTCGGTTAAACATTATATACATATGTTTCTCTCCACTATTGGGCAAACAGGTCTGATCCTTCAGTACTACAATTAGCCTTAAAAAATGGGTAATTAGGTTTTTTCATCTTCATGTAAACCACATTGATTTCCCTCATGTGTTAATATTTTTCCTTGTTATAATGTATGATTTGCAACAATAAAAACTGCTGCATCTGTGTTGATGAGGGAATCAGTGTATGCGCGTTGTGTATACCAACCCGGTACATTATGGGCAAGCATGCGCACTATAGCATTATGAACAACACGCAACTGACTTTAGACCAGGTTTTTTCTGGTCAGTGGCGCAGTTGTTTTCTGGACGTGTAAAATAGCACCAGGGAATGTTTGCGCCGAAACACGCCTCCTTTTAGCGCCGATCCGCCCAGGGAGCGCAAGTTCATTCCCTAGTTTACCGACGTGCATCTGTGGAGGGAAAAATCCCGCTTTGCGCGGGTGCAAAATAGGAATGATACATGCGTTAGTGTATAAGTAATTTGTGCCGGGTGCAAGATAGAGCCCAGTGGCGCGTTGCGTGTTGTTCATGATGCTATTTTAAGCGCCCATGCTTGGCCATAATGTAGCGGGTACACAACGCGCATACACTGATTCCCTCATCAACACAGATGCAGCAGTTTTTATTTTTGCAAATCATACATTATAACAAGGAAAAATATTAACACATGAGGGAAATCAATGCGGTTTACATGAAGATAAAAACAATTACCCAATTTTTTAAGGCTAATTGTAGTTCTGAAGGATCAGACCTGTTTGCCCAATAGTGGAGAGAAACGTGTATATAATGTTTAACCGACGCTGATGTGCGAGAGTTTCTCCATCCCCATACAATGTCACCTCTCTGTCTTTCACTGTCCTGACAAGAACGTCGGTCTCATCGGCTGTGAACGCGCCTGGTAAACCCGTCGTTATAATAACAATCCGTCATGCAACATGCACACCTGTTCTTAAAGGGTATGTTGGATGGCGCTCTGATTGGTTTATTTCACGTTACGCCCAAACCACACCTATGAATAATGAAGCTACTTCAGACCAACCCCTTTTAGATTTGCGCCAGGCTAAAGAGGCATTTATCCCGCCGGGGAAATAGCAACAGCGCCGGGATCCGGCCACAAAGTTACTTGTGCTTTGCGCTTTGACACTTGCGTTTCAGATCGTTAAAATAGGACCCTATAAGTGTAATTATTTCTCACTTCAGATTAGGTCATGGGAAAATCAGAAAACGTCATTAATTAAGTGCTTTAAACTATTTTTTGGAATTTACTTGCATTAGTATTTTGTTCCTTAAAATATTTATGAATACATTCACAGTATATGGTTAATAAGTTGTTAAAGACGCATACATTATCTAACTATCTAACACACACAGTATTTCTTTAGAGTAATATTACACATCGGTAATAAATAAGAGTCTGAAATTACCTCTGATGGCTCTGGTACTCTGTGTAATATCATCTGCAGATATTCTGCGGCATCTTGCTGCTCAAAAACTAAGTGAGGAAAACAAAATGAATTACTATGAAATACAGGTAACTCATACTGTAAGTGAGTTAGTGAACTCATTAGTTTCAAAGAAACAGCTTCAAGATCAGACAATAGATAACACAAACATCCACAACAGTAATAGTATTTAAAATAGTATTTTATTTTATATACATGAATTTCCACACATGCCCTATAGAAAGCACATCTGCACAATTTTTCTCCAGAAGTTATGACCGATAAAAATTTCTTTGTACTCTTTTAGTTGTGGACTCTAAAAAGTCTGGGAACCACAGCATGTGGGCGAAAAGACCAACTACTTTCAGCGAGATTCGGAAGTGTGCATTAGATGGACACTTTACCATCACATGAGGCCACAGGAATTGATGCAACAGATGCTGGGAGGTCACGTGACAGTAACAACATGGTGGATATAGTGTCTACATTTCCTTCATACTACCCATGGTCGGTTAAAAAAAGGAATATTGTACATGGATAAAATAAATAATAGTTGAAACTGAAAAATAATAAGAGTAAACAGAATGGGAATTTGTAAAATACTGTATATGTAATGCAAAAAAGCTCAATGTGCATTTGTGAGCAAAGTGGATAGAGGAAGGAGAAAAGAATACCTCATGTTTCAGCAATTTAGAGAAGAGAATATAAGGCTAAAAATAAAATAAGACTGTGTTAAGTTTACTTACAGTGTTGGGATGTTAGAACCATTGAAAATTAAGTGCTCACGTTTTATAATAACCTCTACACATGCATCACTCCGATTCTTCTGAATATTAAGATAGAATTAAAGAATTTAGATTTAGGATTCAACATCCATATGAGTTAATGAGACTGTTTTTGAACAAATGCCCTGCTACTGATGGGCTAACAGCTAAATGTTATAGATTCTTCTGGAAAGATATTAGACACTTTTTGTAGTTTAGGGCAGATTTCTATCAAATTGTGATCAGTTCTGCACAGATTTTGCTCATCTCAAACAATCCTAGTGACTTTATGACTTGGTGGTTTTAGTTTCATATTTAGAGTTTTATTTCTTTCTTGTATTTTTTGTCATATGTTATTTCACTATTCAATCTTTTTAAACCTATTAATCTAATATCCCTATTTAGTTCATTCTAATTGCAGTGTAAATTCTAAAGCTACTATTTTGTAATGTCTATTGAATGCTTTCTCATTGAACACAGTAATGACTATTTTAAGGGGGTAATTTCTCAGACCAAATTAATGTGTGGTCAATTTGCAATTAATTACATTCATTAATTAATGCATCATGTAATTATTTTTACAGACATAATTAAATTAGATTAGAGCAAATTAGATTAAACCTAGCCGCAGATTATCCCACTAAATCAATGGGTCATCGTCACCAATAATGTTTTACATGTTAGGTTCGACTTGACAAATAAAACTGACTTGACCAAGGATTAAACAACTCATCCATCCATCAGTTCTCCAAACAGTTTGTCTTATGTAGAATCAAAGAGGTTTAAAGAGCCAACAGAATAAAAACAAAGATTTAGAGAGACTAACCATCTGTGATGTTAAGCACTTTTGTGACCTCTTCTGTGGAAACAGCTGTTCGTTCACACTGTAAACTCCTGAATAAATCAGCCAGTGCCTTTCCTTCAGGGGATTTACAGGTGTTTGAGCTAAACAAAGTTCAATGATTAGTGGAATAAATTAGTTACAGTGGACACAAAAATATAATATGCACAGAATTATAAAAAAAAGTAAGTATTTCTTCCTACCTCGTCACTTGATGCCTAAACTCGTCTGTCATGAAGAGCGTCTGCAGAACTGCGTTCAGGTAGCAGGTCATTCCTTGATTGATCAAACCACAGGGATCTGAAATCAGAGGTTTTCAGTTTAGACTTTTTTGAAGAAAATAAATGAAACAGATTTATAGAAACATTTGGTGCAAGAACAGCTGTAATAATAATCATGATTGTTTGTGAATAATTCTGCAGCCCTATAATATAATAAGTAATTATGACTAAATGCAACACAGTTTGTGGTCATTTATTAATCATTCTCTGGCTCTGCAGAATTAAACACTGCTGAATAATTTAAAGAAGCTTCATCTGAGAAGCTCAATATACTCGTCAGGGAATCGGAAGACACAGACTGGTAAGTTTCACAGGTTTATTGAAACAGATGCACAATGGAGGATGGCAGGTGAGTATTGGACTGGAAGATTATAGCAGGTATCTCAGAACAGTCTGTAATCAGAGTCTCTTATCTGTACAGGATGATTGGAGGCAGAAGACGGATAGAGGAATGAACCCAGAGGAACCGGTACAGGATTGGAGAGCTGGATGATGAAGGATTGGATGATGAAGGACTGGAATCAGGTAAGTAGTAGAATCGAGTGGTGGGGGTCTGAAGTCGGTGTGCAGACGAGACCAGACAATGATGAAGTGAGCAGGTGAGTCCTTTATGGTGCTGGTGAATGAGATGGGGATTAAGTGCAGGTGGTGGTGACAGGTGACGATGATTAGTAATCCGGGATGCCGATCGGGTGGGTGGAGTGATGGAATCTGGCACTGAAGCAGATGTATCCGTGACAATACTACAGATATACAGTAGGATTTAAAAAAAGTCAAAAAGCCAATAGAGTTCAATGGAAATTGCGACCAACTTGCGACCATAGTTGGCTAACGATGCTTTCGGGAAACGCACCCCAGCTTAGTAAACCTTAGAAAATATCAGAATTTCTTCATTACTCATAAAGTGTAGTCTGATCTTCATTTAAGTCACAATTTTCGACAAACGCAACCTGACTTCACTAATAACACACAAACAGTTATTTCATGTTTTTTATTTTATTTTATTGAAGACATTGAGTGATCCTTGAGAGGACATGGGCAGGAAAAAATAACTGAACCTTGAGTTAAGACTTTTCCAAAAGCTAATATGAGATGAGATTGGAAGTGTGGGTCTGGTTAATGTAAAATATGTTTTTCTGAAGAATGATTGGTTAGACTGAACAATACCTTGATCGCAATGGCTTAAAACACATTACAGAGATGCACAAAACTACCTGTAAAAAAGAGGCTTACAAAAGCTCTGCTAAAACCCGAGTGTCATAAATACACGGAAAGAGACCCTGTCTACAAATCTAGTAAATTATACACGTTTTCAGTTGTCTTCTGAATGTTCTGTGGATGGGCAGATCACTCCACAGCATGGAACCGATTTTGAGTGATTCACCGAGTGATTTTGAGGCTCTCTGTGATGGTACCACAAGCCGTCGCTCACTGACTGATCGTAGGCTTCTGGTAGGGATGTAGACTTGCAGTAATGAGTGGAAGTAGGAGGTAGCTGATCCTGTGGCCAATCTGTACGCAAGGGTCAACGCCTTGAACTTGATGCGAGTAGCGACATGGAACCAGTGCAGGGAGATGAACAGAGGAGTGACGTGTGACGTGGGATAACATGAAGGTTTACCTGAGTTCTGTCCACATGAGATGTTGTGGCATAACATAAAGAGAGTTGTGCTATCAAAACAACCCAGATTTATCACTAGATATATGGGGAAAGGTGGTCCAAAAAGCCTTATAAGCAACTACAGAAACTGTTTGGTGGAGGTTTAGCCACCAAAGGGGGATCTCCGAGTTATTAAAAGCACATAATCACAAGAACTGTATGCCCTCCCTTGTGAAAAAGAAGTGTTAATTGTATTGAAAGTATACTTTTTGTGTACTTTAAATCATAAAAGTATACTTTTTGAAAAGTGCACTTGAAGATAATTTAATTAAAATTAAAGACCACTTAAGTGTACTTAAATAGAATACACTTTTATGACTGTGACGCTGTGCGGAGAAACAGAGCTGAGGCTGGGTCCAAACGCAGTGTAGCTTTATTAAAGAAACTTAAAACAAGACACTAGAAGCAAGAAACTTGAGAGCACCAACGCAACACACATAAATTCAACAACCAACAAAGACAGGGCAGAAACACAGGGCTTAAATAATCAATGACAAACGAGCTAGACAAGATAACAAGGGGGCGTGAGAAATGAGAAACACCTGGGATAAATAATGGACGGGCAATAACTAATAACGAAAACACACAAAATCACTACGTGACATAGCCTCCCCCCTATGGGCGGCTCCCGACGCCCATACAAAAAACAAACAGTTCAGGAGGGCGGTGAAGCGGAGACAGTCTTGGGGGAGGGACGGAGGGCCAGGCCCGTGCAGGGGAACAGGACCAGGAGGTAGCCAAGGCGGGCCTGGGCCGCAGAGCATGGGCCTACCAGACTGGGCCGGAGACCAAGGCGGAGCAGGACGTGGCAGAGGCCAGGGCGGAGCAGGACGTGGCAGAGGCCAGGGCGGAGCAGGACGTGGCAGAGGCCAGGGCGGAGCAGGACGTGGCAGAGGCCAGGGCGGAGCAGACACAGGCAAGGTCCATGACAGCCTCGCCTCCATGGCCCCCACAGAGTACCTACTGCCCCCCCCAAAAAATACTTGGGGAAATTCACGGGAGGAGCCTCTGGGTGGTAAACGGGTTCAGGAAAGGTCTCCCGGAGCTTGAAGGGCGCAGTCAAGGTGATGCGCAGAGGCGGGGCCGGCAGGGCGAGGCGCAGAGGCGGGGCCGGCAGGGCGAGGCGCAGAGGCGGGGCCGGCAGGGCGAGGCGCAGAGGCGGGGCCGGCAGGGCGAGGCGCAGAGGCGGGGCCGGCAGAGCGAGGAGTCTGGGCACGCTCACCGGGGCCTGGCGAACCAAACGAGTCCTCCTTCTCCTCCTCCTGCGGCGGCGCGTCACAGGGCTAGACACACTCGCTGGGCTGGACAACTCACTCACTTGAAGAGGAGATGCAGCGCTCACTTGAAGAGGAGATGCAGCGCTCACTTGAAGAGGAGATGCAGCGCTCACTTGAAGAGGAGATGCAGCGCTCACTTGAAGAGGAGATGCAGCGCTCACTTGAAGAGGAGATGCAGCGCTCACTTGAAGAGGAGATGCAGCGCTCACTTGAAGAGGAGATGCAGCGCTCACTTGAAGAGGAGATGCAGCGCTCACTTGAAGAGGAGATTCAGCGCTCACTTGAAGAGGAGATTCAGCGCTCACTTGAAGAGGAGGTTCAGCGCTCACTTGAAGAGGAGATTCACTCACTTGACTCGATTTGGACCTGGACACACTTGACTCACTTGATTTGGACCAGGACACACTTGACTCACTTGATTTGGACCAGGACACACTTGACTCACTTGATTTGGACCTGGACACACTTGACTCACTTGATTTGGACCTGGACACACTTGACTCACTTGACTCGGCCGTTGACTCACTTGACTCGGCCGTTGACTCACTTGACTCGGCCGTTGACTCACTTGACTCGGCCGTTGACTCACTTGACTCGGCCGTTGACTCACTTGACTCGGCCGTTGACTCACTTGACTCGGCCGTTGACTCACTTGACTCGGCCGTTGACTCACTTGACTCGGCCGTTGACTCACTTGACTCGGCTGGCACGCGCTCAGTGGAAAACTCTTGAGGCAGGAATGCAACGGAGCTCACGTGAATCGCGAGTTCGGCTGGGCTGACGTGAAGCGCGGGCTCGGCTGGGCTGACGTGAATCGCGGGCTCGTCAATGCGCACGTGAAGCGCGGGCTCATCGTGACTGACGTGAACCAGCGGTGAAGACGACGAGGGCTTCGCGGGTAAAGTACACTCGGCAGGTGTCGAGTAGAATAAGCGCGCAGTAGTGAAGAGGTCCTGCAAGTAACGAGCCCGAGCGACATACCCGTCAAGAGTCCAGTTGGCAAGGTCCCGCGGCATCCATCGAGCGATCTCATAATCCAGCCCATTCAGAAACAGGCCCATGAGCTGGATATCATCTAGCGCTCCCAGACTGCTAATGGACAGGAACTCCTTCGCGTACCTTTGGACAGACTGGCCCTCTTGCAAGACTGACGACAGGTATTCTGTCATAGCCCGGTTGCTGACGACTGCTGGACCCATATTGAGGTTGGTTGTTCTGTGACGCTGTGCGGAGAAACAGAGCTGAGGCTGGGTCCAAACGCAGTGTAGCTTTATTAAAGAAACTTAAAACAAGACACTAGAAGCAAGAAACTTGAGAGCACCAACGCAACACACATAAATTCAACAACCAACAAAGACAGGGCAGAAACACAGGGCTTAAATAATCAATGACAAACGAGCTAGACAAGATAACAAGGGGGCGTGAGAAATGAGAAACACCTGGGATAAATAATGGACGGGCAATAACTAATAACGAAAACACACAAAATCACTACGTGACAATGACAATATTTCTAAACACACTTAAAGGTACCCTATGTACGAATTTTGTAATAACATATCCAAAAATCACTTGCTCAGTGTGATATATTTTCTGCAGTTGAATATCCCAAAAGTCTCCAAAGTCTCCAATTTTAAATAATTGGCCGTCCCGGAAAAAAATGTCGCCTGTCAATGACGCAATATCTGCGCTATCCTCGGTTTCCACTGCCATAGCCATGACGTAACCATGGCGACAGACGTGGACAACTGCGTAGTACGTAACGTTTAGCGGCACTCTGTTCAAGTGCACGACGAAGGAGATTCAATAGGAGACTTTAACGCAGAAATTAGACCAGGGGCCTGTTTCAGAAAGGAGGTTTAAAAGAAAACTCTGAGTATGTTAACCCTGAAAGGAGGGAAACTCTGTGTTTTCCGTTTCAGAATGTGAGGTATGTCAAACCCAAGAGAGCAGAGTAAGTCAAGCCCGTTTCTGAAAGAGAAGTTGATTGATTGATTGATTTTGATTGATTTTATTTGACCCTTTTGTTTAACACAATAAAGCCCTAGGGCGTATTTCCATTGTGGTCTCGGTGGGTTGGAGATAACTTGTACTCTGAATCAGTTACCATTGGTAACTCACTCTGTGAACCTAACCTGGTTAGGTGCAGTTTTTCTGCATTGACGCTTTGTTCGCCAAACCCACACAAGGATATAATTAGCTAGAACTATGCAGTCAGCGAAATGCACGTTCACAATTACTTCAGGAAGCACGGAAGGGAGGGGGAGGAGATGAGATGCGGAGGAGGGAGGGTCTAGCTCCGATTTGTTTGAAAATATTCAAACGTCAACACCCAGGATCGCTCAGAGAACCTTTAAATGAGGATAATCTGATAAATGACGTTCATTTGATAAAACATGCTGTGACCTCTGAAAGTAACCTAATAATTAGATTTTCCTTTAGGATTTCCAGTGTGGTTGGATGCATTGATGACGCACATATTCTCATCATCGCACCTTAAAGAGATTACTGTAGAGGATAGTCTGAGATATATGCCATAACCACCACAGCTGTTAAATACACACAAATGATTCACTATTTATTTGGTTATCTTTATTTCCTACAAATACAAAAGCAACAGTTATTATTTTTCCTGTTGGATTTTACTCTTCTTCCAATATTGTGTATCTCCTCTTCATCTATCAGAGATAGTGCAGCTATCTCATTGTAAGTCAAATGTTAATTTCATTAGCCTAATTAAAAAAAAATGTAACAGGTTGGATTAGAGAACATTTAATTATGTGAAAAGAGCATTATACTCTGTGGAAACAGCTGCTGCACATTGAAATAGACACTGAATTATATTTATTTAATATGTCAAATGTTTGTAAAGTCATGTAGCCTAACAGCCATTAACCTTTTATGCTTAAAGATTTAGCTGATTGAATTATGAATTTATTGTTCATTCTTAGTTGCTGCCACAATTTTTTTTTTTTTTTTTTGCCTGTGGGATACCATGAAAATGAGTATTAGTTCAATAACTTACCTTTCTGTCAGTTCTCACCTGATAATATAACAGTGAATAAGAATTATACTTGTGTATTGACTCGGAACATGTGGATGTCATTTTGTCTGGTGCTGTTGCCATGGTGAATCATAATTTCGGAGCTCCATTGATCATGGCTTTTCATAGTTGTGGTGCACGTGCTTAACTCAGAGTTAACCTACTCAGAGTAGATTAAACTAACTCAATTAAGCTTCTCTGAAACAGAAAACTCAGAGTTTCCCATCTCAGGGTAAGTCAACTAAGAGTTCAAGTTTTAACACAGAGTTGGTTGAACCTCATTGAAACAGGCCCCAGATATAGTTAGCTTTGTTTTGTCATATGTTTTGGCTTTTCCCCTTCCTGAACTTGATGTTGCTCCTTACTTATGTTTAATAAAATCACTTTTTGCACTTTAAAGAGTGTTTTGGTGTAAGAAGCCTTGGGAGTGAGAGCGGGTACCCCGGGGACCTTGTTGATTGCATCCCTGTTAATTGTTATGGACGGTTTTGTTCTCTTTGAGTAGAGATTTTACTTCATTTGTAACAATTACATACAATGTGCATTAAGGGAGACAAAAACATTGCATTTAATTCACACTTAAGTGTATTCCTTTTAAAGCATATTATTTGTGTAATAAGTACACTTTATTAAAGTGCAATAAAGTGCACTTTTTTTCACAAGGGCTCTTGCACCCCTGCATACTCACCCCTGCTTGTATTTTTTTCTTTGGACTTCTGGGACTCCAATTCCTTTGCATTAGTGACACGCTCATTATGTGTAGACCTTCCCTGGACAGGAAGTAAATTTCTGAAAAAACCTTGAAAAACATGAAGATATTTAGATTATCAGATATTGTTTTACAATAGTCTACAAATAAATGGCTCCACTTGGGGGTTCTCTAAAGAACAGCACTCGTGACACCCTTACATCTAATTACATCTGAGTTACTACTAATATGAAGTAAACATATTTCCAAGGCATTTTAAGCATAAAAGTCCAGACTAACATATGAGAGCAAGTGTACTTACTGTAGGTAAATAGAATTTATTTAAACACTACTTGTAAGATATGACACAAAGTACTTTACAATAAAATAAAATTGCTTTAGTTCAAATAAAAAGGGCCTTAAGATAAATGCTTCAGATAAATAAGGTTGCAAATTATGTTCACATTCCTTTGAAATTGTCCTGTGACATCCTGTGATGAGATTCAAGAGAAAAAGCTAAAATGAAGGTGTTAAAGACAGAAAAGTCCATTTCCACAATGAAAAAACCATTATGCATGTTTCATATACATTAATTTGTATTGCTTTCGGATGTCTCCACAATTATTAACCAAGAAAAAAATATCTAATGCACTTTCTTGAAAGCATACAATCACACCCTCCCTGCAAATTGCTACTCAAAGCCACGCCTCCTCCAAAACACATGAACGTGTGCAGACCAGGAGCGACCAGAGCAATGTTAATGGATTACATCATGTGCCATTCAATGGTGAAAAATCTTTACAATACAGTGAGCAACAGTGCTTCAATAACGAACTCAAACAACTTTTTAAAAACTGAAATATTGGAGAACAATTGAGTGTGAAGTCCTCTGATAAATCTTCTTCTGAAAACTCCCCAGAAACTGGTGCTCTTCGGTCATTTCTGACTGAAACATTTTTCGTTTTGAATTTTTTTTAAATCACAGCTTCCGAGCAGGATAAGTGGTCATAAAAAAAATAGTCACTCTTGTAGCATGGGAAAACCCAGACAATTTAGATTTGCTCTGAAAGTCTTTTTAGTCTGGCAAAGACCTCATTCAAGCCCATTTCCAATCCGTCGGGCGGGCTTTACACGATGACGACAGTGCTGGGATTTTGAAGCAGATTTTGTAGCCTACATTACAAAGATGGACGCTGCCGTCGAACATCACTCGTTCAAATCAGCTATCGCGTCTGTTTTAAGCGATTTGAACGTTTCCTTTTTGTTAAAGACCGAGCAAAGAACAACAATCGGAGATGTTTCTTCGCCGCTCTGCATATGTCTTCTCCTTGATCCCTCTGATTAGTTTTAGGTCTACCCGCGACGTCCGTTGGTAACGCCCCTCTGGAAATGATTTGTCTATGACGCTTTGCCAGACCACTTCGAGCCGAAATAGCGACCTTATTGAGCAACGAGGCAATAGAGCCTTGATCTCAAGCTCAGAGCGAAGGGGACCTGTACAGCAGATATTTTCTAGCAACGAAAAAAGATGGGGGTCTCAGACCCATTCTAGAGCTAAGACAGCTGAACAAAGCGCTTATGAAATGCCAGTTCAAAATGCTTACAACCAAGAAAATCCTCGCGCAGATTTGCCAAGGGAACTGGTTTATGTCGATAGATCTGAAGGACGCTTATTTCCAGGTACAAATAGCGTCACGTCACAGGCAATTTTTGAGATTTGCCTTCGAGGGCCAGGCATATCAATACACAGTCCTACCATCCGGCCTGTCTCTTGCACCCTGTACATTCATGATGTGCATGGACGCGGCGCTCGCACCCCTAAAGCTTCAGGGCATGCGCATTTGAACTACTTGGACGATTGGCTGATTCTACCTCGATCTCACTCAGAGCTCATAGAACACATATTACTCGAACACCTCAAGAAACTGGGTCTCACAGTCAATTGGACGAAAAGCTCGCTGGTCCCCAGTCAGAAAATAATTTTCCTGGGCACAGGAAAAGCACGAGTACCTCCTCGAGCGTGGGCTTCCGGTCTACTTCGCCTCAGGGTCAATCAGGAATGTATCACAGTCCTGTAACCTTGAAGAGCGACTGACTGGTACCAGTCTGGTGTAAACCTGGGGACTTTCTCGAGTGTACAGGTGATGTCTATAGGCTATGTTCACAACCGTAGTTTCGAACTTCCGCTTTTGTCAGAAGTCGGCGTATCAGTTTCCGGTCTACCACTGGTCATCTGCATCCACTAATAAACAGACAAGATGAGTGCTGCTGTTGTACGAAAAAAAGAGTTCTTAAACACATCTAAGTTTCTAAGAACTGTAGTGGATCAAACGTCCGTTTTCCTTGATTAAATGTGCATTTATGGTGAGCTTACTACATGTTATTTAATTAAACGCATTTATGGTGAAATTTCTACATTTTCAAGTCAATCTTTATCATTTTGACCACCAGCGTTTGCAGCACAGCAGAAATAGATTCGGTGTGGAAACGATCGCTGTGCTGCTGTTATACGTACCACATCAGTGAAAAGTGAAAGCCCTAACCTGTTTACATGCGTTAGGAGACTGCTGTGCGGCACTTTGCTCGGCTTCAAGTCGCTAACAGCCATTTCAGCTTCTACTGCTTCCTGATAAACACCAACCTTCGTGCGCAGTGGCTGCACAAAATAGACATTTTGATCGACGCGCTAAAAATAATACAAATATTAAGTATGTGTTTGTTGTACGGCCGCGGATCAGTTATTCACTGTGCAAACGCATCATTATGTGAACGCACTAACAGCACGCTCCTGCACCGCAACACACACTGCAAACGGGTGTGAAATGGACGTTAGATCCACCTACAGTTCTTAGAAACTTAGATGTGTTTAAGAACTCTTTTTTTCGTACAACAGCAGCACTCATCTTGTTTGTTTATTAGTGGATGCAGATGACCAGTGGTAGACCGGAAACTGATACGCCGACTTCTGACAAAAGCGGAAGTTCGAAACTATGGTTGTGCACATAGCCTATGGACGCCTCCTCCTCAGGATGGGGAGCGCTGCACGAGGGCAAACCGTTCTTCGGCCTATGGTCAGTAGGGCTGGGTATTGTAACAAAATGTTCGATACCGATACCTTGAGTTCGATACCGGTTCCTGAAGGATACCTTTTTTGATACCAATTTTATGTAACCAGTTTTAACAATATAATATTACCTACATTTTTATTTTATTTTTCAGTTTGTTGACTTTCACACTCATATTTTGAGTATGTAAAAAAGCACCAATGCTAAAGTTTTCTCTGTTTCCTAATCATTTAACAACATGTTTTCTTCACTTCAATGAGCTCATTGTTTCTGCCTTATCTTAATGCATTGTTTAACAATGAAACTGAATGAAAATTAATTGAAATGCATTACACGGTCACCTCTGATAACAGATCACTCTAAATTGTAATTTAGAAACATGCATTTTCTGTAAAGCTGCTTTGAAACGATATGTACTGTGAAAAATGCTATACAAATAAATGTGAATTAAATTAAATATAGGCTACTGGGGGGCGGGATTTATGCCTCGCGCTCAGCACACACGAAGCTTGCCGCAAAAGCACTGGCAACAGTAGCCTAATGATTATGGATGTGTCGGGAAACAACAGCAAGGATATATTTTAATAGTTTATTAATGAACACGTGTTTAATAAGTGTACTGGCAGCAAATATGATTATGGCGACGCTGACTGAATGTGCACGCCTATATGGATTAGGAAATCAAAACTATTTATTTCTAATTGTTTTGTTTAAAAGTAGACATATTTTGACCGTCTATAGGCCTATTTCTCATCTCTATGAGGCAAGTACGCTCCAGTTCTTGCAGTCGAAGACAGATAAACTTTCTACTCTCAAGTGTCTGTTCCTTATTTACCGTGTTTTACTGGTCTTGGCGGCAATTATCTTGTCGAAAATATTGCATCGCGTGCTCCTGGCATCGAGTCTGGCACATAGGTACACTTTGGATCATTTCCACATATTTTCTATCCATCTGGGTTGACGCTTACACGCACACACACACACACTCACGTGCGACTAGCTACGTCTCTGAGCAGCCGCGTAAACTAGTGTTTTCCGCAACAGCCAATCATGCTGCGTGCTTATTGTTTCACTGACGTTGACGAGATTAACCACTTAGGTACCGAAAAACAAGACATGTTTCGATACTCGGTAGTACCGAGGCAATTCGGTCGGTACCTAAAAACGAAGAACTCGGTACCCAGTCCTAATGGTCAGAACGAGGAAAGCTCCTTCATATAAACTGTCTGGAAATGTTGGCAGTCGACAACACTCTGAGGTGCTTCTGTCCCCGAATAAAGGGCTACCACGTCTTAGTCCGCTCGGATAACATGTCGGTGGTATCCTAGATAAATCGCAAGGGCGACGTCAGGTCTCGATACCTTTTCAGACTGACAGAGAGCATTCTGGTCTGGGCTCAGCACAATCTGTGCTCACTGAGAGCAGCACACTTGCCTGGCCTCCTGAATTTGGGCCTCCTGTCCAGGAACAATTTTCCAGCTGGTGAATGGTCTCTGCAGCCACAGACAATCCTCCTGCTGTGGGAGAAGTTCGGCAGAGCACAGGTGGACCTATTCGCGTCCCAGGAGAATGCTCACTGCCCAAAATTCTTCAAAATTCACTGGTCCTCATCTGGCCCAGCTGCCCGTTCTATGCTTTTCCCCCGGTCTCGCTCCTGCCTCAAGTGTTGGAACGAATCAGGGAAACCAGATGCTCTCTGCTCCTTGTGGCTCCGCTCTGGACGAACC
>NW_024121688.1:1013724-1292827 GCF_016745375.1 Pimephales promelas | reverse complement strand
AGGAATGGTTCCCAGTCCTAATGTAGCTGACGAGCACTGCCCCATGGCCGATTCCGACAAAGAAAGCCCTCCTCTCTCAGGCCATGGGCTCAATTTGGCATCCTCACCCAGAACAGTGGGCCCTGCATGCATGGGCCATCAACCGGTACCTGCAAACCTCCCCAAGGGAGTGCTGAACACCATCACGCAGGCCAGGGCACCGTCTACCAGACGCCTCCATGCCTCCAAGTGGTCAGTGTTTGTTAACTGGTGCAAAACCCGAGGTTTTCCACCCACAAACAACGGGGTAACGGAGGTACTTTCCTTCCTACAAGAACCGTCACTGTGGAAAGATGATCTGGTCATTCGTTTCCTAAAAGGAGCTAAGAGGTTGAATCCTCCCAGACCCCCATCTATCCCAATGAGGGACCTTTCCATGGTGCTAGAAGCCCTGAAAGGAGCCCCATTCAAGCCAATCCAGACATCGGATATGAAACACTTTCAAAACAGTCTTTCAAAACAGTGTTTCTCATGGCTCTTGCGTCAGTAAAACATAGGGGATCTGCAAGCACTCTCAGTGAGCGCAACATGTCGGGAATTTGGGCCTAACGACTCAAAAGTCATACGCAAACCAAGACACGGATACATGCCTAAATCCCTCAACACACTGTTTAGGGCCCAGGTTATCTCCCTGTCTGCCTTACCGGTTCATAATGAGGAGGAAAGCACAGGCCTCCTTTGCCCAGTTAGGGCATTAAAGGCCTACGTATCTGCTCATCTGTTTTCAGACAGACTGAGCAGCTTTTCGTTTCGTTCAGCGGTCACGCTAAGGGCCTAGCCACTTTCCATACAGACCCGGTCCAGATGGATAGTTGATACCATAGCAATGGCATACACTACAAAGGGACTTGAGTGCCCTTTAGTTGTCGGCATGGCCTCATCGTGGGCATGGTCTAGTGGGATATCTTTACAAGTTATCTGTATGGCGGCAGGCTGGGCCTCCCTGTCTACATTTATAAGGTTTTATAACCTAGAAGTTCACACCTTACAAGCCAAATTGCTGTCGGTTTAAAAGTCAAGTATCACCTGCCCCGTCGTTTCAGCGCAGAGTACTGCACTCGCTTGAGCACCGCTCAACGGGCTATACGTTTTTCCAGAGGGAAAATAATGCCCATACTATCACTCAGTACAGGCCAAAGTTTTTCTCTTCACCCTGACTGTATGTGACACTGTTATAATGATAAGCCCTTCTTATGGATAAATGATTTAGAATGATGCTTCTCTTCTCAGACTCTCTGTGAGTTCATGGTGATTATGCACTATATGAGCCCCAGGCACTTGCCCCTTGGGACTTTGGTGTTGGATCCCTACATGCACGGCGTTTTGCATAGTGTTCTCCTAGCGTAAGATATTATGCAGTACAAGAGAACCTCTTGTAAGAGAACGTACTCGGTTACGTTCTACACGCCCTGGTTCGCTTTGGCGATAAATATTTTTATAGGGCTAGACCACGCCCACTTTGGGCACGAGCGTGACACAATGGGCGCGAAGCATCCCCATTCGACCATCACCAAACTGGGCAATAGGCTGCTGCAGT
Source organism: Pimephales promelas (assembly GCF_016745375.1). The sequence goes on along the minus strand of NW_024121688.1, from coordinate 1,291,251 downwards.
TCTCGATAGGCTGCTGCAGTTGCCGCAGGACAGCCAATAGGCACGCTGAGCTGCCTGCCTATGTCTGCATGCTACTGCAACGCGTTTTGCAATAATTCAAAATTAAGGATAATTTTTTGGCTTCAATATTCCGAGGAAAAGAGGTTTTTCCCCTAGCGTAAGATATTACGCTGTACTCGTTCCCTCTTCTAGAGAGAACTGAGGTTACGTTAGTTATCGAGTACGTTACAATGATAAGATCTTCATTCTCTCGATCGACAGACTGTCCTCTGCTTGCTCAATGCTCAGCACGGCAACATTTTATGTGATGGGAATTAGAGGTCTAACAGTTCACAAAATTCACGGTTCGGTTCGATACGATACACTTGTGTCACAGTTCGGTTCGGTACGGTTCGGTACGTTTCAAATACAGCAAAAAGAAAGAAATGGCAGAGAAATTTCCTTGATTTAATTTTTTTTATTATATTTTTATTAAAACTAACATCATAAAGTACGATATTTTTTAACTTTGAGCAATGATGGAACTATACTTGACTTTTCTTAGGAGCATTTAAAACAAAACAGCTCCTTGGACAAAATGAAATGTAATATTGTAGTAGTTATAAAAAAGGTTTATTTTAGTTTAGATTAACATTTGAGGGCAGCAATTGTATTCATAATGTCAAAATACAACCGACATGATGTTACTTGAAAGCATTATAGCCTACTATTCCTGCCAAACTTACAGTTAGTAGTTTTATACAGTAAATCCTTGGTGATGTTGCTGATCTGTGGAAACTGGATAGTTCATTCATGGCACAAAGTTTCTTCCTGGTTTCCACGTCAGCGCTGTTTGATCCGTTAAACGGAGAAATGTGAATGTTTCTCACTAGATCTCGCAGCGATGTTATTACTTCAGTAGCAAATTCAAATGTTTTTTTTTTTACTGGATTTGGCTGTGTAGTAACAGTGCAGCTTGATTAAGATCGGCTCGTGCTGCATTGGTCCAAACTGATAAACGGTCCGTCATCCACAGAACCAAACAATAACGAGTAGCTCAGTTTCGTTCCGCTTACATTACATTTGCCATTTGATGTTGGGCAATGTTGTGGTCACGCCAACGTCTCTTACATTATGAACGCGCTTGCCACGCACGACGCGCCTATATACATTTAAATAACGAAATGTTGGTCGGCAGGAAAAATTAACCGTTCAAAACTGCAAACCGAAAACCGAACTCGAAAGCCTCGTACTGAACGGTTCAATACGAATATGTGTATCGTTACTCCCCTAATGGGAATAGATCTAAATACTTCAAAAACACCTCACGATTCAGTAATCTCGATATCTATAATAGTAAAAACGTATAATAGCTGTAGTAAAATTATTCGAGAGAGTTTCACGTGTAATGTGTAGCTATTTCATATGCAAGCATGTCAGCCAATCACAGCAGAGGCCGGATTACACAAAGCAGACACGCCCCTTCAAACAGAGCGTTAAGCAGAGGCTAAAATCAGGCTAGGAAAAATGCCTTTTATTTCTAAATTATGACTATTTTTGATCTAAAAAACATACTAACATTATAAGGGCAGGAAACATTATAAAATAATAAATAAATAAATAAATAAATAAATAAATAAAAAACATTCTAGGGCACCTTTAAGTTTAACAATGTCTTTACTAACTTTTCTGGGATGGCAGATATGAATTAACTAGCAGCCTATGGAGGAGTGATCCAGCTCTTGAATTTAATAAAAAAAATATCTTAATTCGTGTTGCTAAGATGAACAAAGGTCTTACGGGGTTGAACAACATGAGGGAGAGTAATTACTGACAGAGTTTACATTTTTGGATCCCTGTTTTCAGTCTCATGAGGGCAGTGAAACTTCTTTCAGCCTCAGCAGATGAGATTGGGATGACAAGGGTTTCAACTTCATCAAACAGTCCTCTCTTTTCAACAAGACCAAAAGCAATGTTGTGTTTTTATGTTTTATGGGGAGTTTTTACCGACATGATGATTTTATACTGTACAAACTGTATATTATATACCCCTACTAACCCATCCTATCACAGAAAACTTTTGACATTTTCAGCTGTTTTCCAAAAAAAAAAAAAAAAAAAATGAAAATAATAAAAAATAATAAAAAATCCCCACAAGGACAAGTATTCCGGATATTGCCATCTTTGTGGTGACATTTTGTCCCTGGTTACACAAACATACACAATATCTCTCTCTTTCTCTCTCTCTCTCTCTCTCTCTCTCTCTCTCTCTCCAATACATAAAAAAACATTAGACACAACCGGACAACAGTGGTTAGGCTTCATATAAATATATTTTAAGTTTTTATCGAAATTATTGCTATGGCAATGGGTTGTGTGTTGAGATTTTATATCGCATGTTCTCTTTGATTCCAGGAGATTTGAACGGGCATCAGGGAGCCGCTATCAATAAACGGGAATTTTAGGTAAAAATTTTTTTAAACAATTCAGCGCAACTCCAAAAGGAAGGACACTTTGTGGCAAAAAAAGAGTTTGTTCACAGTATTTGTATTTATTCAAGACATTGTGATATCGGTTTCAAAAACTGAGCACTGAGATGAACGAACCTGTCTTGGAAAGTGCACAGTACCAGAAAAAAAAAAAAACAAAAAAAAAAACATAACATTTCTGGACTTAATATTAAGATAAATAGGCCTACATAAAATTAAGAGAAATACATAAACACTCATAATACATATGCTCTTTTGTCCATTCCGGATTAAATGAGGTTTTACGTTTCGGCATTTTAACGTTATGATATGATAGGCGTAGTAGCTAGCTGTCACGAACTGCTCTGAGAAGAGGGTTAAGATCCAAACGCAGCTTTATTTGAGGGCAATCCAGAGGCATAATCCAATGTACAGGCAAGGGTCATAAACAGATAGGCAGTCCAAAACAGATAAACAAAGAAACAAACAAAACAGGCAGGGACCAGAGGCAAGAGAGTAATCCAGGGAACAGGGCAAGATATCCAAAACCAAGAGACCAGAAAACCATAGGAATGCTCAGAATTGCAGTGTAACACTTAAACAAGACTTCGCGGTGAGTGACTGAATGAACATGGTATATATAGCCAGACTAACAAGATGAGACAGGTGAATGCAATAGTGAATGAGGTACAGGTGAATGTGATCAGTGATGATGAGTCCGGGCAGTGAGTTCTGGGAACTGTAGTTTGTGTGAAACATAGTCTTATCTGGAGTGCCCTCTGGAGGCTCAATAGGGCACTCCAGCTGGTAACTGTTACACTAGCACATGGACCCAGCTAACAGGGAACGTTCTCAGAACTTTGGCTAACATTCCCTAGAGGTTTGGTTAATGTTTTAAATAAAACATTTAAGTGTAATGTTTAAAGAATGTTTTAAGGATGTTTTCTCATGTCAAAAAATGTTCCTATAAGGTTAAATGTAAACTAAGATATAACACTTTCACTGTAACATTTTGAGGATGTTTTGGGAATGTTGTTGAGATAACAGATTATACAATGTTCTCAATAAAACATTAGCACAATGTCTCATAATAACAGAGGAGGAACATTATCAAATCAACGTTCGCAAAATGTTTTGAGGATATTATTTAGGCCTGAGATGATGGAATGTTTTTTATAAAATGTTCTTGTAATGTGACGTGTTAACAAAACTAGAACATTGTCACTGTAACATGTTGAGGATGTTTTGGGAATGTTGTTGAGATAACAGATATTACAATGTTCTCTATAAAACATTGGTACAATGTCCCATAAAAACAAAGGAGGAACATTATCAAATCAACGTTCGCAAAATGTTATGAGGATATCATTGAGGCCAGAGATGACTGAATGTTTTTTATAAAACGTTCTTGTAATGCGACGTGTTAAGAAAACTAGAACGTTTTAAATTTAACATTTTGAGGATGTTGATGAGGTAAAGGTTTGTAGAATGATCTCTTATAAAACATTGAAACAATGTTCCATAATAACAGAGGAGGAACATTATCAAATCAACGTTCGCAAAATGTTTTGAGGATATTATTTAGGCCTGAGATGATGGAATGTTTTTTATAAAATGTTCTTGTAATGTGACGTGTTTAACAAAACTAGAACATTTTCACTGTAACATGTTGAGGATGTTTTCGGAATGATGTTGAGATGACAGATATTACAATGTTCTCAATAAAACATTGGTACAATGTCCCATAAAAACGGAGGAGGAACATTATCAAATCAACGTTCGCAAAATGTTATGAGGATATCATTGAGGCCTGAGATGATGGAATGTTTTTTGATAAAATGTTTGTAATGTGACGTGTTTAAACATTAACACTGTAACATGTTAAGGATGTTTTGGGAATGTTGTTGAGATAACCGATATTACAACGTTCTCAATAAAACACTGAAACAATGTTCCATAATAACAGAGGAGGAACATTATCAAATCAACGTTTGAAAAATGTTTTGAGGATATCATTGAGGCCTGAGATGATGGAATGTTTTTATAAAACATTCTTGTAATGTGACGTGTTAACAAAACTAGAATGTTTTAAATGTAACATTTTGAGGATTTTGATGAGGTAAAAGTTTATAGAATTGTAACGCTTAGCCTTAAGGCAGGATACACCACAAAATATACAGTTTAAACCCTCTATAAATTCTTTAAATGAAATTGTTCTATTTGCTCACACCATAAACACAACAGAAAACAAGATGGTATAATACCTCAAAGCAGAGCCGGCTTCAGACCGCTTTTAGCAGGGGGGCATTTATTTTCAATGGGTGGGCACTAGGTAGGTATGGGGACTTTTTTCCGATATTAGATATCCTATATTTATTATTGCTACTGCCTTTTCTGTTAGCTATTAACATGAAGTAATGCAACCCACACAATAAACACATAAAACATTACACATTGTTGCAAGACGAGCGACTCTTAAGAAATTTGATCAAGGGTTAAATAGGCCTATACAAAAAAAAATTGCAAGACCGACTCTGACCACAGCTTTATAATAGCAAAGCTAACGAACATGTACACAGTCTCTCACTGACAGAATAGCCGTTTATATGCTATCTCAATGGCGGAAGTGAGAAAAAAAAAAGCTAAGTTACTCATCTTTATTCTGCTATGTTCTAACATAAGCATTTACATTCGTAGCCTTAAAAAAGCATCATGTAGTTACCTTTATCAAATAAAACCTTTAACACCTTTAACAAATAAAAAACACCCACACAGATATTATTCTACAATTTCCATTTACAAGAAAATATAGGCTTAAACACCTGTTTCTCCACGGCGGGAGTGAGTGACATTTCAGGACAATGGGCAGCGCAAAAACTAGGCCAACTAAACTATTAGTTTCATCACGTGACAACACATAGTGAACATTACAGTACATGCCAGTTAGATAAATAGCTACACTTACGACTCGGACTCGACTGTCTTTGGTCTCGGTCTCGACTACAACACTGCACGGTAGAAGCACCAAATACCAAAGCCGGGCTGTCGTTGTCGTTGTCTTGCTGTATGGGGTAATCGATGTGTAAGGAGAAACTGTGGTATTGAACCATTTTCTAATTTCCATTTTTGGAGAGTTTTCATCTGTTTACTTTGTTTTGAATGCAGCCAGGAAGCTCGTGCGGTCGCGCCAACTGAAAATCATTTCATTCAAGTATTAACGTGCGTGATTGGGGGGGTGGCAGGGGGGTTTCCTCACAGCATCACACTGGTTTTTATGTTGGCTTTATTGTATTTTCAGCTAATGAGCCGTTTGTAGACATATATTTGTACTATTTCTCACTGAAATGTGAATTAAATTACACTGATATTATTTTTGTAAATTATATCATAATTCAATTTGGGGGGGCACAAAATACATTTGGAGGGGCATTGCCCCCTAATGCCCCCCCATAGCGCCGGCACTGCCTCAAAGTGTATTAAATACAAAGCACCAACACCAACAATCAACATCTACAAACTATGAAATAAGTCCAGTGAGTGTGTGAGTGTTCCAGTCCAGTGTAAGTGTACGTGTTGAATCGGGCTCACCGGTAAGCCTTTTAAAGTCCGTGCACTTGACGAGGAACAGCGCTTCAAGTTTACCACATTCAATATATCGACTCTAGGTGGGTTGCCCCAGCTCACAGTGTAATTTATTGGCCCTGTTTTACTTTTAATTTCAGTTTTGATCCAAACCAGGTCACCCGTATGAAACTGCGCATCTTTCCTACGGTTATTATAATACCTAGCTTGTTTGGCTTGGCTCATCCTCATTCTATTCCTCACTCCCTCCATCAAGTTGTTTTGTCGTTCGACCAGGGAATATGCTGCTTGGTCAGGTGTAGGCGGTCGATGGATAAGACGTTCCAGTGGTCCTAGAATTTGTCTACCCAGCATGAGCACAGTAGGAGTTTTTCCTGTGGTTTCTTGTTGAGCAGTGTTGATGGCATAGCGGAATTCTGGTAGCCACTGGTCCCAGTTCTGATGATGTTGACCCACATATGCAGCAATCATAGTTTTTACGGTCCGGTTGATTCTTTCTGTTAGGTTTGACTGTGGATGATAACTCGTGGTGAGTTTCTGAACACAACCCCATGTTTTACACAGATCGCTCAGAAGGCTGGACGTAAATTGGGGACCTCTATCGGACACCAGGTATTTGGGTACCCCCCATCGTGTAAAGATCTCCTCTCGTAGAATTTTCACTACTTTCTGGGTCTTGCTGTCTCTCAGCGGGAACATTTCCACCCACTTTGTGAAGTAATCAACAATGACAAGGAGGTACGTATTCTTACGTTTACTGGCAGGGAAGGGTCCCATTAGTCTTCAACTGTCCGAGATGTCCTCCAAGCGGATTATCATGGTAATAGTGCATGAAGTCAGTGGTTAATGATAGTGGTACTACCAACTGATACTTCTCTCCTTTCTCTTTCATAGGAGCTTTGCGGTACCATACCCCTTGGAGGTTTTCAAAGGTGATGGCTTGATCTTTGACTGATCGAGGTTGAATGTTAGATTGTAATTCAGTGATGGTATTGTCCAATTGTTGAGCTTTAGTAATTTCCTCCAGAAGAGTGAGGTAATGTAGACGCATGTTGGGAGGCTATGGATAGACAAGGGGCAACATCCGCATCAGGCATACCTGGGACCCGGGACAAAGCGTCAGGACCCATGTTGAGGCAGCCTTTTCGATGATGGACCTTAAAGTTGAACTGTTGCAGCCGTAGAGTCCAGCGAGTTAGGCGTGAAGAGGTTTTAGGGCAGTTGAATGCCCAAGCTAGTGCCGCATGGTCAGTGAAGACGTTGAAGGCTCTACCCTCTAGGTAATGTCTCCACTTTTCAACAGCCCACACCACTGCCAGACATTCCTTTTCAGAAGTGCTGTAATTCTTCTCTGCTCCAGTTAAGGTCCGTGATGCATAAGCCACCACCTTTTCTCCCTCCTCTGATTGTTGAGTGAGGATGGCGCCCAGTCCTACCTCACTAGCATCCGTGTGAACCTGGAAGTCTTTAGTGCTGTCTGGTTGTATTAACACCGGTGAGTTTTGCAAAGCTTGTTTAAGAGCATCCCCATACTAGCCTGACACTCCGAGGTCCACTCCCACTTAACACCTTTCTTTTTTAGGTGGTTTAAAGGGGCAGCGATGTCAGCGAAATGGGGTATAAACTTATGATACCACCCTGCCAATCCCAGAAATCTTTGCAAAGCTTTGATATCGTGTGGGATTGGGAACTCTGCAACAGCACTGGTCTTTTCTCGGTCAATCTCCACTCCCCTCTCAGAGACTATATGGCCGAGGAATTTGAGCTGTCGCTTGAAGAAGTGGCATTTCTTCATGTTCAACGTCAGGTTGGCTTGATTAAGTCTATGTAACACCATGTTGAGGTGTTGAACGTGTTGCTCTATTGACTTTGAATAGATGATGATGTCGTCAATATAAACGAAACAAATCTTCCCTCTTAACTCAGACAGAACTCTCTCCATCAGACGCTGGAAGGTAGCAGCGGCATTTCTGAGCCCATACGGCATAGACTTGAATTGAAATAGCCCCTTGGTGGTGATAAAAGCAGTTCTTTCCTTACTCTGTTCCTCCATCTCCACCTGCCAGTATCCAGACTGCAGATCCAAGGAACTAAACCAAGAGGCTCCTTCCAATGATTCAAGGATGTCGTGGATCAACGGCATTGGATAAGCGTCTGCCACTGTCTTGCTGTTCAGCCTCCTATAATCCACGCAGAACCTGTGTGAGCCATCAGGTTTGGGGACAAGTACCACCGGTGAAGACCATGGTGAGAAAGAAGGTTCAATAATATTGTCTCGCAACATCTGATCTACTTGCTCCTCTATAATTTGCTTTTTAAGAGGAGACACTCTGTACGCCCGGGATTTGAGGGGTATGTCATCTGATAAGGTGATTTTGTGTTGTACAATTGAGGTCTTACCCAGGTTGTTGGAGGTGATGCGGGGCCAGGCAAATATCAACTTCAACAACTCCTCCTGATTGTCCGAGTCCCATATAGTGCTCTCAGGGAGAATGGAGAACAGTTCTGGAAGCCTCCCTGTGGATGGTATCGCATAGTATAAATTCAGCTTTGCATCCCTATGAGGAAGATCTTGACCCTCTGGGATCACCGGACCTGTTGGCATCTGTGATGGCAAGAAAGAGTAATAGGCATTTCCTTTTTCAGATCTTAATCCATATCTGCCTCTTCCCACTTCCAGGACTGCTCCCGTGTCTCTCAGGAAATCCAAACCGGCAATAAGAGGAAATGCGAGGTGAGTGTCTTTTAGGATATAAGTATCCAAACTGCATTCTTGGTCATGCCATTGAATCCTAATCCTTTGCAGATCTCTGGACTGGTGAACTGTGCCGTCCGCCATTATAAACCTCTGTGGAGTGGAGGTAACAACTGATGGAATCTCACCTTTCAACTGTTTCCACAGGCTTTCTTGCATTAACGTGTATGTGCTACCTGTGTCTAATACAGCCTTCACTTCTTTGCCGTTCACTCTTACAGGCACCATCAGGAGAGATGACACTGGATGGGGTTGTGCTAGTGTCACTCCAGCCAGGTTTTTGTTAGAGGTACGTTCAGACGACTTCTTGTTGGTCTTTTCTTTACTGCTTTGAGTGCTGACTTTTTGCCAGTAGTCTTTGGCTCCCATGTGGTCCTTTTCCACCATAGAGCCAACCTTCACCAGCTGCTCAACCGAATTGACGGTTCCCCTCATACATCCTGCAACCCTGGGGTTGATGTTGTTGAGTATGCGATTTACTAAGTCCTCCTCAGATATATCTGGCTTCCATTTCAGACATAGGGCCCGGTAGTCATATGCAAAGTCCCTCAGACGTTGTTGTGGCTGTTGCACCATTGTCCTCAGCTTTTCCTCCACTTCTGAGAGGTAATCATCTGAAAGAAAAGCAGTCATGAATGCTTCTTTGAAGGATTTCCAATCCGTTACCTTGACCTTCTCCGCTTTCCACCAGCTCAGAGCAGGTCCCTTCAGCACCGTGCTTAAGGTTCCTAAGAGTTCTGCACTGGGGAGGGGCCGAATCTCCAGGAAGTTCTCACATTGTTCAATGAAATTGAGCACCTCCGCCGTATCACAGGAGTCACCAAAAGAGGGGAATTCGATGCGGATAGGAGCTCGGGCACAAAATGAGGATGAACCTGCCACTAATGAAGGGGTAAGCAGATTAGATTGTCTATCATACAAAGGATGTTGCACATCATAAGTAGCATTGAGGGGTGTATGAGTGGGAATTTTCGTTACAGATACTCTAGCTGGGGTCGGTGGTTGATGGACAGTGGAAAATCGGGAGGTATCTGAATAATGGGCCTGTAATCTGGTGAGTGTGGGAGTGCTAGTGAGCCTTAATTTTCTCATTTGACTTTCCCATTTCGCATCTCTCCTCAGAAAACAATTTGTCACAGCCCTTTCTAATTTTTCCAGAGCATCAGCAACATAATCTTCCAACTTTGCCAAGCTAGAATCTACAGCCTGCCTGAAACTTGTTTCCCGATTTAATGTACTGTCCATTGACTGTTTGAAATCTTGTTCTATGGTTTGTACTTTGTTATCAAGGGCCAATAAATCAACTTTACATTGAGTTATTTCTGCTTGCAATGATTGTACCATATCAACAGTTTGTGTACAACTCTCATCATCATCATCAGATTGTTCTGCATCAGAAAGGTACAATGAACTAAGCATTGAAGTTATTTCAGCAGTAGGATTACGTCTAGTCCCAAAAGAGACAGGAATACAAGTAAGATCTTTTGCTTCAGTATCATTTGGGACATTTTCAAATGTAACCAAGTCATCAGCAGTATCAACAATTTCGGTAACTGTATCAGTATTCCTCACCTCCATCGTGAGAAAAAAAAAAAACACAAAAAGAACAATAATAAAGGGTCCCCGTACGGGCCACCAATATGTAACGCTCAGCCTAATTAAGGCAGGATACACCACAAAATATACGGTGTAACCCTCTATAAATTCTTTAAATGAAATTGTTCTATTTGCTCACACCATAAACACAACAGCAAACAAGATGGTATAATACCTCAAAGTGTATTAAATACAAAGCACCAACAATCAACATCTACAAACTATGAAATAAGTCCAGTGAGTGTGTGAGTGTTCCAGTCCAGTGTAAGTGTGTGTGTTGAATCGGGCTCACCGGTAAGCCTTTTAAAGTCCGTGCACTTGACGAGGAACAGCGCTGTCCTGTGATGCGATCTCCAGGGTAAAATAATCCACAAGTATATTTCCACAAAGAGTTCAACAATCGCAGTCAATGACAACCCAAGGAGTAGTGCGATCGATCGCTAGTCCCAAAAGAGCAATGTTTACGTTGCTCTCGAACGCCGCTTTCCCGGCTCTTTTAAACGGAAGTAAAAGTCATTAACCCCGCTGATCAGACTGACGTCACGGGGATTCCCTGGAGCTCCGCGACGGAACTCTCGCGGTAAAAACCAGGAACACAATCACATGTCCGGGGCATCAACAGAGAAAGAAAAAAAACAGCTGTCTGGTAAGCATCATACAAATACTTCACAGCAATATAAATATTCTTTCCTTATGTGGCCTAGCTACAGAATGATCTTTTATAAAATATTGAATGTAGGCCTACCATAATAACAGAGGAAGAACATAATCAAATTAACGTTCGCAAAATGTTTTGAGGATATTATTTAGTCCTGAGATGATAAAATGTTTTTAATAAAACATTCCTTTAAATTGACTTTTTAACAAACATTTTGCATGATACATTTTGAGGATTTTTTGTCGAAATGTTGTTATCTTTTGTAAATCATTGGCACAATAACAAAGGAGGAACATTATCAAAGCAACATTCATCAAATGTTTTGTGGACATTTACCTGAGATGACAAAATCTCATAATATATGTTAACAAAAGCTCATAAAATTGTAAGGATATTTTACGGAAGCTGTTTAGGTAACAGATTGTAGAATTATTTTAACCTATAGAATAATGGCATAATTTTCCATAATAAAAGAGGAACATTGTCAAAACAGCATACATAAAGTGTTTTGAGGATATATTAGGCTACTCTGAACTGAACTGTTGCGACAAATGCGTTTACAAGAGATGAGAAGCTGATTGGAGTCGCTGTAGATCGACGTTTAAAACCACCAATCACAGCGCGATGTTCCCATGACGTAAGAACATTTGAACTCGACAAACAGCGCAAATAGACCCCTTCAATGTTTGTACACATTGGAATCCTCTGTTGGGTGCGCGCGCAGCATGGGGTCAGAAAAATGGCGCGGCTAATAGACCAGCATGATATTGTGTCAAGTTATGCACTGTCTTTGAGGTCTTCACGGGTCCAAAAACTCATGCCCGACCCGAAAGAGACCCGTAATGTGCTACACCGAACCGACCCGGACCCGTCGTTCATTTCAAAAGTTGGACCCGGACCCGTGCAGACCCGAGAAATGACATAAACGTACTGCCCGGACCCGACCTGGACCCGTCTATTATTTGAAAACTGGACCCGAACCCGGCAGGAAGACACAAACCCGACTGGACCCGATTGTCACATATTATTTCACACGAGTTGCGAAAAATAAAACTTTTTGTCTTACCTAATTTTAGTAGCCGTCGTCTCGTTACTGACTGACTGATGCATTAATCCACCGACAAGAAAGTTCTATCCGTTATTTCTCTCGTTATTCCAAGCTTAATCCACTCATTATTTCAGCTTTAAAAGTCCACTTGATGTCACAGTGATGGATGACAAATGCAACCTTGCACATGTACATTCTGACTCGAGTTAACTCATAATACCTTTAACTGTTTGCCCTTTTGAATAACGATTGTTTGTTGCTTGTTCAGCTTGATCATATCTGTGCTCTCTGCTCTTCATTGAGTCTGAATCTGACCACCAAAACTTTAAGATTAGACAAGACGGTTCATTTATATTATTATAAAGAGATTATTGGAGAAAATGTAAAGCGCGGTTTGGCGGAAGCTCTGCTTTGGTTGCCATAGAAACATGACACGCGCTTGAGATTGCACTCCGATCGACGCGTATAATTACGTAGTTTGTGGGCATGTTCAGACGGTTTTATATAGCGATATAAGCGATGACTTTTGTGTGTTAAAAGCGGAGGTTTTACCGAGCCAGCGCCAGGGGAAAAAGACCTCTATACAAAGCCTGGGTCGTGATCAACAAGCGGGAAGCAAGGCTATCCATACTGCAAATTGCACCTGCATGGCAGGTTAACGTTAATTATTTATCATATTGGAGACGGATGCACTGTAGACTGATTGACTTGATGGTTATATTTCCCTAGAAAACTGTCACGACTAGGCTACTAATCACTTACCCAGCATCCGTCACCTTTCCTCCAGGGTCATTATTGCTAAACTAAACGTGTCTGTCATTTCACCAATTATCGCTGAGATGTGTGGAAATCGCGTCAGTGCGTGATGTAAAAAAAAAATAAAAATAAAAAATAAAAAAACTCATTAAGACACAACACACGGTTAGAACAAGCATGCACAGTGTACATAGCCGATGTAAAAAGACATAAAACAAAAATCATAGTAGGCATATTAGTATTTATCGTTAGTATTTATCACAAGTTAGTATTTATCGACGCAACAAGTAGGCATGTTGACGAGAAATTCTCCGGTAGCTGGTTTAAACTATGGTTACAGCACGATGGAATTAACTTTTCTGACCCCGACATGCGCACTGCGCACCGCATTTTTTTCTGTGACGTCAACCGTGAAGGGGTCTATAAAGCAACGTTTCTGTTGAAGGAATCGGCGCAGAATGTCCGTTGTCTAAATTGGCGACACATTGGCCCAAAACAACATAACTCCTGGTCAACGGAACTCTTTCACAACTGTAAGTTTTTGTGTGTATTTTTTCAGTTTACATAGCTTTCTCTTATCCTTGATGTCTTTCAGTATTAGACCTAACTTTCTACTTTCTTAGAATTGTATGACAGTCGCAATAAATCTGAGTGTATGCTACTTTTGAATAACAGCTAGATTTGTTTTAATGCAGACTCCAAACGGACTGTTTCAAGATGATTAACCGATGACACAATAAAGTCTCCATTTACAACCAAGGTAGCCTACTATAATACCGGTATTGTGTTCTATGCATACGAATACTGTATTTTTACTTAAAAGTGATCTTAATGTCTTTTGAAAGTAAAAGTTAATAATATTTCAGTAATTCATATAGAGGTTAACGTTAATGAATTGGAAAGAGCGTTTCTGGCTTCCTATGTGTCATATAACATTCTTCTTTCAGATGAATACTATCTGAGTTATATTTAAAAAATGTCCTGACTCTTCTGACTTTTAGAATGGCAGTGAATGGCCGTCTATCAAGGCGCATCCATCCATGATAAAAGTAATCCACCACATGACTCTGGCGGGGTTATAAAGCCCTTTTAAAGCGAAGCATTTGTGTAAGAAAAATATCCATTTTTAAAACTGTATTGGATTAAGATATTGGATATATGGATTAAGTAAGTTTTAAATTACAGAAACAAAAAAGATACTCATAATTTATCATATTTATACTTTCAATAAATTAGTCTTTACATAATTTCTGATTGCTAATTAGGCTGGCTAATTTTGAAAGATTTCAATGTCAATATTGCTTGTGATCTTAATGTATGTGTATTCTTTATGTTTACACTTTTGCATGATCTTCTTTTTTAGGCTATGAGGAAAAACTCTACCGTGCACACAGAGAACAGAGCTCAATGCTGCTAACTGGGGGAGCAGCTGGACAACTAGAAGAGAGAATAGTAGAACACTATTAACACAGATTCCTGGATTATTTTTCTGCAAGAACCACAACAAGCAAAGACTGATGATGAGTGCTCTGAGCAAACACCGGAGTCAAGACGCATTAGTGACTTTACTGAGTTCTTCATGTAATGTTGGGCATTTACTGTACGCAGAACTTCTAATAATTTATGTGGATGCCATTTATAAACCTGTTAGATTTTGATGTTTTAGTTTTGAGATTAATAAAATTTTATGCTTTAACAATGTTATAGCTAATCATTTTTGAGGGGTTTTAAGAGAACATTTTGGGAACAAAAATAAACTTCCGCTAAAAACTTTATAAGAAAGTTAGGGGATAATGTTTTAAAAATGTTATGATTAAACCTTTATAGAAGGTCATCACAAAACATTTTCAGAGTGTTCTTAGAGAATGTTATGCCATCTTTTAAGAGAACATTCTGGGAACAAAAAGAAAACTACCCGCTGAAAATGTTATAAAAACATTAGGGAATAATGTTCTAACAATGTTAGCAATAAACATATTCAAAATGTTTTTAGACAATGTTATTAGAACTTTTAACAGAACATTCTGGGAACAAAAAGAAAACTACCCGCTGAAAATGTTATAAGAACGTCAGGGAATAATGTTCTAACAATGTTAGCATTTAACATATTTAGAATGTTTTTAGAGAATGTTATTAGAACTTTTAAGAGAACATTTTAGGAACCAAAAGAAAACTACCCGCTGAAAACATTATTAGAACACTGCATGGTAATGTTCTCAGAACATATTTAGAACAAAAAAATTCTAGCTGGGGAGGCTTGTTTACTTTTTTAAACCAATGATATTTATTTGACAACGCTTTCAGCCAAAAAAAGCTGAAAAATGTTTGACCAGAGATCTTACGGCAGAGGCTATGCTGCTGCGTCTCAATAAAGATTCTAGAGTGTTTTTTTTTTTTTTTTTTTTTTTTTTTTTTTGCCGATTCAGATCAACTCCAAAAGTGCGTATCCGGTACAGGAGCCGCACGCGCTAAAGTGCTTTCACATAGCCTATGCTGCGTTTGCAGTGCGTGAGCTGTACCACAAACACTCGCTATTTTTATTTCAAAATCAGAAGTTATGCAGCAATAGCGTGACCAGTGACCAACAGTCCTGTTATCCCAGTCCTGTTTTCACGTCCTGTCCTGGCCGTTTTTTATAAAGTGATGTCCTGGTTTTCAAAACAAATAAAAATAAATAATAATAATAAAATAAAAAACCGCTGGAAAAGATCAGCTTTACAGCAAAATATAGGAGATGAGCAAACAAGGAGGATGAGGAAGAAAAACAGGATAAAGAGGAAGAAAAGTAGTTAGTTTTTGTACGTTTGTGAGAGGTATTTTTGTTCAATTTGAAGGTATTTCTTTTAGTTAATTACTATGTATATATTTATTTTTCTAATACAGAAGAGACATTATTTTTTAATCATTATTTCATTCATTATTTTTTAAACCTGTCATAATAAAACATCTTAAAACACATGTGTCAAATTTGACACAAAATGTGTTGTCCCTGAGCTGACTCAGCACATGTGTTAAAATTTAAAACATTGTGTGTTGTTTTTAACATATTGTGTGTTGTTTTTACACATGTTGTGTAAAAAACAACACATAATGTGTTAAATTTTAACACATGTGCTGAGTCAGCTCAGGGACAACACATATTGTGTCAAATTTGACACATGTGTTTAAAGAGTAGGCTATCTGAATTTGTGTCTTAATATAACAATTTTCTATCCACAGAGGAGGCATAGCCTATTTTAATTGTATTGAAATTAATAAGGCATCTTTGAGTAAACTTCGAGTATCATTTGTTTTCTGGGCCATGTGTCCTGGTTTTTGGTAATCAAAATATGTTCACACCATATGCAGCAACTTTTATTAAAATAAAAGTTTTGCCATGGCTTTGCGATTCTCTTTTACAAACTTGAATGGACGTATACTCGTTTAAACATGATTTAAACAACGAATGCATACAATTCCATGCATTACTTATATATTAAGATGTCTTAAAGTAAAAATATGAAACAATTAAATACCTTTATGGAGAGATTACTATATTTTATTGAATTAAATGTATTTATGGTGAAACTACATTTCGAGGTCAATCTGAGTTCATTTTGACCACGAACCGTGCGCTGTCACTTTATTTCTGCGTTTGCAGTAGGCTACAGCAGAAATAGACTCGGTACGGAAACGATCTCTACACTGCTGTATATGCACCGCAACTGGAACGGATCGACGGACTGCATCCGCGTGCAGTGTGCGTCAGGCACGGGCGTCAGGTTAGGTTACAGTAGAACGTCATGAAGTAGCAGTTAAAGTCGCGCATGCGCAACAGAACGCCAGGACGCCTTTGCTGTTCCACCGCTTATAGTCCCCGTCCCTATCACTGTAAACTACGGCTTCACTGGGCTTATTGCTAACTTTATTTCACCAGAATGCTTTTAAATACGTAATGCTATTGTGGTACAAATATTCGTTTCATAAAAATGCAAAAGTCAAAAAAGACAACAGAGGCTGCATTTTCTAAAGTAGACAAATTAAAATTATAAAAAAAAATATTTGTTTCTGTCTGTTACAAGTAGGCTAGCCATTAAAACACATCATCTCATCAAAGTTAGCTTTCAGAAGTACAGTCCTAATTGATATTTTACCTTCTGCCATATTCCAAAAAAAATTTAAAACATTTGAAGGTTTCCACATTTATGTTCCCCGTTCATCCGCTGGCATGATGCTGATAAAGCCGGCGTCCTTTTTCCACCTCAATCCTGACTCAGTGAATATGAAATCGAAAGTGAGTAGCTTGATATCTTGACTTGTTTTATGAAG
Source organism: Pimephales promelas (assembly GCF_016745375.1). Next base: position 1,274,101 of record NW_024121688.1, on the reverse strand, counting down.
CTCCTCCCAGTGTGTCCTCCTGTATGCGGCACTACATTTTATAAGTAATGCATCGCTTTCAGTTCCTCAGTGTGATCTGATATTTCGAACCTCTGCTGTGCGAAGATGATCTATCAGGTGCTTATTAATTTCAACGACAAAAAGAATAAACCGCTAGAAGTAGCAGACGATGAGGTCAAATTTAATAAAACCACCATTTTGGAACTGAAGAAGAAATTTAAAGAAAAGATACCTGGAGCACCAAGTAGGTTAAACTCTAGTTATTTTTATACTGTGAATTTAAATTAAAAGCAACATTTATTGCATATGACATTAGAACTTTTGAGCTGGAGATCAAATGTTTGAGAATGTATACCATGTGTTGATATTATTTTTTCCATGTTATCTATATAGATCCAGATGATGTCAGGGTTATCTTTGGGAAAGACCCTCTGGAGGATCACATGACACTTACGTTTTACAAAATTAAACATTTATCTGTACTTTTAATTGTCATGAAGATGCCTGGTGGAGGTATGTGTTCTCAACAGTAATACCTTTTTCTTTCTTTTTTTCTTTTCTTTTTTTTTTTTTTTTTACATAACCTATATATTCATTTCCTGTTTGTCTCTCTCCTAGATCTGTGTTCATGCAGACATGATGCATCCTAAAAACAATGGACTGAGAGGTTGCAAATCACCAAATCCAATCTAGTTTTAGATCTGTTAGTGATAGATAGTTAATTTTTTTTATTGTTGTAGTAGTTTGTTTATATGTTTTTGTGATAATATACTGCCTCTTTTGGGATTTAATTTTAAATAAATAAATACTTAAGACAGGCTACTTCAAAATGTAAAAATGCATCAAAAAGCAGCTCTTCATTTAGAAAATCAGTTCTTTGTACAGTGGTAATGCATTGCATGGATATGAACTGTAATACTCATTATTTAAGAACATTGTAATATATTAGTGAACATAAATGCCATTAATCCTCTCTAAAATGTCAGTGTTCTTGTAGAAGGGAATGCATTGATGACCAAAAACAAAACAAAAAACTTGGAAAGCATGTCTTAAAAAAGTTTGTATGTTGAACACAACAATAAACATTTGCTCCAGGGGAAATTTTATTTAGTCGTTTGTTTTTAGTTTTAGTTTCTCAGAAAAGAAAGTATTCATGATAATTTCTCCTTTATAAACATGAAACCTGTAGGTTTATCCAGATCCTGCACATTGAAATGAATCAGCGTCTTGGAATCATTGTTTAGATATTGTTTTAAATATTGTTTTATATTAGAATGTTGTTTTATTGTTTAGAAATTCAGGAGACTCTTCTTGTAAATAATGTGATTTTCAAACTTTCTTTTTTTTGTCTTAACTGTAAAGAGATTGTGAAAGTTTTCAAATAAAAGAGGAAGATGTAATGATTAATGACTTGTTCCTGCTCAGGCTCATGTTTGATTATTCCATGTTCTAAAAGGATACCTGAAGATGGCAGCAGTAAAAAATAAATAAGTAAAAAAATAAAGCACTAAAAATTGCATCAAAATTCCCATAATATGCAAATTACATAAAATAAGTATAAAATATATAAAAAATCCACAAAAGTAATACCTTATAGACTGGGCTGTGACACAGTAGGCACAATCACATACTCAACACATAAAATACATGTTATCTTACTGGATCCAAATAAAATATATTACAATGTTATGTATAATGTATATTAATGAGCATTACAGTTCATATTCAATGCATTAACACTGCACAAAGCACTGATTTTCTAAATGAAGAGCTGCTTTTTGATGCATTTTTACATTTTGAAGTAGCCTAACTGTGTAAATTATTAATTTATTTAAAATTAAATCACAACAGAGGCAGTAAATTATCACAAAAACATACAAACAAACTATATATATATATATATATATATATATTGGAAATTAAAACAATATTATTTCCTCTCTTCAACAGTAATTTTTTCTTCTGAGAATGTCCCAAAAAGAGTTTTAATTTTCTAGTTTTGGAAACCTTGTGTGTTTAACTTTCTTTAAACACACACACACACACACACACACACACACACACACACACACACACACACACACACACACACACACACACACACACACACACACACACACACACACACACACACACACACACACACACATACATTGCATTTCTTTTGGTCTCTTGTTTTTTTTACAGCTAGCTAAAAACTCAATTGTACAATTTTACAAAAATCTATCAAATGAGTTTTATCAAATGAGGACGTCCCTTAAAATAGGTTTTATCTGTTTTATAACTCACTAATTCTGTTATATTTATATTTATTTATATAATTCTGTTATAAAAAGCTGTTTGCACTGGGGTGATGTTCGGTATTTACCTTCCACGTCACATAATTTCATCTGAAAAGCCGTTTCACAATACACCACATTTTACTCGAGGGATATAGGGGAAATTTTGCTCATTCCTTTGTTTCAGTTTCTGTTTCTCAGAAGAGAAAGTTATGTTCATTGCTGCTCAATAACACTTGACCTGACACGTACTTCGAAACTCAAAGTACAAGATGACTGTGCTCAAACGAGAGCAGGACAAGGCTTAGTTCCTGGAAAAACTAATTGATCAACATGCTTTACATTCATGTAAAGCAGACACACCCTAAAAACACATGTTTACACCTGTTAAAAATAGTTTCATTTTCTCCAATAAGGTACTCTTCCTGAAATATATGATTTTGGAGATCATTAGTTAACATGAACTAAGAATAGTTAATATTAATTTCAACATTTACTAATACATTATTAAAATCAAAGGTCGTATTTGTTAGCATTAGTTACTGCACTGTGAACTAACATGAACAATCAACTGGATTTGTATTAACCAACATACACAAAGATTAACTAATAGTGTAACAAATGTATTGCTCACTGTTAGTTCACTTTTACTGACTATGGCAAAATAACCAGGTCTGTCCTAGTCATTATCAGCATAGTCAGACAGAATTATGATTTTATTATGAGTTTATTGCTAGATAAGAGATAACAATGGGATTGAGTCACATGATCTGTTCCAAATAAACAGCATGCTGTAGAGTAGGTCACACCCATACCATACACTTTCATTTTCTACAATAAAGAAACTCTTCTTGTAAATCGTGTGAGTCTAAAAGCAAATCATCTCTGCTTCTGTTAGGCCTGCACAGAGAACAGGAAATTGCGGTTTTTCTCGATTGCTTAAACACATGACATTACATTTTCAAAACAGTTAACATAGAATAAAACTGAAGCTCAATGGCCAAAATGACTAATTTTGTTTAGCAATGTAGAGTATAGACACACACTAATTATTCATATTCATTTGAATATAAAGGTTTACGAAACTCTCCCCCAAAGCTCCTCACAAATGAAGTTACTTTGTCGGCTGGGTGTCCGGTTACACAACACTTTAAGACTAAGAACAGACTTTTTACGACCTCAAAGGAATGTGGCCACATGCACCACATGCTTAAAGGACAACTCCGGCGCAAAATGAACCTTTGGTCTAATTACACATTGCTACCTAGTCAACCGTTATCTGAGATTTGTTTTCATGATTGCTGAATGTAAATAGTTTTATCTATAAAAACAGTTTAGCCTATAATGCTAGTATAATGCTAGTATATAGGGCATAGAGTAATGACAAATAAAAATCGCTTTTTATTACCACTAACAAGGCTCAAAATAGCCCCACACTAACACGACAGCATAATAAGGGTCTCTACATTCAAACCGAAGCATTGAGAACTTTGTCAGTGTCCAAACAGTTTAATAAGAAGATATTTTATACACACAGTCAACTTCCCGAATACAGGAAGAAGCCATCTTTGAAAAATAGTCTCTACCAGTCGATCTACGAACGCCGATCCATGTCCACCGGTGAGATGTGAATAAGGTGATAAGCTGAGCGCGAACAGTAGGCTACGTGTACATACTGAAGAGAAGAAAACGGTTCGTGTTTGTGTTTCTTCCGGAAACAACGGACCATATGAGATTCTGCACAGTTCAGCGCACTTGGATCAATGTTCGTAGATCGACTGGTAGAGACTATTTTTCAAAGATGGCTTCTTCCTGTATTCGCGAAGTTGACTGTGTGTATAAAATATCTTCTTATTAAACTGTATGGACACTGACAAAGTTCTCAATGCTTCGGTTTGAATGTAGGGACCCTTGTTATGCTGTCGTGTTAGTGTGGGGCTATTTTGAGCCTTGTTAGTGGTAATAACAAGCGATTTTTATTTGTCATTACTCTATGCCCTATATACTAGCATTATACTAGTGTTATAGGCTAAACTGTTTTTAGAGATAAAACTATTTACATTCGGCAATCATGAAAACAAATCTCAGATAACGGTTGACAAGGTAGCAATGTGTAATTAGACCAAAGGTTCATTTTGCGCCGGAGTTGTCCTTTAAGAGACAGAGAGACAATGGGAAAAGAGGACAGATATTTAATACAGACTTTGCTGAATCAATAGTAGACTAACTAAATGAACATGCATTGTGTAAATTATTTAATGTCTTGTGTACGATTATGTAAGTGACTTGAAGCACTTCAAGGATTCCCACTTCAACAACCTCCGCCAGTATACAGAAGGGTTTGCCGATTGACTTCGTCTGAATGAGAGGTAAATTCCTTCTATCTTTGGAGACGACGAACAGAGCATTTCCATAAGCTGTAAATATCGTTAATAAAAGTCAAGTCAAGTCAAGTCACATTTATTTATATAGCGCTTTTCACAATACAGATTGTATCAAAGCAGCTTCACAGTGATAACATGTAAGTAGCACAACACAGATCAACAACATTGCTAAACACTAAATAACCTCAACTGAGCAAGCTCAAAGCAAGCCAAAAGCAAGGCGACAGTGGCAAGGAACCAAAACTCCATCAGATTGGATGGAGAAAAAACCTTGGGAGAACCCAGGCTCAGTCGGGGGCCAGTTCTCCTCTGGCTTACATTCATATTGTTTAAATATAAATATTAAATATAAATATTGTTTATGAATCAAACGGCGCCATAACATATCGCAGGCGTTGAGTCGTCTCATCACAGGCGTTGAGTCGTCTCATCACAGGCGTTGGGGCATCCGAAATCCCCGTGAGAGGCTGGACACAAAACTGGACCTGACGAACGCCATTTTTCTCGGGACAAGCGTCCCGAGATAACAGCAGAAAGGCAGATGGGAAATAATTAGCATAGCTGATGTTCATAATAATTTCCGTTATAACTCACAAACTCTCCGTAACCCGAACTCTCCGCAACCCAACCATACGCGCCGACCCGTTTGTCTAAAAGGCTGTCGAGCCCCACTGGTGCGTTAAGCAGTTTCAGTGGCAAACGGTTCCGTATGGCATAACAGAGGACTAGAAGGTAAGCATTATGTGAATGCTTGACTAAAGAGATGCGTCTTAAAATAAAGTACTTTACTTTCTTAAAACACATGGTGGTCATGGTTTAGCAGTACCGGCTTTGTCTTTCTTTGTTTTTGTTTTGAAGTAACGTTACACGTCTGCAGTATTATTGTTCTTGAGTTTCATCAATGCTCATTTAGCTGCTTTTCTAAACGTATCATATTATCAATATAGATTTTTAGTGGTAAGATTAGACTGTAGTCATTTATCTTGTCAGTGTGCTTGTTTTAACAAGAGAAGTAGTCGACTTTCACCAATAACACTATACAGTTACGTACCACTGCATCCATATGAAGACGTTGTTCTGCAGGTTCGTCATCATCTTTATCAACTGGCTCGAATATGTAAGGCTATGAATATGTATATATGTATCCTGACACATGATATGTACCCTTTAAAGGGTTAGTTCACCCAAAAATGAAAATTAAGTCATTAATTACTCACCCCCATGCTGTACCAACCCCGTAAGACCTTCGTTCGTCTTCGGAACACAAATGAAGATATTTTTGATTGAATCTGAGAGCTGGATCAGTCCTACATAGGCTTCATAAGGGACTGGCTCTTGACGGCCCAGAAAGTCATTAAAGAAAAGGTTTAAATATTCCGTGTGCCTACAGCGGCTCAATTATAAGTTTATCAAGCGACGAGAATACTTTTTGTGCGAAAAAAACATAAATAACGACTTTATTCGACTATTCCATTACTTCCTTATGGGCCTTGAGACGAGAATTGAAGAGATTTCCAGAACGCATGTGCGAGAACTGAGATGAGGACGTTCTTCTTCTACTTGTTACCGGCTGCTCACCGCTTAGGAGTTTTACCGCCACCTACCGTATAAGATGATGATCTATATATAAGGCGCTCCGGATTGTAAGGCACACAGCACTGTCGTATTTGAGAAGATTAAAGGCTTTTAAGTGCGCCTTATAGTGCGGAAAATACGCTAATTGAAACGCGTATGTACAGCGCGCATCTTCCTCTGCTTGTAAACAGAAAGTTTTGCGCTTCCAGCTAAATCAGCACATCATCTTATACGGTAGGGGGCGGTAAAACTCCTAAGCGGAGCAGCCGGTAACAAGAAGGAGATGAAGAAGAAAGTCCTCGTCTCAGTTCTCGCACATGCGTTCTGGAAATCTCTTCAATTCTCGTCTCAAGGCCCATAAGGAAGTAATGGAATGGTGGAATAAAGTCATTATTTATGTTTTTTTTTTCGCACAAAAAGTATTCTCGTCGCTTGATAAACTTATAATTGAGCCGCTGTAGGCACATGGGATATTTAAACCTTTTCTTTAATGACTTTATGGGCCGTCAAGAGGCAGTCCCTTAGGCAGTCTATGTAGGACTGATCCAGCTCTCAAATTTAATCAAAAATATCTTCATTTGTGTTCCGAAGACGAACAAGGTCTTACGGGGTTGGTACAGCATGGGGGTGAGTAATTAATGACTTAATTTTCATTTTTGGGTGAACTAACCCTTTAAGTTCTGCCAGGAAGACTCATTTGCAACGTCACTTATTACCTTCTTATCTATCCAATCATGTCTAATACTTGTGGTATAAAAGACCGGTACTTAAACATGTTTGAGTTCACAGATGCTGACGCTTCCATTCATGCTCTTGTTCAGTCGCCAGCCAACATGTTTCAGGACACGCATATTGTGTACATTTATCGAGTTCCGACGATGGATATGTCCCGCCGTATCTCCTGCTGCATGTCGAGGCTCCCGCTTTCAGTGCACTGCAGTCTTCAGAGAGTTTTGATCAACCAAGGCCTCTCATGAGAAGTTCTGGTCCTCTAGGCCTAAAACACCCTGGGTAACCTATCAGTTTCCATTCTCGTGTCATTTAAAGCTTCAACAACGTCAGCTCTACCAGGATAATCTGACAGGAAGAGAACTGCAGTGTCATCCTCAACTCACTCGTCCACCAAAAGAACCTCGCTGTCTGCACGGGTGCCATTTATCCCACAGATCACCGATCCACCGACATCAATCAACAACTCTGCAAGTCACGAGAGGCGATCTTCTCTCACTGGTTTCAAGTTCAAGCTCCACTTCCAAGGCTTTCAAGTCTTCCGCCAGCCACTGTTCATATGTCCCCTCTACCATGATAAAACTTCATCCAGGTAAGTATTTCTATGTTGCTTCCTACACCAGCGGCCTACACAAGTTAAATTGGTGTCTACGGTGACGTGGTGTGTTCCTAATTACTGCTGATCAGCAGAGCCGGACAGCTCGCTTTAATGCTCGCAGCAAGTGTAAGCAAAGTTTAGCGTTACCGATATTGCACAGTCAAGTCAAGTCAAGTCACATTTATTTATTTAGCGCTTTTTACAATACAGATTGTATCAAAGCAGCTTCACAGTGATAACATGAAAGTAATACAACACAGATCAATAATATTGTTGAATATTAAATGTCCCCAACTAAGCAAGTCAAAAGCAAGGCAACAGTGGCAAGGAACCGAAACTCCATCAGATTGGATGGAGAAAAAACCTTGGGAGAACCCCGGCTCAGTCGGGGGCCAGTTCTCCTCTGGCCAATGAAGGAACAGTGATTACAAGACAAATTGGATTGAAACATTCAGAGAATTGTCCATTTCCATCTATTTGGAAGTCGAGGTAATCACGCCGGTTTGGAGACGAGATGTTGAGGATCAGTGCCGATGGCTGTCGTGTCGATGAGGCCGGCACTGGAGGATGAGTCGGGATGGGTCCATTCGCAGGTCCACCATAGAGGATCCCTCGGGATAATAAACAGAGAAACTGATATTAGCATAGACGCCATCCTTCTTTTGATGTACCAAGTACATCAGGATTTACGGGACGTGTTCCCGGTTCCGGCTGATCTAAACTATGCAGTCTAATTTGAGTTTAGGAAGTCTATAGTGTGTTATGTGTATGCTAGACTAAAGAGATGTGTTTTTAGTCTAGATTTGAACTGACAGATTGCGTCTGCTTCCCGGACAATGTTAGGAAGATTGTTCCAGAGTTTTGGTGCTAAATAGGAAAAGGATCTCCCGCCTGCAGTCGATTTTGATATTCTAGGTATTATCAACTGGCCCGAGTTTTGAGATCGCAATAGATGTGGTGAAGGACTATAATGCGTTAAGAGCTCGCTCAAGTACTGCGGAGCAAAACCATTCAGTGCTTTATAAGTAATCAGCAATATTTAAAATGTATTTGATGTTTAATAGTCAGCCAATGCAGGGTTAACAGAACCGGGATAATATGGTCATACTCCTGGTTCTGGTAAGAACTTGAGCGGCTGCGTTTTGGACTAGCTGGAGTTTTTTTATTAAGCGTGCAGGGCAAGTAGTAGTAGTCAATTTGGCCCCAGTAATTTAAACCTCCACAATATGATTTTTTTTTTTTTACAAAGGTTTGTCTCAGTTAATTTATGTCTTTGTTAACCACTTAAGTAACCTTTTCAAGTCCTCTAGTAAATCGCCTGCCAATCACATTGCAAATTTTAAAAAGGTGTATTATTGTGCCCGTTTCGCAGGATGCGTGGTGGGTCTCCGGTGTCCCCAAGGTGTGTGTGGGGGGTTTGGCTTGGAATGCCCCACAGGTATTTTTGCATAGTATGCTGGAATTGTCATTTTGAGGGTGAGTAAAGTGTTTAGTTTTTGTCTGTCCCTTTGGATGCGGGTGGGCTGCTGATTTCAAAACTTTAGCTTTGTTCAACCAGAGTCAGACAAAGATGGAGAGGCAACATTCCGAATGGTAAGTTGATGAATTATGTAGCTCATGCATAGTTATCTTCTAGTCACTGATTCGCTTAATCTGTCTCGATATTCTACAAATCATGTGCAGTGGGCAGGATTTATGTAAATTTAGCGCTGTTGTAGTCATTAAAAGCAATTTCTTAAATGAAATTCTCCCATTGCATTGTAACTTCTCAGATGTTGTTATGCTTAAATAAAGTCCTGGCTCAGGTTTATTAATCCACATGAACTGTTCATTTTTTAAAATAATTCTTGGAAAGCAGCATCAGTGAGTTGTCATCTAAAATACAATGATTTATAATATCTTATTATTGTTTTGCTCATAGGAACGACCTCTTTGCTATTATGATTTTGAGCAGAACACCTTTATTTCAGGCTGCTCCGGGAACACATCTGTACGATACAGTAAATGCATTCAAATGACTTTACATTGAATGTAATAAACTCAAACCCCTTAATATGGGATTGTATCCCAAAACTTTTATTATATTGTTGTCATGTACTGACATAGATATGACATAGATTCATATGCACATGATCAGCTGACACTTTATTATTCTAGGGTTATTCACAATACCTTTTTAAATGCCAAGTAGACCGTATTTTGAATGAAATATGAAAAGATTGGCTTTGATTAAAAACATTTTTCTGTAGAACCTGAAATAGTAAGAATCTTTTTAACTTAAAAATTTTTCATTTTATTTCCCCAGATTATTTAACAATAGGGTACCTAATATGTTATTTTAATTATCTTAAATATGATCAACAACACAAAGCAATGTATTCAATTCTGTTCTGTTTTAATAGAAAACAGAGTAATTTATATCTCTTGAAATCATTTTAATAGTATCCTTCGATATGATGCTCTGTATATATTAAGAAACAAACAAAAATAAAAACAAGGTACATGTTAAATACACGGTCAAACTTCACGGAAATAAATTTTCTGGTTACACGAGTTTAAATCTTTTAAACCAAATTACATACACAGAACAGGACCAGCAAGTATTGTCACAATTGGAAGTTTGCTTAATTTTTTTTTACTTTAATTTATTTTTTTCTCAATAAAATAACTGTAATTTAATTGTATTTTCAATGGCATATTTTCATTTTATTCATATAAATATCCACATGTGTCAGTCTATTACTTTGAAAACAAGGTAAAAATAATAATACAAATAATAGTAATAAAAATAAGACACAAAATGAAGCCAGATAACAAACCCTGCCAGAGTGGAAATTGTATTCTGCTGACAGTTCTTTCTTCCAAAAAGCTGGTCATTTGTGCTCTTGCCTCATCCTTATCTGAATCTGATGTGAAGGTCACACGACCTGTCCTAAAAGTACTGTTTGGTGCGGACTGATAGTCATTATCAGTATCAATTGATTTCAGTTCTTTATCTGGTATCACGGTTCGTGAGGGCTTTGCTTCTGTCTCAGTGCTGGAATCGGTGCGCTGTTGTAACAGATTGTCAGATTCTTCAGGTTTTTCTCTTTCAGGTTTTTCTTTTTCTGAAGGGGGAGGAAACAAACAATAATTACAATAAAGGAATACTTTTTGACTGTCCACAGAACATATGACATTTGCAATGCTCTTCATGATTTATATGCATGATGTTTGTGTTGAGAAGTGTGTTAAAGGCCTGTAAGATTCTCTGATGTTATTTCGTTGTTATATATAACAATGACACAATAAAGAACGAATGAATGAATGAATGAATGAATACAAGTGATGTGAAAACGTCTCAATTGGGACAGTTAAATGAGGTCAGAGCAGATTTGCTATGAAAGAGGAGATTGCAATTGTTGCAGATGTCATATTTGTTATCAGGCACCTGAATATTAATTACACTAAATATTAACCAAGTTAAATAATATACGAATAATTATATACAATAATACTTATGTATTATAAGTGTGTGTGTATTCATAAATATATATATGAAAACAAACCTCTTCTTTGAGCTGGAGACGGATGCTTTTCCTCTTCTGGCTGATTGTCTTTTACTGGTTTTGTGTCAGATGTTTCACTCGCTGGTCTCTCTTTAAGAGAGTTATTATCAGATGTTCCAGACTGGTTTTTGGATTCTGCTGTGCTAGAAGAAACATCAGGTGTAGACGGATAGTCATTTGACTCTTTATCTATTTCTATATCTTTATCTTCTCTCTCAGTTTGTGAGGGTTTCGCTTCGTTCTCTGGGTTAGAATCATTGGTGTTCAGAGGAGCCGGAGGATCTTGCTCATTGCTGACCGAAGAGTCGTGATTGTTTTCAATGTTAACACTGATGTGATCAGTGTGCTGACGTGAGGCTGCAGGGTTGCTGGTCCTGTTTCTCTGTAGACCTTTAGATTTGTCTGATCTTGTGACTGTCTTTTCTTGCTGAGCATCTGCTTCAAACGAGAATATAAAAAGAACAACAGCTTAAAGAGGTAACAGAGATAGTAGATGCTTCTGTTGCAGACAGCTTTACAAAATCACAATAATAATAATAATATTATAAAGCAGTGGTTTTCCCACAGCACTGCACACTTTCTGACTCTCTTATGACACACACAGTTCAGCGCATGATGCTCTCAGCTAACGAGATGAGGATCTTAATTGTTTTTTTTTTAAAGCAAGGAAGTCATGCAAAATGTGCAGTGGATTGAAAATCAGTTCCCATTCAGGGAACTTCGAGCTGCGTGTAAACGCCGTGTAAACGCCGTGGGAACGCCTCTGCGTGACGAGTCATGAAGCACGTATGAAATCTGTCCAATGGCGAGACGGAACGTCATAGGCGGGGTGACGTATCGACCAGGAAACTATAAAGCATCCCCGAAACACAAGCGCAACAGCTTCTGAGTCTTCACAAGCGCTCTATGTATGAATTTTGTCTGTCTGTCTAATATTGTATATTTATATATATTGATATGGCGAGCAAACAACAGCAGAAAGTGTGTTCATCCCTGCCCTCGCTTCATCACGGGTGGGGATACACACGATCTGTGTGTTGTTTGTTTGGGAGTGCAGCATGCTCAGTCGGCTCTCGAGGGGGCCGGCTGTGAGCACTGCGAGTGTCTGCCCATGAAGACACTTCGCTCCCGCCGGGCACTCTTCGAGGAGAGTGGTTCGGTGCGCGCTCCCCGCGGCTCGGGTCCCGCTGCTGCCGAGGCACAGCGAAGGCTTGCGTCGTGGGGATCGCAGATGGATCTATCAGCGGGGATTGAGACGGGCCCCGCCCTTTCTCTGCCCTTACCTGGTAGATCCAGTGCCTCAGTTCTCGCTGCGGGGGTCCGCGTTGCGGTTTTTCCTGCCCGGGCTGAGGCGCCATCACTTCAATTATCCAGTTCTGAGGAGCTGGATGTTGAAAGTGTGGATGCAGAGTCTATGGACTCAGTGGAGAGCGAGGGAAGCTCGTTTGCCATCCCAGTCTCCCGCGAATGTAGTAAAAAAATAAAAGGAAAAAAAAAAAAAAAATGGAGGTTTTTGACTCGGGCTGTGGAAAAATTAACCATTGAATGGCCAGTTGAGAAACAAGAGTCGAGAGAGTAAAATGGATGAGAGATTTTTAATATCACACTCACTACCTCCATGCCGGTGTTTGCCCTTCTTCCCCGATCTACACACCGAGGTGTGTAGATCGTGGAACAAACCAGTGTCAGCTAGAATTTTGACACACCAGACCTCTATGTATGCTAATATTGCTGGGTCTAGGAGATATGAGTGAGGGGGAGGTCGTCGGCACTGACGTGATTAATGAGATACTGCGTCAGGCGGCAGATATTTCTCTCCGTGCCACCAAGGAGACGGCCAGATCAGTCGGCCGCTCTATGGCAGCCCTGGTGGCCACGGAGAGGCATCTGTGGCTAAATCTGGCTAATATGAAGGAGAAAGATAAAGCGTTTCTCCTGGATGCGCCGCTGTCGACCGAAAAAAACAGGCAGCGGCGCTCCAGAAATGTCTCCCCCTCCGTACTCATCCTTCGGGGGCTGCTGGGCGAGAGCAGCCCCGCCCGTCGAGAGAGCGTCGCGTCTCGGGCTCCTCCCCAGCAAAACTGGGCTGAGACGCGGCGTTCTCAGGCGAGGTCTTCCCGGGATAGAACCGATCTGAGGACGGTTATTGTCGCCAGGAAGGCTTCGTCGAAGAAGTCCTGACACCACTGGTGTCAGGCTACTGAGGGTGGTCCCCACCGTGAGACAGAGGTGTTCGCCGCTGAATCCGGCGCCCGCTCTCTCTCGGTGCCCTCAGGGGTTCGTTCTGCCAACCCTGCCTGTAATGGGGGGTGCAGACGGTCCCAGCGAGCGATTTCCCGAGGGACGCTCGTTTGCTCCGAGGAGCGATACAGAACGGTCGTTAAACCCTGCCTGTGCGCGGTCACAGGGCGCTGTTTCTGTTTTTAAAAACTACTCCAGAGGCCAGTCTCGAGAGACTGGTACCCTTAGTAGAATTTCTGGTAGAATGGGGAAGTCTTCCAAATATATCTCGTTGGGTCCTGCAGACTATCGAACGCGGGTACGCGATCCAGTTCAGGTCGCGTCCACCTCGTTTCCGGGGGGTTTTGCCCACAGTGGTGACCCCCGAGCAGGCTCTGGTTATGGAACAAGAAGTGAAAGCTCTGCTACTGAAGGGGGCGATAGAACGAGTTCTTCCTCCCGACAGAGAGCTGGGGTATTACAGCCGGTACTTCATTGTTCCAAAGAAGGATGGGCGGCTGCGTCCGATTTTAGACCTGCGCCTCTTAAATCGGTCAGTAGGGAAGCTCAAGTTCTAAATGCTGACTCTCAAGCAGATCGTGTCACAGATCAGGTCCGAGGACTGGTTTGTCACGATAGACCTAAAAAAAGACGCGTACTTCCATATCTCCATCCTTCCGCAACATCGGAAGTTCCTGAGGTTCGCTTTTTGGGGCGAAGCGTACCAATATCGGGTCCTTCCATTCGGCCTAGCGTTATCTCCTCGAACCTTCACGAAATGCATGGACGCGGCCTTGGCCCGCTGCGTCTCCAGGGCATTCGCATTTTAAATTACATCGACGATTGGTTGATTCTGGCTCAATCGGAGCATCAGGCGATTCGGCATCGAGATGCCGTCCTCGCCCACATCAGAAGGTTGGGGTTGAGACTCAACGCTAAGAAGAGTGTGCTTTCGCCAGTTCAGCGGACCACTTTTCTAGGCGTGGTATGGGATTCGACGACGATGCAGGCACGTCTGTCGCCGGCTTGTATAGCCTCGATTATCTCGACTGTCAAGCAAGTGAAGCTAGGCCAGTCACTCACTGTAAAGGAATTCCAGAGAATTCTGGGTCTGATGGCAGCAGCATCCAACGTGTTACCGTGCGGCCTGCTGTACATGAGACCACTACAGTGGTGGCTCAGGACCAAGGGGTTCTCCCCGAGGGGAAAGCCGCTCCGCAAGATCAAGGTCACGCGACGTGGTCTCCGTGCCCTGGCTATGTGGAAAGAACCTTGGTTCCTGTCCCTGGGACCTGCGCTGGGAGCCCCGTGTCGCCGGGTATCGGTGACGACGGATGCCTCTCTCACGGGCTGGGGAGCGATCATGAGTGGTCGCTCGGCCCGCGGGTTGTGGCAAGACCATCATCTCCGATGGCATATAAATTGTCTAGAGATGATGGCGGTGTTTCAGGCTCTGAAACACTTTCTCCCAGACCTCAGAGATCATCATGTTCTTGTCCGGTCAGACAACATGTCTGTGGTCTCTTACATAAACCACCAGGGGGGTCTGCAGGGACCCGTTCTGCTGAACCTGCCTGTGAGGGTGGGCGCAGACGGTCCTAGCGAGTGGTTTCCCGAGGGAAGCTCGTTTGCTCCGAGGAGCGATACAGAACAGTCGTTAAACCCTGCCTGTGCGCGGTCACAGGGCACTGTTTCTGTCTCTATAATTACTCCAGAGGCCAGTCTCGAGAGACTGGTACCCTTAGTGGAATTTCTGGCAGAATGGGAAAGTCTTCCAAATATATCTCGATGGGTCCTGCAGACTATCGAACGCGGGTACGCGATCCAGTTCAGGTCACGTCCGCCTCGTTTTCGGGGGATTTTGCCTACAGTGGTATCCCCCGAGCAGGCTCTGGTCATGGAACAAGAGGTGAAAGCTCTGTTACTGAAGGGGGCGATAGAACGAGTTCTTCCCCCGACAGAGAGTTGGGGTATTACAGCCGTTACTTCATTGTTCCAAAGAAGCTAACGATATACGCCTCCCTCACGGGCTGGGGGCGATCATGAGTGGTCGCTCAGCCCGGGGTCTGTGGACTTTCTCCCAGACCTGAGGGGTCACCATGTTCTTGTCCGGTCAGACAGCACATCGGGGGTCTTTTTATAGACCATCAAGGGGGTCTGCGCTCATGTCCATTATTCAGGCTAGCGCCAGATCCTTCTGTGGGCCCAGGGGAAGCTTCTTCTTTGGCGATTATATATCCCAGGATATTTAAATCGGGAGGCAGACATCCTGTCGAGGCAGGGGCCGAGGCCCGGGGAGTGGAGACTCCACCCCGAGGTGGTGGAGCTCCTATGGAGTCATTTCGGTCATACCGAGGTAGGCCTATTTGAATCCAGGGACTGAGACACTGCATGCTGTGGTTTCTCTGTATCCACCAGCCCCTCTGGGGTTGGATGCGATGGTACAGGAGTGGCCGAGGTCACCCCTGTACGCATTTCCCCCGATTGCTCTGCTCCCAGGAGTTCTGGAGAGGGTTCACCGAGTCGGGGTCTTTCTACTGTTAGTAGCCCCGCGTTGGCCGGCCCGAGTATGGATGCGGGTCGATACTTCACCCCCGCCCAGATCTATGGAGGTTGTGGCTTGGCCTCTGAGGGGGCCCAGCTCATAGAATCGGGTCTCTCGAGGTCTCTCGATGATCGTGGAGACCATCCTCCAATCCAGAGCTCCGTCCACGAGGAGATTATATGCCTTGAGGTGGCAATGTTTCACCTCTTGGTGGGGAGAACACCAGTTGGACCCAGTTAACTGCCCGGTGTGGCGGTGCTGGAATTCCTTTGGAGCATTTCTCCACAGGGTTATCCCACTCCACACTAAAGGTGTATGTGGTGGCCTATCTGCTTACCACGTCCCTTTGAGTGGAGCTTTTCACGGGAGATACCCATTGGTAATTCTTTTTCTTCGTGGTATTGTGAGGTCAGACCAAGAGAAACTAATCTGCTCTGCCCTCTGAGGGCTCTAGATGCTTATGTCCACAGAGCTGCCCTGTGGAGAAAGCCTGAACAGTTATCTGTTTGTTTTGGACCTCCGAAGAAAGGTTGTCCCGCATCTGAGCAGAGGTTGAGTAAGTGAGTGGTCGAGGCCATCTCATTTGCATATGAGTCCGCCGGTCAGCCTTCTACTTTGGCTGTCTGGGCTCACTCAACCAGGGGTATGGTAGCTCCGCTCCAGGGGCGCAGGTGCTTTCGTCTAAATATGTGCCTGATTTCATACAACGGACACCTGCTCGCATGGCGGCGTTGGTATTAGCGTTCCCACGGCGTTTACACGCAGCTCGAAGTTCCCTGAATGGGAACGTCTCTGGTTACGTATGTAACCCTAGTTCCCTGAAGGGAACGAGACGCTGCGTGTCTATGCCATACTCCCAGCATGCCCGTGAGCGCTTGCTTCAGTCCTATCAGAAGCTGTTGCGCTTGTGTTTCGGGGATGCTTTATAGTTTCCTGGTCGATACGTCACCCCGCCTATGACGTTCCGTCTCGCCATTGGACAGATTTCATACGTGCTTCATGACTCGTCACGCAGAGGCGTTCCCACGGCGTTTACACGGCGTTTACACGCAGCGTCTCGTTCCCTTCAGGGAACTAGGGTTACATACGTAACCAGAGACGATTTTCAATCAAAAATTGTCTTAATTTCATTTATAGCAATTATATTTTACTGATGCTCAGCTTTTGCATACTTCAGTTCATATTTTCCCATCAAGGCTCATTGGAAAACCATGCCTGTGGTGACTTTTCTGCAAAATTATATTATGTTGCTTTTGCTTTGCAACATTTTCAATGTGAAATGTCCAGTGTGTGGACCTACAAAGGTCAGTTTTATCCGAAACAGATGCACTTGAACCTGGCGATGTTTTATTAAGTATGACTTGCCTAACTCCACCCAAGCTGCAGAGTCTTTTCAAGAAACTGCTAAAGACTTTTTCGTCCACACTTGTCCCGTTAATACTAACACTTACTATTCTATATATATATATATATATATATATATATATATATATATATATATAATTATTATTATTATTATTAAAAAAACACACACACTGTGCTGGACTAACTGACTGGTCATGGCACAATTGCCTATTGTTGATTTGTTTGCTTTTATTACTCTCATTTGCAAGTCGCTTTGTATAAATGATTAAATTAAATTTGTTTTTCACGTATCATGGCAGTTTGGAAATGAAATGTTCGGTGAGTGGTGCTAAAAAGTTGATGCTCTATCGTCTTACAAATTAACGTAGCACCGACACTTAACCCAACCGATAGTGTTAAGAAAAGCAAACTGGAGATAAAAACGCTCTTGCTGAAGAAAATCTTTGAGCTGTTTTATCGTGACTTGTGCTTCACATAAACAGAGCAGTGCTGTACCAGTGGGCCTAAAGAGCGAGTTTACATAACCAGCTCCATACGTGTGGCTTGTTTGTGAATAGTAAATTATATAAGTTTACAAATTATGCGCTATAGTATAAGTATTTTGAGGTCATATTATATTGTGTGAGGAGCCACACAAAAATAAGTCTTTATTAATTCATAATCTACCCCGTAACCATAATTTGAGTGTAAAGGATTTTAAGTTGTTGGTTTTTTACATCTGAGCTGGAAACTTTAGTGGATTGTTTGTTTTGGGAGTTTTGAAAAAAGAAATACAAATATAGAGGCACGTTTTTCTGATAAGTCCGGACTGATATTTTCCCAGTATAATACTTGCCTTGATTTTTGATTAATAGTTTTCAGGTTTGGTTTGTCTATAATAATTATTGTATATGAAAAAAAATACATGTGAGAAAATATTACAGAATATTGGAAGCTTTGCTTACATTTTCTGAAGAAAAGCAAGCATGCCATGTCAGAGATGATGTGTCTGTTAAAAATAAATGCAACAATTAAAGACACACTAATGATGATTCGATAGTGCATTTGCACAGATTCCTGGCAGCCAATAAACTTCAGTTCACATTTATGTTCAGAGTGCCTTCCACAATACATAATTTATTACAGCCCTGTGCGGGACTGTTGAATTTCTGACCATTATTGCCCACACCTGCTAACACTCTGTTACAGCTTGTAGAAATTGTGAAAAAAATACACAAATATTAGGGCTATTCTAAGCATTCAGAACAGCAGAGAAAAAACATTGTGTTTAATTAAACTGACCAAAAGATAAAGTAATGCTTGCACCACAAATGTTAAACCACCCCCTCCCGCGATATTTGCATTGGGTACCGCCGGATCCCAATCCCAATTCAGCACCCTAGTAGTTCTAAGATTATACAAATCATGCACTAAAACACTAGTACAAATGTATAGTAGTTTTATGAAGTGACATCATAAAGTTTCTTACCTGTCCTTGACATTCCGAATCTGTAAAAACACAAGCACAAAGATTCTGTCCCACAATGTTCCCATTTATTTACAAATAAAAAAACATTGCACCAAAATCAATTTAAGGACTCAGAAATTTAAATTTAGAATTATATTTACATACTTGACAATGTGACTTACTCTATATCCTCACAAAAACAGCTATTGGACATCTAGATGTGAATGTGTGTAACTAGTATATTATTAAAGGGAGAGAAACTCACCCTGTACACACTGGAGTCATTAAATTGATACCACCGATGGTCATCGAATGACTTGATGTCAGCAAAGTAGTGTCCACCACTGAGGGAACCAGTGTGATTGACTAAAGCATAGAGGTCATACCTATGATGGACATCCTTCTTCTCCTGAAATAGCAGATTATAATATTGAAGTATTGGTACATATGCTTACAAAGAGGTCTGACTGTAATGATTACTGTAATGCTCTACTGGGGGGTTGCCCTGCACGCTTAATAAACAAACTTTAGCTAGTCCAAAACGTAGCAGCTCGAGTTCTTACCAGGGCCGGGTTTCCCGATGACGATGTATCTTAGCTCTTAAAGGAGAACTCCGGCGAACAATGAACCTTTAGTCTAATAAAACATCGGTACATAGTCAATCGTTCTCTGAGATTTGTTTTCATGATAATCGAATGTAAAGAGTTTTATCTCTAAAAACTGTTTAGCGTATAATGCTAGTAATGGGGGCATTTACTAAGTAAAAAGAAACCTCTAGTTTATACCACTAACAAGGCTCAAAATAGCCCCACACTAACACAGTAACATAATGAGACTCCATACATGCAAAACGAAGCATTGAGAACTTTGTAAGTGTACAGACCGTTTAATAAGAAGATACTTTATGAATACAGTTCACTTCGTGTATACAGACAGGAGCCATCTTGGAAAATAGTCTCTATAGACCATTTCACAAGATGTAAACAACACTGGCCCAGAAGCACTTCCTGTCTCATTTTTTTAACACTACATAAAAGCTGGGATAAAATACAACCAACAGAACATTTAAAACTGAATCAAAAAGTTAAACAAACATCTTTAAAATGTTTTCTTTACATGTGAAATAAAGAAAACAGTTACAAACTGAAACAGGAAGTGTTTCTGGACCAGTGTTGTTTACATCTTGTGGAATGGTCTCCGAACGCCGTTCATACAGTTCAGCTCACTCAGCACGGCGTTCGGGGATCGACTTATCGAGACTATTTTCTAAGATGGCTCCTGTCTGTATACACGAAGTGAACTGTCTTTATAAAGTATCTTCTTATTAAACGGTCTGTACACTTACAAAGTTCTCAATGCTTCGTTTTGCATGTATGGACCCTCATTGTGTTACTGTGTTAGTGTGGGGCTATTTTGAGCCTTGTTGTGGTATAAACTAGCGATTTCTTTTTACTTAGTAAATGCCCCCAGTACTAGCATTATACGCTAAACAGATTTTAGAGATAAAACTCTTCACATTCGATTATCATGAAAACAAAACCCAGAGAACAGTTGACTAGGTACCGATGTTTTATTAGACCAAAGGTTCATTGTTCGCCGGAGTTCTCATTTAAGAGCGCTCTCTCCGTGCAAGGTTACGAACGCTCGCAGCAATTCCACGCGCGTTTCCCCAAAATTTCCCAAAAACGAAAACGCGTTCTGCAGGGGCGTCGCACCCGTGGGGGATGTGGGTGTTTTAACACCCACACTTTTCCCCGTGAGAGTGTTCAACACCCGCACTTTTTCTGCAGTTTTTCCACAGTTTTGCACAAACGCCATACTACAGTCGCTCCTCCGTTTCTCTGGCGCTCTGTGTGTGCGCTCGCTGCGGCTGCCTCCTCTCAAACATGACACCGGCTTTGAGTGTGACCGGCTGATGATTGGCTGTTCTGCCTTAAGTCGCACCTTTCTTGATGTGCAGTTAGATGTATCGGTCAGCTCGTGCTGAGGAGGCGGGAACTTATGTTGTTTTTTACATCTCCCTTTTCCAGGTACTTTGAATGAGTGTTTATGCTTTCGGGGTTTTTAAATAAGCTTTATATGTGTTTGGGAAGATGCTATGTTTATGTTTTATTGACATGTCCAGTATTTTCGTTATTATATTTCGTATTTTTGGATAAACAGCACAAGACTTGCGTTAGGCATTTTGTTGCTGTGTGATTTGAAGAAAAATGCGCTCTTTGCTCACACGATCAGCATGGTGTTCTGGTGTTTTCTCCTAAATAAAAGCTCAAGGGTTTATTTCTTACAAGTGAAGAAATTAGGACAAAAGGATTGTAATTTCCATAGCGTAATATAAAATATAATGTAATGTAGACTGAGACTCTATATCATAACTATAAAGATGTTTGAGCCCTCTTTAGGTAAGCTACAAGTCAATGCTTTTTCGTTGTTCAATGTGCACAGGCCTGGGTCGAAGCCAGTTGAAGCTCTTAATTTTGAACTCTCAATGTGCTCTCCAGATTGATGCATTTAACCTTAAATTGTGCAAAATTTTCTTGCAAGGGAGCATGCCCCCGAACCCCCCTAGAGGGACAGGGGTCTACGTAACATGCCCAAATTTAAATGACACATCCATCCCCCAGACTTTTCAAAAGCTTGCTACGCCACTGGCGTTCTGTGCTACTTAATTCTTTAAAAATGCTTTAAAAATAAAGTCACTGTCCATTCGCGAAGTGCTGAAATATAACCTTATATGGAATCGTATTCGTATTCTATCGTAGTCTTTAAAGCATATTTCCCAGATTACTTATTTTATGATTTTGTGTTTTTTGTTCATTCGTTTAATTTTTATTTCTATTTTTTTCTTAACTTTTTAAATATTTAATCCATTTAACCAAAACACGAGTACAACAAAGTCTACTATAAAGTACAATCAAAACCTATGTATTATACTTACGTTGCATGGTAATCTGTTAAATCTAGCTCGTGGTTAAAGATTTTCAAGGGCTACTTAAGTTACGATGCTTTTGGGAAACAAACCATAATATTAAGATCAGTCGTACGATCGTTTTTACGATCAACTTAGGCTTACGATGCTTTTGGGAAATGCAGCCCAGAACCAGGAAGTATGACCATATTATCCCGGTTCTGTTAACCCTGCATTGGCTGACTATTAAACATCATATACATTTTAAATATTGCTGATTACTTATAAAGCACTGAATGGTTTTGCTCCGCAGTACTTGAGTGAGCTCTTAACGCATTATAGTCCTTCACCACGTCTATTGCGATCTGTAAACTCCGGCCAGTTGATAATACCTAGAATATCAAAATCGACTGCAGGCGGGAGATCCTTTTCCTATTTAGCACCAAAACTCTGGAACAATCTTCCAAACATTGTCCGGGAAACAGACGCAATCTGTCAGTTCAAATCTAGACTAAAAACATATCTCTTTGACCTAGCATTCACATAACACACTATAGACTTCCTAAACTCAAATTAGACTGCATAGTTTAGATCAGCCGGAACCGGGAACACGTCCCGTAAATCCTGATGTACTTGGTACATCAAAAGAAGGATGGCGTCTATGCTAATATCAGTTTCTCTGTTTATTATCCCGAGGGACCCTCTATAGTGGACCTGCGACTGGACCCATCCCGACTCATCCTTAAGCGCCGGCCTCATCGACACGACAGCCATCGGCACTGATCCTCAACATCTCGTCTCCAAACCGGCGTGATTACCTCGACTTCCAAATAGATGGAAATGGACAATTCTCTGAATGTTTCAATCCAATTTGTCTTGTAATCACTGTTCCTTCATTGGCCAGAGGAGAACTGGCCCCCGACTGAGCCGGGGTTCTCCCATATTATTGGGTTCTCCCATAATATTCAACAATATTATTGATCTGTGTTGTATTACTTTCATGTTATCACTGTGAAGCTGCTTTGATACAATCTGTATTGTAAAAAGCGCTAAATAAATAAATGTGACTTGACTTGACTTGATTGATAAAATGTCCATATACACCATAGCAGCGGTCTCCAATCCTGCTCCTGGAGAGCCACTGTCCTGCAGACTTCAGTAACTGTACAAACCTGCTCACACCTTTAAGTATCAAGTAACTCTGAAGACATCATTAACTTTTTTAGGTGTGTTTGATTAGGGTTGGAGCTGAACTCTGCAGGAAAGTGGCCCTCCAGGACAGACGATGCCCATCCCTGGTTAATATAATATTTATATTGTATTACTGTATTGTGTATATACTGTACTGTATTAATTATAAATACAGTTACCCACTCAGGAACCAATGAAAGTAAATCAATGGAGCACATTCACATAAGACTGTAAAGGACAGAAGGTTTTTAAAGACAAAGAAGTCAGACCTGCAATGATAACTGGAGAGGAATTTTAACAGGACAGTTGTTCTTCATGTAAATCATGTAGTTGTAATCCAAGTAAAATCTCTGCAGATGTAGAGTCAGAACTTCTGGCAGCTCAGAAATGGTACATTTCTAAAAGAAATATAATCTCATTAATAGAGAATAAAGTTATTTTTCAATTGTACCAACCTCATGGAAAATACTGTTATATTTATTTACCTGAATATACTTTTTGTATTGCCAATATTAGTTTATTTTGTTTAATGTGTCATGTAGTGTTTTCCATATGACATGTTTTTCAAGTGTTCATATTTCCATTAACACATAAGAGATTTGATAAGACTATTGAAACTTAAAATTAATTTTAAAAAAGATACTAATGTAGAACTAAAAAAAACAACATTAACACTTTATTTCGATAGTCCACTTTAGATATTCTACTGACTATAAGTAAGGTTTACAACTATAAATCAACTTAATCTCCTAACCCGAACCCTAACACCTCCTTATAACCTAACAGTCTACTGACAGGGGTGTAAAGTAACGAATTACAAATACTCACGTTACTGTAATTAAGTAGTTTTTTTCAGAAATTGTACTTTTTTGAGTAAGTTTAAAATTGTGTAATTTTACTTTTACTTGAGTACATTTTAAGTGATGTATCGGTACTTTTTCTCCGCTATTTTCCTTTTGTTTGTGGCCGTTACTCGTTACATGCTTGTTTTAATTTGATTTTTATCCATCAACGTGATTGGATCGAGTAATCGGTCTCGTGACTGTCATCAATTCAAATTAAGCATAGAAAACTTACCGCCTATTCCTGCTGTTACTCGTGACTGCTGTGGAAGTGCATTCATCTCCCATCAATTCAATCCAGATATCAGCGTCTTCTTCTAATATGCTAAGGTACATTTCACTTTCTGCTTAATATGATATTTATATTTGCTGGCCTGTCTACATGGCCTAACATTTGGTCTGAGGTTGGGGGAATTGCGAGACGAGTT
The DNA here is from genome assembly GCF_016745375.1 of Pimephales promelas. The sequence continues at coordinate 1,250,042 of NW_024121688.1, read as the reverse complement.
CGTAATGCGGTGAATTCCCGCTCCCATTTACTTCACAATCACAGGAGAGACGCGCGTCACGATCTGCCGCGTCTCGCGCTCGCCATGCCGCCAGATTCAGAATCAGTGCACCATGTCGTCGTTAACTTGAAATGCATATAGGAAATTAGCACAGCTCGTTAATAAACAGCATTTTTTGATTGATCCATTATGCGATCCGTCTTCATTTGGCAAGTGCACTTGCGCAAAAACATTTTCCATGCTGAACTTTTTTTTGTGTGGATGCTGCTGATAAAACGGCTTCGCCGAGACTTCAGAGACAAAGTGTGTTTGTTTCTTTTGTAAAAGTTTCCTGGATATAACTTCCCTATTTAATGCACAATTGTCCTTTCAAATTATATTATCAGCATTACAATGTGAGTAAATGTAGCTGTGTAAAATGTAAGGGATGATGCCACCCTTCTAGAACAATGCATTTACGTTTAAATTGTAACATAGCATGGAATTAAAGTGTGTAATTAGTGTTAGCTCACTATCTTAGCCTTTTTCAGTGCATTAGTTGAGGTAGTATGATAATATTAGTGATTCTTATTTATTAAAACACTAACATTGGTACCGTTTTGGAGAGAAATTGGGTATTTTTTTATTTTATTCAACCCATCTCTTGCACAGTTATGAATATTGATATTTTATGTGCAACAATAACATGCTCAGGCCCAGTGGCTTTTCGCCTAATTTTAAATGCTTTTCCCCCAAATAATTTAAATGGTGATGAGTGTACTGATTTGAAGCATTTTAAAAAGATGGATGATAGATATTCTTCAATCTTTCTTACAAAGAACAAAGTATAATGTGAATTCCAGTATGTGCATTTTTAAACTTATAAATTGTAGTGCACAGTGTTTATTATAAGGGTTAGATTCCGCACCTCAGTACTCACTACTCACTACTCTTGAGTACTTTTAAATAAGCTACTTTTTTACTTTTACTCAAGTAGTTTTTTGGACAAGTACTTTTTACTCTACTCACACTACATTTTTTGGAATGTAATGGTACTTTTACTTGAGTATGTTTTTTCAGTACTCTTTCCACCACTGTCTACTGAGAGTCTACAAACCACCTACTAATACTCTAATGACCGTTAGTTGACATGTAGTTGAAAAGTTACTTAAGTATCCACAAGTTTCCGAGGGGCGCTCCTGTAAAAAATAAAGTGGGTGAAACTTCCGGTACAGCGGCGGAAGTAGCATTCCAGTGGTATTTTGTGTGTTAGTTAGCGAAGAGGCTTTATTTTACTCTTTAAAGACGCAAATCTTTATGAGAGATGTCGTTACGGAGCTCAGGGACAACATGCGCTGTTCGCGGTTGTATGTATAACCGGACTAAACTAATTCAGTGACTTAAACGTGATTGTTTTGAACATAAGCTGAAAACGAAATCAGAGTGATCCTGCCAACGACTGTAGTTTCCATCACCTCCCAAAAGACGACGAATCTTCCTGTGTACATTTGTTTAAATTCTTAATATTCTATAAACTCTCTCAGCATGTGATTGGCTGTTCGCTACAAATGTTACACCTAAACTCAGGATCAAAGCCTGTGTTGACAGAATACCAAATGTGCCAGTAATGTATTCAAGTAGCACATTCATTTATAATTCTGAATAAACTCCAAAGCACAATGACTAAGTGTGTATTTTTTATTTTAATTGTTTGTCAGCTCGCACAACTGTCTGTCACCATGCCTTGATGAGTATTGATTATTAATAATGTTATTATAATACTCCCAACCAACTACTGCGGAGGGTAAAGGGACTGTTATTTCACCCTTTTTAATTTCGTTGAGGTTGTGTTCCCACATCGTTAGCTAGTTTGGATCGCTATAACTTGAATGACTGTCAACTGTTGAATGAACGAGTGTCAAGCATGTCAAAGTCGCGCTTTGTTTACTTCCAACCGGAAGTCGCGCCCACTTTTGACGCAAGGCCTCATGGGCCGTAGGAAACTTGTGGATAGTAAAATGTCTAAAGTGGACTATCGAAATAAAGTGTAACCAAAACAACTTTAAAATGTGAAGCTTACCATTTCCATGTCAGCCATAGTGTTGCATGTTTCACAGAACAGCTGATCCTCTCCATCCATGGGCATTACTTCAAACTGTGCATTCAGACTCTTTTGCTGAAACAAACAATTTTAAGAATAAGAAATTAGGGCAAACAAAAAAACTACCTCGTGGGGAAAAAGTGACTGAATTTATGGTCTCATGTTGAACTTATCATTTGTACAAATTTGTACGGTTACAAAATCATGAGAATGAATTTGTACGAAATTTTATTAGTGGGGTTTTAGCAGTCTGGTATTCCTTAGAGGTTTTTCTTTCAATGCTCAGGAGACTTAAGTTGATATATTTCTCAGTTTTTTAAGTTCTGTATCTAGCTTGTGTCAGATGTTTCTTCTTCATCTAAACTATGAATTAACTATAACTAATAGTTTGCAAATTACTTGTAAGTAAGTACCTTATTATTTTATAATTATTATGAAGCGTTACCTATATGTTTTATGGGCCACTTTGGTTCAGGCTGTAAATTGCATCAGGCTGCATTTATTATCTCATAATACTTACTACATTAATTTTAGATTGACCAGAGTCCATAACAATGGCCAAAGAAAAAAATGAAATGATTTCCTCAATGGGTTCATGGTTTCCATGTATACAGGTGGTTGAGTGTTTCTTCTTTCCCTGGAATACCTGTAAAATATTGCAAAATGGTGAATCACTTAAGCCCATGGTGTTTGACTAGTTTTAATGGTATATATTTTATAGGGCCAGATTTACTAACATGTCTTTTGGCGTTTACTGTCAGGATTTACTAAAGACACGCAGTATGAAATTAGCAATGAAAAGCTGTGGACACAGATACACAAGTTAAAAACTTGTTTCCATTGCAGTCATTTGATGTTAAACACAAACTTCACTCCCGGTTACAGGTACACTGGTATTGTATAGTATTATAAATAAAAAAATTACAATAACAATTCCACACTTACAACATTTAAAATCACAATTTAACACATACACTGACTAACACCAATTGTTAGTTAGTACAAATTCACCACTAAATCAATCTAAGAACATTCTTTTAACTGTCAAACTAAAACCAACCACATTTGAAATACTTTTAATATCCAGATTCAATTTGTGCAAAATAAGACTTTGCTTAGTATTATAAGATTTAGAAAAGACTTTATAAGATTATCAGCTCACATCTAAAGACTTTGGGTTCAGAGTTTTTAGTCTCAGACTAAAGATTTTACAAACACTGAATCTTGTAGTGACACTATTTACAAGACTACAACTGATTATTTTAGCTTCCCAACAAATTCCTCCCATCATTCCGCGGTTGCGTGAATGTGAAAGCAACACGGATTAGGGCACGCACTTCTTCAGGAAGTAAAGTATCCTGCGCATGTGTCCTTATTGTGATGAATTCAGTTAAATAAAACACTTGTGAGGGATGATAGTGTTGATGATTTACCTTGGATACGAGCGAGAGTGAGCCTGAAGTGTATTCGTGCATTGGAATCAGAGCAACACATTTGGAAATCCCTGTCGCCTCAGAAGAGTCCGTTTGCAAGCCACAGAAGTACACCTTATGTGACACGCACAGTAAACCTGTATTGTACACTCAACTGCGCATAATAGCAGCAAAGAAATAGAAAATATATATAGGCTATATACCGTACTTTCCACACTATAAGGCGCACTTAAAAGCCTTTAATTTTCTCAAAAAACACCTTATATCAAGCGCCTTGGATAAATTGGTTAACAACGCTCCGCGTTATTAAATTCACCCGTGAACTCGCGCTCGTGTCCATCTTATGCCCGCTTTGACACATGGCCAGTTCAACCTCGTATAAATCAGGCTATGTGTGTCTCCCGCTCACGAGCGCTCACTCTTAACAGACACACTGTATAAACGCCTCATCTCCGGCGCCGCGCACTCGCTACATTCCCAGCACATCTAGTGGATGCATAACATAAACCCAGTCAAACATGTGACTGTAGTATCTTATGTGCCTTATAATCCAGTGCGCCCTATATATGAAAAATGTTCTAAAATAGGTCATTCATTGAAGGTGCGGTAAAACGCGGCTATATTTACCCACGTTCTGCTTTCTATCATATATGGAGCTATATTTTTTGCTCCATATCGCCCAGCCCTAGTAGATATAAAAACTTTTCTGGTAAGGAAAAAAGTCAATATCAGGAAACAATGTGTAATCACCATCACATCCAGCCGGCTCTCTGAGAGAGCTCCCATGAATGGGTCTCGAACTTGTGTCTCTGGTGTGAGAGGTGGACATGCAAACCTCAATTTTATTGGTTGTTGATTGTTTTACGTCACTAGCACTACGCAAGGACTTACGATAATATCAAACATGTTTGATATGAAAGACTAGAGAAAGACTGGCATAAATCGGGTTGTCGACTGCAGATTATCCTCACATTTAAAGATCGAGAAGACGGGAGCGCGCCGAGATTTCAGTGAGATTTCTAAAGACTGCCAGTCTTTAGTCTGGGACTGTGAAAATCCTTTGATGTAAGCCCAGCATAAATCAAAGAATCCCTAAAAATAGGGATGCACAATATTGGATTTTGACCGATATTCGATATGCTAATATTTTCAAACTCATTTTGGCTGATACAGATACCGACATAAACACATTTTTCCCCTGATAATATACATTTTGATTTTACTGAAGAGAAATCAAATAAAAGTCTCTCTCCTGTACTACCTTTGCCTTATTACACTCAAGACAAACAGCATTTGATTCTACCATAAATATATAATTTTACAAATGTAGACAGACATTCACCCCTGAAAAATAGATCAATTAATTCACTTAGAATAAATGAGGAGAATAAATTATATGCCTATGCCACATTTTATTTTTAAATAATATTTTTATTTAATTTTATTTATATAGTTCAAACTTCAGTCCTTAGGAGTAAAATAAAAAAATCCATTTTTAAATAAAAAAATGTACATCATGTCCTACTTGAACAGGTCTACCAAATGCTTCCCTGACATAGTTGACATTGTACTAAAACATACAGTGGCACAAAAAAGCAGCTGTAGTCCAGACCTACTCTTCAGTCCCTAGGAGCCACTTTAAAGTATAATCAAACTTAAAACTATAAGCTACATATATTGTCTTGTAAACCACAGACAGTCCTGTAACAAATCAGTGACAAACAGTGTGCCCTGTATTGCAAAAAAAAAAAAAAATACAAGGACATTTTATCCTTCACTTGAACTTGAGTCGTGCAAACCTTTTCAGTCCAACTAACTAGGGTGACAACTTCAGCTGACCAGTAGACTTCTGTTCAGCTATTTTTTTAATACCAGAGGTAGATTTTTCTTCACAAAAATGAGCAACTCTGCTTTTTCACCATCCATTCGATTTCTCTTTTCGTCTATCACATCAGAGGCAACGCTAAACAGCCGTTCGCTGTCAACACTTGTGCAGGGCGCACACAGGTACTTGCGTGCAGCAGAAGCGAGGGCAGGGGAACAGGCCTGGTTACGTTTCCAGTACTCCAATGGACTGTCTTTTCTGGGAATTGTGGGTTCAGCCAGGTATGAGAAGGCCTATGAAGTGATTACTAAATCACTTACTGATATTTTTTTTTTTACTTTATGCTTTTTAGACATTATTTTCAGAAATCAAATTATTTATTTATTAGTTGCAAGTTTATTATTAATACACTGGCCGAATTATGATAAATAGGCTATTATCTATGTTATGACACTGCAGAATAATAATCGAGAAAGTTGCATTATTAAGTAGGATAATTTCGGTCCTAAAGTGAAATATTCTAAAAAACAAAAATAAAAACTTACCTGTGATGCGGCCTCGGTCATGTCTTGCTCCTCAAAAATGACATTCTCCTCCAGAATTTCTTCATACATATCCAACAGTGATCCTGTTCGGTCCTCTTCTCTGGGGGATGCTCTGTGCTGGAATCACTGCCGCTCATGTCATCCAGAACTTTGAGCAACAGGTCGCGAGCACTCTGCTATTTTTCCACGTCAAAGTACCGGTCTTTGTAGCGAACATCAAGCATGGTTGCAACCGAATAAAGTGCTTCACACTGCACACCGTTGAAGCGATGATTGACAGCTTCCAGCAGAGTAGTTTTGGTGGTCTGCACGCCTCTGTCCGTGTCACTCGGTATCAGTGCCACAACCGCGGCTATCACATCAGCAGCAGGGGCCTCTGCAGAACTTATATCTCTGGTCAGCTGTTCAAATGGGGCGAGAAGTGTTATCATATTTTCTAGAATCCCCCACTGATTTGGTGTCAAAGTTGCAGGAAGCTCGAAATCAGCGGCGTAAGCACCTAGTGCCCTCTACTGCTCGACCAAGCTTCGGATCATATAAAACGTTGAATTCCATCGGGTAGCGACGTCTTGTTGAAGTCGTTTTACCGACATTCCGAGCTCTTTCTGCACATCCCCTAGCCGACTGTATGCCAGCAGTGAGTGCTTGAAATGTCCAACTATTCTCCTTCCCACTGCCACAACATCCGCCACGCAGCGCTGAGACAGGACACTTTCATGCGCTGCCAGTTGCAGTGTGTGTGCCATGCACGGTAGGCTTGCCACACCAAACTCCTCCATAGCTTTAACCATGTTACGGGCATTGTCACGTAGCACGACATGCACTCGTTCTCTTTCTATTTTCCATTTCCCTAACATATTATCAAACGTGGATGCAATTGCAGCTGCTGTGTGAGAACCGGAGAATTCCTGCGAGTGTAGGACAGCTTTTTTAATGGTGAAGTCTTCGTCTATCCACTGGGCAGTGAGGCTCAACATGCTAATAGGACTCACGCTTGATGACCAAATGTCCGTGGTAAAGCTAATGTGACTAGCGCCGGCGAGAAGCTTTTCGATGTGACTGGCAACAACACTCTGTAATTCAGGTAAGGCCACGTCAGAAAAGTTGCGGCGGCTAGGCATAACATACCGCGGCTCTAGGTGCATCATTAGCCTGCTGAAGCCAACGTCTTCCACCACGCTGAATGGCTGGTTATCCAGAGCAATAAATTCAATGATTTTGTTGTTAAGTTCTTTTAACTTTGGGTGGTCGCTGCTGTATTTTCTAGCTTTGTCAAAGGACTGAAGAAGAGGCTGCTGATGGGTTTTTGTTTTTGCCGGCATTTTTCCCTCCTTACTTTTCAAAAAGTCTTGGTGCTGCTGAGGATGACGGCTCTTAAGATGCGTAATCATGTTTGTAGTGTTGAATGAGTGCTGTTTTACGCCTCCTCGCATTACTTGTGCTTTACAAGTATGGCAAATAGCAAGTTTGTTATCTGTTTCACAGATCTCGAAATACCTCCACACAGCCGACATGTTGGTAGTTTTAGTTGCTCGCGCTCTACGTTCACGGTCGTCACGTGCGCCCAGTAAACCCGCCAACCTATCGGCAAGGCTAATCGGCAGATATTTCTGCCGATGCCGATGATGATCATTTTAAGCTTATATCGGACGATACCGATGTCGTCCCGATATCATCGTGCATCCCTACCTAAAAATAATCATTTAAAAAAAAATTTCTGTAGCTTATCCAACCATTAACGAGACAAATCAGACATCCAAGAAATGCATTCATACTCCAAATGATTCTGCACTAGACATGATGCAAGTGATTTAAATTTTGAGTCTCCAAAAAACAAACGTGTCTGGCAAGAATGCTTTTTCAGAAGAGACAGATCTGTGGCTCTCCGCAGCTCCGAGAATGACTCCTCATCCAAAGTGCTGCCCACACTCAAATCCTCTAATAGGTCAGCCTGGTACGCCTGTAGCACTGCCATAGTGTGCAGCGCCGCACCAGCCTGAACTGCAGCTTGATAAGCTTTACCCACTAATGCTGATTTAATTTTACATGGCTTCGTGGGGAGAGTAGGTCTCTTAAAGGAAGATGCCGAAGCAGGCGAGAGATAGCTCGCGAGTGTCTTTTCTACCTGCATCATCTCTGCATACCCCCCTGCCTTTGCACCCACGATAGTCGAAAAAGTCGACATCGAGGGCAGAAAAATACGGGAAGTATATGGTTTACTCCATGACTTAGACAGCTCGTCATGGAGGTCCTCGAAAAGGGGAGAGACTGATGTTTTAGTCCTTGACAGAAACCTATCCCCTAGCTTGACTGTTTGGAGGTCTCTTGTCCAGTCGAGTGACCACTTCGATCAGTTCCTCGACAGATTTATTTTCGCGAGAGGAATGCTCAGAAGACGGCTGCTCATAGTCCTCAGACCCAAGAGACAAATCATCATCCCCCACGCAAGCCGAAGAAGCACCGGAATGCGCTTCAGGATCACACGAGGGAGTGTATGGATCTGGTGATGCAGCAAGCAAAAGGGACGGACCCGTCTCTTGTTCATCACACAGATTCATGCGATAGCCTCACAATGGTAATGTGGGTGCGGTCTGGAAATAGTTCAGACGAGAGCGCAGCATTTTTACCGTGAACATCTCACAATGCTCGCACTCGCCTTTCTCTAAAGCCAGAACCACGTGCCCTTCCCTCAAACAAACAAAGTAATACTCATGTGTATCCAGCTCAGACATGGGACAGGAGCATGAAGGAACACAACGCTTACTCTGCTGTTGACTCATTTCTAATCTTTTTTGCTTTTTAAACTCTTTTAACAGACTTTCAGAGAAAAAGGTATAGAAATTAGAATTTTCTGCACACTGCCAGTTGAAAACTAACTCCTAACAAAGATCTGAGACAGATAATGAGAGAGATAGAGTTTTGACACACACATGCACAGAGTGATCTGAAGATAAATAATCTTGATGATGCACCTGTGGCTCATCTAATTATAGCCTTGCGTCGCAGGTGTGCACCGATGACGTCACTGACCAAGGCTCCCGGTCGATTCTATCAACATGTTTACACACTATATTCACAGCTGGTCACAATTAAAGATGTTCCCAATTCGCTAAGCAGCGCAGCATCGATTGTAGCTTTTGAAAGGGAACTACCATTTACCTTTCTTAAAATGTTCATAGCCATACTTGCACCAATTAAAGCAAATTATTGTCAAGGACACATACCATAAAACCCAACCATAAAACTTTACACTCCCATCAGTGCTTTTATAAGATTATAGCGCTCTTATGCTAAATTTCCCCCATTAGTAAATCTGGCCCATAGTGTCTTATAGACTTAAAGGGTTAGTTCACCCAAAAATGAAAATTAAGTCATTAATTACTCACCCCCATGCTGTACCAACCCCGTAAGACCTTCGTTCGTCTTCGGAACACAAATGAAGATATTTTTGATTAAATTTGAGAGCTGTATCACTACCACATTGGCTCCTAAGGGACTGGCTCTTGACGGCCCAGAAAGTCAATGAAGAAAATGTTTAAATATCCCAAGTGACTAGAATGAGAATTCCTTAGATTTCCACGACGCATGCGCGAGATTTGCGATCTGCTCACATCAGCTTACACCACTTCAGATCGCAATTCTCGCGCATGCGTCGTGGAAATCTAAGGAAGTCTCGTTCTGGCCTACAAGGAAGAAAAGAAATAGTCGAATAAACTCGTTATTTTTGTTTGTTTTTTCGCACAAAAAGTATTCGCGTCGCTTGATAAACATATAGTTGAGCCACGGTAGTCACTTGGAATATTTAAACATTTTCTGGGCCGTCAAGAGCCAGTCCCTTAGGCAGCCAATGTGGTAGTTATACAGCTCTCAAATTTAATCAAAAATATCTTCATTTGTGTTCCGAAGACGAACGAAGGTCTTACGGGGTTGGTACAGCATGGGGGTGAGTAATTAATGACTTCATTTTCATTTTTGGGTGAACTAACCCTTTAACTACTATATATATATATACACAATGTCTCTTGTAGAGAAACTGTTATCTGTGTCTCACACAGTACCTTATCATTGCTTCAGATCGTACCTTGGCTGTTTTTTCGTCAATTTCACTCAGAATCTTCTGATAATATTCTGCTGCATCCTGCTGCTCACAAACTGAAATAAAGAACTTCTTTGGATTCAACTCATTCAAAATTAAAGTGATTTCAGAAAATCTAAGTGTGGGTTTTTTGTCATTTATTTTCGTGCATGTGTATCAGTAAGAATGCTACAGGAAAGATTCATGCACATACTCAACTTACCATTACTAATGTCTAGAGCATTTGTGACTCCATTCGTTTTCACACTGCCAGTCTTGGACTCTAAATTGCTGAATAACTTGTGAAGTTCAAAAGAAACACGTTTTTCCTCCTTTTTTAACCTGTGGAGGAACACAGAATTTGTAATTATTACTATGATAGTGTTATAAAAGATCATGATCGTGCAAGTCAAAGATAAACTCACTCCTTGACAGCTGTCCTGAACTGCTCTGTCATGAAGAGTGTTTGCAACACCGCATTCAAATAACATGTGGCTCCCTGATTCACCAATCCACAGTAGCCTTTAGAACGAATGGGCACTGTAAATATGAGAGGGGAACACAGGTTGAATCATCAATTAAAAATAATATACACTCTGAATGCTAATGATATCGACCTCAATATAAATTATTTAATTTTCATTTATTTCATCTAAATAAAAAAGATCAAATTAAAAACATACTATTACCACATGCTTATAATTCAGAAAAATGTATCAAATAAAAACAAAACAACTAATAAATAAAAGGAATAAAACATGGATAAAAGGAGTAAAGCTTAATATGGAGAAATAATATGTATAAATGTATATATCAGGCCCAAGACACATTTTGTCGGCAGTGGCTAAAAGAAGAGCATCATACTTTCACAAGACACACAATATATATATATATATATATATATATATATATATATATATATATATATATATATATATATATAGGCACAGGAAAACCTTGTTCCCTCTTCCCACAGGCCATTTCCCTCCTGAACAGTTAACACACTTCCCAAGGCATATGCCCTAAGTGCAATACTCCCACTGTTCAGTGCAATATCTTAAACTCAGGTGATATTATATGTAGATATTTTATAATATTCAAACACTGTAAATACGCTCATAATCTGTAAATCTGAAAATGTTTATTCTGACTAAACCCGACTGTGATACTTTTATTCTCATATTTTTTATATTTTAATTTCTTTACTATAATTTGTATTACTATGTTTCTTGTTGTATTTGTATTTGTGCACTGGAAGCCTCAGCACCAAAACAAATTCCTTGTGTGTGCAAGCACACTTGGCAATAAAGCTCTTTCTGATTCTGATGCTAATTAGGGATTATATATATATATATATATTATCAGAGCATGCTGTTACTGGAGATGTTGTTAAGACTTTCTTGATCATGTAAAGAGCTGAGAGTGTAAAGAATCTTGTTTTCTGTATATGAAAACAAACCTCTTCTTTGAGCTGGAGACGGATGCTTTTCCTCTTCTGGCTGATTGTCTTTTACTGGTTTTGTGTCAGATGTTTCACTCGCTGGTCTCTCTTTAAGAGAGTTATTATCAGATGTTCCAGACTGGTTTTTGGATTCTGCTGTGCTAGAAGAAACATCAGGTGTAGACGGATAGTCATTTGACTCCTTATCTATTTCTATATCTTTATCTTCTCTCTCAGTTTGTGAGGGTTTCGCTTCGTTCTCTGGGTTAGAATCATTGGTGTTCAGAGGAGCCGGAGGATCTTGCTCATTGCTGACCGAAGAGTCGTGATTGTTTTCAATGTTAATACTGCTTTCATCAGTGTGCTGACGTGAGGCTACAGGGTTTATCCAGAGCAGATAAAAACATGCAAACAGTTAAAAGAGAAACATTGATAATAACACTTCATTCCATGTCACTTCATCACAGTTTAGAACTTACTTTTAATTCCTGAAACTTCATTCTCCACATAATACGTGTCTCCATGATGGTCTATGTTTTGCTGTGTGTAATTTTCAGCTTTGTTTTGAACACAGGATAAAACATTGTCCAAAGATGTGGAAGTGTCTGCTATTTCAAACATAAGAAAAGAAAATAACACAAATGTCCTTGATCTTGACCTATAGCAAATTGTTGTATATTCTATTTACTGTCTATTAGTTAAAATTGCTGTAAGTGTAAATCAATATATATCAATATAGAGCAATATAAACATAGAAATTAATATAGAACAATATATTGTGTAAATCAATAGAAGATTATATATTGTGCACCTACTCTCAGATGCTGAAGGAACAGTCTCTTTCATCTTTTTTGATGGTCTCTCAAATTGATCTAGTTGACCTGGTACAAAAGAAATAGAATAATAATTTGATTAATTTTTTTAACTTCACAATATTCATACATTTAAAAATATACATATATACTGTATACAGTTACAGTGTGTGTACATATATATATACTGTATATATATATATATATATATATTTTTTTTTTTTTTTTTTTTTAAAGATATTTCTGAATTGTTACCTCCAGATGGTGATGCATGTTCTGGACATTTGTGAGGATTATCTTCTTTTCTTCGCTTTCTATGAGGACTTGACTGAAAACTGTCAGAATCATTCATCCTGATGTCTATGTTTTTGATATATGTAGGCAAAATAATGACTGGCGAATGTTGAATTTTGAGTAAAATGAAGAAGGGGAGTCTTTTCAGCTCTGAAACATTAAAATCTAAAAAAAGAAAGAAAAAACATTCAAGGAAAAAAAAAATTCAATTGCATTGAATTTACATTTTTTTGTTCAAAACACATTAATGTTAATGTTTGCTTTTATAGCTGTTTTATACAACCCCAAATCAGAAAAAGTTGGGACAGTATGGGCAACACAAATAAAAAAAGACAGTAGTGATTTCTAAATGTACTTTGACTTGTATTTCATTGCAGACAATGTGAACACAAAATATTTCATGCTTTGTCTGGTAAACTTAATTTCATTTGTAAATATACACCCTTTCCTGTCATTCAGACCTGCAACACATTCCAAAAAAGGTTGGGACAGGAGCAATTTAGGGCTAGTAATCAGGTTAAATAATGATGTAATTTGAAAAAGGTGATGTCAACAGGTGATTGTGATTATCATTTGGTGCAAAAGCAGCATCCAAGAAAGGTCTAGTCCTTTAGGAGTAAAGATGGGCTGAGGATCGCCAGTTTGCCAACAAATACGTGAGAAAATTATTGAAATGTTTAAAAACAATGTTCCTCAAAGAAAGATATGAAGACATTTGCTTATTTCACCCTCAACAGTGCATAACATAATTAAAAGATTCAAGAAATGTGGAGGAATCTCAGTGCATAAAGGACAGGGGCGCAAGCCTAAGCTGAACAACCGTGATCTCCGATCCCTCAGGTCAGGTGGCTCAATGTTCAAAATGCGACAACGAAGACCCCGTACTGTTGCCCACCTTAAGACTTGTTTGCAGCAACAATGGGACAAAATTACACCTAAAACACTTCATCATTTGATATCTTCAGTCCCTAAATATCTTTTAAGAGTTGTGAAAAGGAATGGAAACATTACAAAGTGGCAAATGTTTTACTGTTCCAAATTTTTTTGAAATGTGTTGCAAGACCCAAAATAGGAATTTTGTTTAAAAATAAATAAATGAATAAATAAATAAAAATCATGAGGAACACATTAAAGTAAGTGCTGGTGTATTGTCTGCAATGAAATACAAATCAAAGTACATTTAGAAATCACTACTTTCTTTTTTTGTATTTGTGTTTTCCATACTGTCCCAACTTTTTCTGATTTGGGGTTGTAAGTTTCTGATGGTCAAGAATTGTTGAAACCATCCAGTTCAACATTCCTAAGTGTTCATCACAAATCTTTGGGCCAAAAAGGCTCTACATTTATTTTCTAATTCAGACAGTTCGTCCATTGACCCATAGTCCACACATACCTTGTAACGGATTGACCTAATTGATTGGGGTGCCAAGCAGGTTTTTAAACCTACTATATTTTGTTTAGTCAGTCAACCTTATAAAGGATTCAGACATTTAAAAACAAACAAAGTAGAACCCTTAATATGTGGATGAAGAATTAACAACAAACAGCAATAGGCTCGATTCACATAAACTGTTATTAGTTTTTGTTGGGCAAGATAACATTCAGTGAGGAAAAAACATTAATGTTTCACAAATGCAAAAACAAAACAAAAAACTTCTACCATTTACAGACCAAGGTCACACACTTCGTCTGCTCGTCACGAATCGTTGATTGGGAATCAAACCTGCAACCTTTGGGTTACCAATCTCACTCTCTGCCCGTGTGCGTAGAAAGTATTCGTCCACGGAAAAGTCCAACGTCAGTGTTGTGTTTGTTAGGCACTAGGCAGGTTTTTTTGTTTGTTTATATTTTCTGTCGCTGTGCAGACTCTTTTATTGTATAATGCAAACAACCCAATAACCAGTCAAATGTGTGTGTGTGTGTGTTTGCTGTTTATATGAGTGTAGTGCCACGACTGCCCCAAAAATAGAATTTAATTCTTAAGAAAGTTTTGTGAATTCAGCCCTTGGATGTTCGATTATCTTGTAAGGAGGACATACAAATAAGAAAATAGGAACACTCCGGGGTCCCATCTCATGTTCTGTCAGTCTGTCTTTTAAAAATATATCCCCTCAGTAAATATTAAAAAAACATCCTTTTTAAGATCAGCTTAGAGCATCTAACAAAACTAACCTTTTTTAAAGCTTCAATGCAATGAGCTTTGCAAACTTCAATTTGACAAAATCCAGGGACTGGTTGCTCCTTTGAAGTGTGCACCGATACGCATGTTGTGCCTCGCAAAGTTCTGACGAGTTATATAGACTTTATATTGTTTCTTATTTAAAATTGGTAAATTGATTGTAAATCTGGCCCAAGGTGAAGATACCACACAGAAAAGATAATATCTAAATCACAACATTATATGTGTACAACTTAAAGGTGCAATGTGTAACATTTTTGAGTATCTATGAACAGAAATGCAAAATGACATCCATAACTATGTATTCAGTGGTGTATAAAGAACTTACTTAATAAACCGTAATGTTTTTATTAGCTTAGAATGAGACATTTATGTCTACATAACCACGGGCATCCCCTTCTATGAAGGTCGACATATTGTGACGTCATGTTTCTACCGCAGCCGAACGCGAACAATCAGCGCTACAGAATGCGTTTCATCATTACCTTGAAAGTACAATATAGTGTACAATATGTAGTTGGACTGTTTCATGTAACTTAGTTCTTCTCTCTTACTGTTTTATGGGTTTGCTATGTGGGGAGAAATGTGCTGGTTACGTTTGTGAGACAATCAGCTGATTACTATTATTACGTATATTATATTAACCCTTTCACGCGTACGATCACACCGGTGTGATCAGTCTTGACTGGTCCCTGGAGCATACGATCACATCGGTGTGATTAGAACGGTCAGCACTTCACGTCAGCAACTGCTAAATTCAAACTTGCTCTCGCGCGTTGGCTGGCGCTGAGCCAGAGACGGACGCACGCAGTGCTATCATATATCACAACTGTAAGGACTTTGCCAGACGACTCGACCCTCCCGTACACAACACGCACACATTTACTCACTTACCCCAGTGGCATCGAGTTACAAGACACTTATGACACCAATGGAATGTGTGGCCGAACAAATGTCTCTGAACAAAGAGAAATAAATTTCTGTTGTTTTAAAGACTTTTAACAAAGGTATTCAAGGGTTTTATGTATGTGTGTTCTTCCCCATGTCACAGTGAAATATCTTTGTTTTGTAAATAGAAATTAGAAATACCTTCTTCATGCATTTTAAACATAAGTGTATATTCCTTTAATATAACATAATGTTCCTTGATGTCTCCAGAATGCTTATTGAATGAAACACCCGAATATGCACAGAGATGTAAAGTAAAGTGTATTTTTAATATGTTTTGCCGACAATGAAGATCAAACGGTTTTACTATTAACCTCCGTGAACACACCCCCTCCCACGAGGAGCGCGAGCTGAGGAACAAAGGACAATAAACCAAGAGTTCCCGCGGGCAACGTCCATCTCCCTGATTGGCTCAAGCCAACAGGAAGGGGATGGATTTCGCCATGGGGATAAAGGTAGCGCGCCGGCTCCGCCTCTCCCCTTCTTACATTCTGACCTTCTCAGAGAAACATGTAATGCTCGACATCTCCTCACGGAGATCTGATCCGACCATGGATCTTTTCTTTTGTTCGTCTAAAAGTTTCGTTTTTTCCTCAAGTGGACTACCAAGTTCGTCTCCCAGGAAAGGAAGCGGACTTTGCCGAACTATTTCCTCGGGTAACGTCACACCAAAGACTTTAAGCCTTTCAAACACTCGCGCCGAATGCCAACGAACGCCACGTGACTCCCCACGGAACAAAGGAGCCACGCGCAAGCGACCAACCATGCACGCGCCGGGACGGGCCGTGCAAAAACCCTGCATTCGCTCCACGTGACGCGCGCACGCAGGACAGCACCTCCAGTCGACACGCGGCCCGAACGGCCGAGCAACGAGCCCGCGACTCACACAGACCAAATATGCCCTGCAAGTATACCTTCTTTTAGAGCTTCTAAGAAGCATAAAGAAAGTGTTTTTTCGTGATGTTCAGAAAGGTTAACTGACTGTTTTGGTGAATGTAACTCTCTCTTTCTCTACAACTCACTCTCTCTCACTCTATCTCTCTCTCCAACTCAAACGCGTATCCATTGTCTAAACGCCCTTCGCCGTCTTAGTTTGTGTTTTAATGTTTGTAAATACATGTATCATTGTAACGTAGTAAATGCTTAAGTAGTTGCTTTATTAAATACAATTATGCTCACTTTGACTGAATCACTGTCTTGCTCATGATACCAGTCGATGAAGTGTCGACAATAAGCTACACGCTTTACAGAACTAAACATACCTAAGAGGGTATTTGTTTATAGAGCAGGAAAGCTAAATTCTTGTGGCCACAGAATTTGTTTTCACAAGCTCTATAACTTAATTGAGCTAATTGATTTTGCCTGTCTTGTAAAACGTGGTCCTTGCAATTAATAACAATTAATTTGTGGTTAATTGCGGGGATGCACATGTATGCATATGGGTAAAATTAATGAGCCTCCCTAAATGGGAGATTTATTAATATGTAAGACCGGTCTGATCCAAATCTTTATGAATAATTATTAATTGTCAATTATTCATTATGATATGCAAATTCCCCCTTGATCAGACCCGACCAGAGTCTTTACACAACAATTGAGTGTTTTCAACCACACAATGTTTATTTTAGGTTTCAGACATTTAAATACACATAAGTACTAGCAAAACAATGATTTTGAGTTCGTAAAATACACACTCTGATGTCTATGGGAGCGGCAATAATAATCCTTTCAATTATAATAAGACGACACGTTTTATTCATATCAGATACACATTGTGTAAGTAGCTTAACATTTGATCCTATTCTTCTCCCAGTTCACCGGCCACTTACTATCATGTATTTCGTGAGAAGTGGAGGAATTGACGTTATAAATCCAACAGATCCGATTCTCTGAACTGAAAAAGAAACTAAAATGGCGCCGCCCATTGTGCATACAGCTCAACTAACGCGATCGTTATAAAGACGTCTAAACAACAAAACCCATCCACTTGCACATATTTGACAATCTGAATATCACTGTTTCATGTTATAGCTAATACATTTGTGAATATTTTTAATAAAAAAGGAAAAATGACATAAAAGCAGATCCTCATTCATTCCGCGCTCTGTTCTGGTTGTGCTGTGTCACGTGACAAGCAATTTCGCGTCACCATGGAAACATTAAAGCGACAAGTTCTAAATAACGGTCGCCTTGAAAAACTCACGCTGGGGGGTCAGTTAGAATATTTTAAACTTACGTGTGAAAGGCTTAAGACCCTTGATCCTCACCTGACTATGGCTTTGTAAACCTTATCCATGATGTGGTTTATAATGGACTGTGGTACAGAAACAGTGACAATATTACACACTCTTGTCTTACTCTGGCAATTCTCTGCTGTCTCCAGGCGATATGTTTGTCCCGTTTGAGCCACCGTAGCTTCTTCAAAAGGGAGGGGTGAGCAGTGGGCTGAGCCCTTATTGCAAACTCGCAACCGAACCGCTAGATCTCGCTAAAATCTACACACTGCACCTTTAACTTCTATAAAGTTTTCCAGATAACACAGAAAACAATACATTTTGATTACAATTTTCCCCAAATGAAATATTGATATTAGGTTTGGGTTAGCTGTATATTTGTGTATTGCAAGTATTTGATTGCTCGACCAAATTCAATGATGTAATAAAAAAATTAAAAACATATATATATATATATATATATATATATATATATATATATATATATAATGTATAGAACTTACCTTGCAAAACAAAATGTCCCCGTATGGTTGGAACACATTTGAACCTGCATTCCAATCAATACACATAAGATAATCATACGTTAGTAATCCCATTAAAATAACAGTACATGGCATTATATAATTCTTACAGAAGCTGTTGCTAAAATGGCACTTACTGTGTTTGGTTTACTTTCCCAACCTCTGGAAATACAGTGTTATAGAACGAGTATCTGGTTTTGATTGCAGGTTGATGTACACATGGCTGTAAATGTTTTCGGATCACAGTAATAATCATTTCCTTCTAGAGAGACACATAAAGCAACAAGATACAGGCACATTTATTTGAAAACACAATATGGCAAATCCCTAACTAACCTGATCCATGGCAGGTTTTACTCAGATCACAAACAGATACTGAACAAATCAACTGTGAGTTAATTTCAATGGGAGAATGATTTACACTTATTTCAAACTTCTATAATCAATCTATAAAATATGAATAAAACTTGAGTCTATTTGTTAAGTGGTTGGAATTTGTTGAAAACTGTGGAGACGAAGAATATAGCCTAATTAATACAAAAATTAATACAGTGCAACAATAATGTTGTAGAAACAAAAGATTTAGATTAAAATTACTGAGCCAAAAGAAAATGCATAGACTCCGAGGAGAGGAAGAACAATATTTAAAAGCATTTCAAGTCATTGCTTTTTAAACAGAATAGGCTACTCCATGCACTTTCACTTTCTAATTATTTTCAAAAAATATTATTTTTTTATTATTTTCATTGTACAAAAAACAGTGAAACTCACTTTAGTGAAAAGTTCTTCAGTTCATCTTTCGTAAGTTCTGGTTTCAGTGCTGTCATCTTATGTCAAATGTTGTACGTAAAGCTGTACAAATGTAGCTTGAAGAAGAACTCCGCCCTAAATGAAAAAAAAAAAATCACGTGATTTTTAGAATCCGAAAGGAAAGAGAAACTGTCTCTGCGACAAAGACTTCAACGGCCGTTGCGCACCTGGAAAACTAGCTATTCATCATGTCTAGTGTCGAGAAGCAATTTGATGGATCTGAAAAGGACATTCAATTCGTGAAACAGCGCGGCGATATTGGTAAGTGTGTTAAACCTTCCGTTGGTCTAAAATAAAAAAAAAAAAGCCTGCAGCTAAAGTGGTTTGGTGACGACGAGTTTTTTTTTTTTTTTTTTTTTTTTTTTTTTTAAACCAAGCACAAAAAGGAAGTGTCTTAATATCACATTTGGGTCTGAAACAGTGTTATTTCGCAAACTGCTGGTATGTAATTCCGTATGTTTATGCGTCGAAACCTTCATCTACCTGCCTATTTGCGTTTACATCATTCAGTTTCGAAGCGCTGGAAACGGCCATAGAGAGTAAAAGAAAGGAAACGAACGGCACACGAACAGCTAAAACATGCAGAAAAAAAAGTTTACAATCCAATTTCAAGTGTTTTATTGGAAGTGTAATCTATTAAATGCAATTAATAAATCATCTAAGGACATTAATTGTGACTTTTATAATATGCAGGGGCAGGGTTTCATTAAATTGTAGGGCTTGTTTTGTTTGTTTTATAGAGAGTTTTATGGAGACTACTCGTCCTTATTATGTGACAATGAAATGTCTACAAATGTATAAAACTGATCTGAGATCAGGTAAAAACCATGGGTCCATCCATATCTTCATTCTTCATATCTTACTTAAAGGGATACTCCACCCAAAAATGAAAATTCTGTCAAAATTTACTCACCCAAAAGTTTCTTTGTTCTGTTGAACACAAAGGAGTATCCCTATAATAACTGAGATGCCAGATCTTCGACCATGATAAACGCATTTGTGGATTTTTACTTTTTTTACTGCGTGTTCTTATGTTCTTTGGAAAGGGCAGACATATCGATGCTCGAAACCATGACAAGCAATGCTGCGATTGCTGGCGGCAAGACAGTAACGTATAACGAAATCATATTTAAAAATAAATACAAGCTAGAACAAGCAGGGGGAGATTAAGGAATAATAAGAGGAGAGCATAGAGGATTTTTTTCAGTTAACTTCTGACGGACAAGATGAGATTTCAGCATGTTGGCAGTGTTTAAGCTGTGTAATTTCCATCAGATCCATATGATGATGATCCAGATGTTTTAAGGGCTCGTTTATCCTGTGGTCACGTCACTGGTCCATATACACTGACTGAATACTGCAGAATACTGCTGACTGATGTAAGTCTACTTGTTTTATATCCTAAGCAGATTTTACTTTTAAAAACGGTTTTCCTTTACATTTTTTGAACGTTTATTATTTTTGTTATTATTTAAAAAAAAAAATGTTTTTCTATTTTCCAATGTACTGTGTACAATATTGAGATGATAGTACTGAAATATCAGTACAATATCTTGATAATATTATTGCTCAAAATGATTAATTGCAGGGTAAAGCCGAGCTGAGATGTCCTTTGTGTAGTGAACAATGGTCTTACACTGAAGTCCGTACATTAGCCAAACTTACACCACAAGAACAGCAATACTTTGAAGAAACACTAGCCAACAACGCTACCAGAAAGATAGTAGACATCAAGAATGTAAGTATGTTCCCTTTCAAAGTGGTCTCTCATAATGCTTGAAACACGCTTTGGGGGAAAACTGATTTGTGCAGGTTTGTGCAGCTACACAAGCCTATGGCATTTCAGCCCGCCATAATGGGCAGAGCCGACTGACTATACAAGTCGTCGCCGTGCCATTTCATCCGAATCTTTTAGATCATCACCTTGCTGGACTTTTACAAAAGAAGATAGAAGAATCCTGCTACTTTCCGTAGAAGATCCGTGAGTATGATTGCGAGTATGGATCACACTGAGTATTCAGAGGCTAGCGGCAGCTTTCAAAGAGGGGGTGTCCTTCCCTGCAAAGCTTGCCATAGCTTGCTCTTGATGGCAGCAGCCTCCTCTGTTGGACCACTGGGCCTGCTTCACATGCGGATCCTACAGTATTAGCTGAAAGCCGAGTCCTATCCTACGCTTGGCATCTGGGTCCTTTGTGCTAGTGTTGTTTTTGGCGGCCTAGTTTTAGTCTAGTCTTTGTGTTTCTGTCGACTAAAAGTCTGAGCATTTAGTCTTATTTTAGTTTGAATTAGCCATTACTATTTTCGCCTAGTTTTAGTCGACAGAAACTGATGACATGTAGTCTAGTTTTTGAGAATTGTATTTTAAAATCTTTTTAGTAATGCAGTTCTATTTAACCCAGTCAATATAGTATAAGTACCTAGTTGTGTAGACAAAGCCAAAACCTTCTTTTTGCCAAACCCATTTCAAACAAGGTTATCTTATATTATTGTTACCTTAGACTCAAGAACACATCCATTCCAGATACAAAAGACACTCTGATTTGAATTTACAAAATACTTGTTTTGTGGTCCGTGGTGTTTTTTCCCATTTCTCCCCATATTTTTCCACAAAACATGCCATTTTCTTTTCCACTTGTTTTTCCAAATGTTGTTTCTTCTCATTCTCCCAAAGACGAACCCCGGCTGGCCGGCCATCGGTCCCTTTCTCAGTGTCAGATTTAACTTTGTCGTGGTTTACTCTAACTCACGCAGCGGCATCTGCTAAATAACGCTGCGAGTGTAGCATGAGGAAATGATGTCGTCTGCGCATATGACCTGATACCCTGAGTGAGACGCAGGAAAGTGCAAAATAATAATAATAATAACGCGACTAAATGTTACAATGTTATTGGTCAACGAAAATGAAGAGACATTTTAGCATAGTTTTTATTTTGTAAACCACATTTGGTCTCGTTTGTATTCGTCAACAGTATTGCATTATTCATTTAATTATAGTCATCGGTCACATGACCAGTATTTACGTTGCGTCTCGTCTCGTTTTTGTCACGTGACAAATGTTCCTTGACGACAATATTTAGATTTTTGCAAATCTACTTTGCCTTATGTGGAACTTATGTGGAGCGCTTTAGCCAGTTTCAGTGGGCTCTGAATGCCCAGTTGGAGTGAGGGATTAGGGGAATGTCCTCCTGGGCTTGGTCCAGCAAAGTGTCCATTGGAGATATTTGTATGGCAGCTGGCTGGTCTTCGCCATCTTTGCTGAGGCTCTAGCCCCATGGCCTAAACCTTACTAGTTAGCCTATGCTGCTTAGAGCCCTAGGACGAGGCTTGTAGGACAGCTTCAATGTGCGAGACCATTTCAAAAGGGAATGACCAGTTTCCTGAGATAACGGGAACAAGCATTGAGTACCCTCCCAGCAAACACAGAACGTTCTCCTAACCTTCCCGAATGGTCCCATGAGGTTATTTTTTTGGGAACCAAACAAGAACAGTATAGGAACGTTCCATGTAGGTTATTTTTAGGTTCCATTTTTATAACAAATCAGACTTCAGTATTCTGAAAAAATGAAGTTTATCCTCCAAATCTGTTTCATGCAATGATATATTCCCTTCATCTTTGGGAACCTAGGGATTTGGTTACGTCAGTAACTGGAGAGTTTTCTACAGCTTGTTATTCTTACATACAAAATTATGTTTAAGGTTCACAAGTTCTTTCTGTCTCTTCAGTGTCCTGGTTGCGACTGGTTGATTGAGAGATCAGACTCATCTAATCTCAGTGTGCAATGCACCGTTTGCTCCGCAAATAAGGGCAAAACCTTTCTGTTCTGCTGGCAGTGTCTGAGAGAGTGGAAAGGTCATCAGCCTCGATCTGATAGATGTGACAATGACGGCTGCAGCAACAAAGATCTGGATCTACTGAGAGATTGTGCTACTATTACTCTACCATCTGTAAACAACATTGAATGTCCAGCGGTTCGTGCTTGTCCAACATGTGGTTTGCTGATTAACCACAACACAGAGAAATGCAAAAATATTTTGTGCTCTCGGTGTGATGTTGAGTTTTGTTTTGTCTGTCTCAAGCTCACACCTGACTGTCTGGCGACAAGTGATTTCTTTATTCTGTGCTCAGATGGTGTAGCTCCACGACAAACTTCATTTCCATTTTGGAGAGATAAACAATAAATTACCAACACAGTTGCAGTTCTGTGGTACAATACTATTTAGAAAGTATGTGTAGTATAATAAGTAACAGCTGAAGACGCACCTCCTCTGCAAGCATGTTCCTCATGTAGGTCACAGTGAAAAGAAGTATGTGATAAATGAAATAAATGCAATGGCGTTATCATTGTTTCAAAGTTTTTCAAGCTTTTTTATTGTTGCTGTTTAGCGAATTATGCTGTTCTAAATGTAACATTGTATGGCAATTAAGAATAGTATTGTATTCATAAAAATGCTTGTTCTGCAATTTATTTAGACTTACAACATAAGCATGAAACCCATCAAGCACGTACAGTAGTCTCTCTATATTTCATGCTTATGAATTGTAGCTTATTAAATATTTGCTTCATTCAAGATAATGTGCATAAAACGTGCCATTTATTATTAGTTTATTGTGCAATGTAAGAAACTTTGAGTCTGAATATTAAAGAGATTTTTGTTATGAATGAGTATGTATTCCTGACAAATAAAGAAAACAATAACAAGGTTACTGTGACATATATTCAGTCATTTCAAGAATTGATTATCAATTATTAAATCAAGAAGGCATGTTGTTTACTTATTCTGAGTTTCTAGATTCCAGTGACACCAAGGGAGATTTCTATTGACATGGATGCAATTTCCACAGGGGTCTCACCATTATCCACCATTATTACCCCTTTCTGCTTTTGATTTATTTGATACTACAATTGGGAAAATCTGTGTCGCCCCTGGAGTTTTAAATGTTAATAACACAATTTGTTCTCCAATTCAAAAAGACACTGGTATACCAGGCCCAACTGTATTGTTTATTGGAATAGACTGGTTGGAAGAAGGCCATGTGGACTTTACCAAACAAATATTTATTGGTAAATAAAGATAAGGAAATATATATTTTTTTATATTACACAGATCTACACACAGTAAATGCATTTCTTGTTAAATTTAAAAAAAAAAAAAAGTATATTGATTTGAACTATAATAAATAAATAATAATAAATATTTTTTGGTTTTACTAATATCCCCTCAAATAAAAGGAAATAATAGCCTACAATTTTATAAATGTAATTAATGTTTGCTAAATTTCATATAGGCCCAGCCTACATAAATGTAAATACAATATAACCCAACCTTCGTTTTAGGTTATTGAAAAAGACATTTGTATATCAAGACTATTTTTCTTTCACATATAATAAGGAAGCAATGGGCTTTATGCCCAGCTGCACTACTCCCTGAACTTCAGCCAGCTTCTTGTTTCCTGTCTGCCATTATTGGCCAAATTGATTAATTCAGGTGTGTCTGATTATTGTTGCCATGACTACTGAGGTCAGGCACACCTGGATTAATCAATTTGGCCAATAATTGCAGACAGGAAACAAGGAGCTGGCTGAAGTTCAGGAAGTAGTGCAGCTGGGCATAAGGTCAATTAAAACTGTTTCTATTTGTGAGTCATTTAATTTATTTACATAATGTTTAGCCTATGCCTTGGCTGTTTATGTTTCTGTGGGGTTTTTTTCTGTCTATACATTGACTTTGTTTATTTGACGTAAAACACACACACACACACACACACACGAAAAACTCATCAGAATCCTCGGTAAAACTTCGACATTGGAGTTTCATTCCGTCATCAAGCAGGAATTAAAGTTTGATTAGTGAACCGAACCGACTGGTTCCAGAGAACCGGCTGTACAACATTAGCCTAATTCATTATGAAAAAAATAGGCTACAAACCCTGTACTTAAGTTGAAGTAGAGAAACACTAATATAATTACTCAAAGAGAAGAGTGGGTAATGAGATAGAGCTCAGTCAGATATTATAAATTATAGGAGCACACTTGATCTAAGAATAATTAGGCTCCTCACGGATTGAGAACGGAAAAAAGGTTAATCTTCTGGATCAGTCGAATTCTCAAATGAACCATTTGATGTTATCTGTGAACAGTGATTGAAAAGAAGCTCTAAAGATTCGCTCATGCAACGGATATCGGTTCTCAGAGAAGATTTCGAAATGAACCAGAAACAGCTTTTTTTCTTGAAATGAAATGAAAATGAAATTGAAATGAAATGAAAATGATTTTTTTCTTAAAATAATTCTCCGAAAAACAGCTAGCCTCTTCGCTAACTAACACACAAAATACCATTGGAATGCTACTTCCGCCGCGTCACCGGAAGTTTCACCCACTTTATTTTTTACAGGAGCGCCCTCCCTCGGAAACTTGTGGATATGCTAGCTAGCCCAACCTGTATTAACATATGTTGTTCACTTTCGTTTTTATTCAATAACCTAGGGATAAAATGTAGCCTATATAAGTTTAAATTCACAGACATCAAAATTTTAGACAGCAGAAGAAAAATATTGTACATTCAAAAAATAACTTTCATACCTCAAAATCAGTTTGTTGTTTACAACTTCTGCTAAAGTTGAAAATCTCTCGCTTCTTTTCCACAGATAGAGAGAGAATCCTGCTGGGCATGTACAGATTAAGTGTCATCAGCTTGTTTCTGATTGAAGGAATTGAATGTGTTACAATTGCCACCGGTCTCCCTATTCAAATACATTTTGATTAACTGGTGTGGTGTTGTTTGTGCGTTAGCCTAAAGACCAGTTTAATTTCGCAAAACAATAATTTCAGGGACATTGTGAGACATCCTACACCGACTCCGAACACATTTTGTTCTATCATGTTTGCCTATGAAAGACACACGTGTAGCCCCGCCCAGTTCTGCGGACTGCGTTTTGTAGTAGCCTACGTGTAAACTGTAGGACCCGAGCCCCGCGCATTATAATCACGTGCTTTACAGTATCCGATCCGATAGAGAGAAAAAGAAACCTAGATGCGACAAGTTGGCTAATCGTGCTCATGAAAGTTATGTTTTTTTAGTTTGATAAATGTATCATGTCCAGTCACGAGAAGCGATATGTTGGATGGGAGAATGACATTAAATTTGTGAAAAAGTGTTGCGATATTGGTAAGTTTGTTATCATATCTGTTCTCTAGCCTATGTCATGTCTTCATGTACCACTAATATGGGCCTGAATTGTTTTATTGCAGAAAGACATTTTCATCCAAACCTAGTTTTAGGCAGACGATTAGGCTATTTTTTATTTTCAGCTTTCTCTGAGTTGTGAGCTTTTTTATGAACTGCTGGATTTGTTTTTCATACAACTTAAGTCACATATTCAATTAATTTAAAAAAATTAAATAAAAAAAAGGTCTACGTCCATTCATAGCTATTTTTAGCGACAATGTATGCAAGCCTATTCCCAAACCACAGGTGTGTTTAAGTCACTAAATGGAGAACAAACCTGACATAAGACTAAATGTTGGCAGTGTTTAAGACATATTTCCCCTTCAGATCCATATGATGATGATCCAGATGTTTTAAGAGCTGAATTATCCTGTGGTCACGTCACTGGTCCACAGACACTGACTGAATACTGCAGAGTACAGCTGGATCAGGTAAGTGTACTTTTATATGACCAGTTTTATCAAAAAGTACAGGAGGATTCGGAGTGATTATAACTTTTGCTGCTTGAGTTTTGGTACTAAAATATAAGTAGACCTATGTATTTAGCCTACTATAAATATAATGTTAAGATCAGTATCTGGATAAGTCTGTTAACAGTATCATTTAGCAAAATAAATCTTTGTTGGTTGCATTTGACCTAACAAGTGGCCCGTCCTATACATTCAAAATATGCATCAAGCCCTTTTGTTGCAATTTATTTAGAAGAAATCGTACTATTAAACTTAAAGCTTCATTCAATCTCGACCTAAGAAGTGACTCTGTCAGAGATTCCCTTTGTTTGGACTTTGTTTGTTTTGCACTGTCTAATCTGTCGTCATGGACACTAATGTGGTTTGTTATTCAGCTCAGGTGTACAATATTTAATTATCCTGATTTTCCTTTGCATTTAAATTCCCTTGTTTCAGTTCTATGTGTTCGGGTCTCATCAGTGTTATGGCTGTGTTTGTTTGCCTACTTATCGTTGGAAATACCTGTGGAAACGTCTCGGTTACGGATGTAACCCTCGTTCCCTGAGTAGGGAACAGAGACGTTATGTTGGATGACGGAGAATGGGGGTTTCTCATAGAAAGCCAATCCTCTTCGAGTATTTAAAAACGAGCCAATGGCATGAAAATGCCTTGGGGCTGCAGAATTTGCATAGCGTATCTCCGCCCCACCTCGTGGGTATAAAAGGAGGAAGCAGACGCAACCGCAGTATGTCTTCGCTGAGGAGCCGAGACTGAACTTAGGCCTCTACCCAGCGGTACAGCAGAAGTGGCAGGAAGACGTAATTTCTCCGTTCCCTACTCAGGGAACGAGGGTTACATCCGTAACCGAGACGTTCCCTTTCGTAGTCACTCCGAGTTACGTCGGATGACGGAGAATGGGGGTCAGTGCCATCACGCCACCTTCACAGCTGTCTTCCAGTGCCCTGAGAAAGTCTGAACTCCTGTCAACTTAGCTTACGGACAAGGAGTCCTACTTCAACACAGGAATACCAAGGTACACTGGGGAGCATATCCCGGGAGGAATATGCCGCAGTACGCCTACCCGTAGGGAGGACTTAAGAATACACATATGGCCCAGGGGGCTACATATGGGGGAACACTGGAGTCACCAACCTGGGGGTGGCTAGAAACTTAACTCCAGGAGTGGCATGGTGGCTTGCCGAGGGAAGACACATGCTCAGAGAGGCTTACAGTGGAGAATACACATGTGACAGTTACCAGAGGGAACCATACACACGGAGGCATCTAGCCGACGTCCAGAGCAACGATACTGGCGCCAGCATCAGCAGTGCTGGAGGACTCAGGGCTTCAACGGAAGGCTCAGCTGAGGAAAGTATCGCACTTATCCAGTCCGTGGAGTAGAATGGCGAGCAAGCGAAGACACCTAAGCGGGTCCAGTACTGGCCGGGTGAGCGAGTACAAGAGACGTCACGGGCTCCACTCGGAGGTTATAGAATCTCGCGAATGTATTAGGTGTCGCCCAGCCTGCAGCTCTGCAGATGTCTGTTAGCGAGGCGCCATGCGCTAGAGCCCAAGAGGAAGCCACACTCCGGGTGGAGTGGGCCGTCACACCAAGGGGGCATGGTCGACCTTGCTGCTGGTAAGCTAAAGCGATGGTGTCCACTATCCAGTGAGACAGCCGCTGCTTTGAGAGAGCCCTTCCCTTCTGGCTCCCCCCATAACAGACAAAGAGCTGGTCTGAGGTCCTGAAACACTGCGTTCTGTCTACGTAAGCACGGAGTGCACGTACTGGACAGAGCAGTGCCAAGGCTGGGTCTGCCTCCTCCAGGGGCAGCGCTTGCAGGTTCACCACCTGGTCCCGGAAGGGAGTGGTGGGAACCTTGGGCACATATCCAGGCCGGGGTCTCAGGATCACGTGAGAGTAAGCCGGCCCGAACTCCAGGCACGCTTCGTCAATGGAGTGTGCAGGTCCCCTACCCTCTTGATGGTGGCCAGTGCAACCAGGAGCGCTGTCTTCATCGACAGGAACTTAATCTCAACTGATTGCAGAGGCTCGAAGGGAGGCCTCTGCAGGGCACTAAAAACCACTGAGAGGTCCCAAGAGGGTATGAGAGGAGGGCGAGGAGGATTTAGTCTCCTCGCCCCCCTCAGAAACCTGATGATCAGGTTGTACTTCCCCAATGACTTACCTTCGACTGCTTAATGGAATGTGGCAAT
The DNA here is from genome assembly GCF_016745375.1 of Pimephales promelas. The sequence continues at coordinate 1,220,952 of NW_024121688.1, read as the reverse complement.
TGGAGCCACATAAACTTTCAGGGTGGAGGGAGACAGCCTTCGCTCCAACCCTTCTTGCAGGAAGGAAAGCACGACACTGACCGAGCATCTCCGGGGGTCTTCTCTGCAAGAAGAGCACCAGTCGACGAAGAGGCTCCACTTCAACGCATAGACGTGCCTAGTGGACGACGCTCTAGCGGAAGTAGCCGCCACTGCAGGGGGCAGGGTACTCAAACCTGCCTCGTCCCATCCAGGAGCCACACGTGTAGCCTCCACAGATCGGGACGAGGGTGCCACAGAGTGCCCCGTCTCTGAGAGAGGAGGTCCTTCCTCAGAGGAATTGGCCAAGGAGGTGCTGTTGCGAGGAGTATGAGTTCGGAGAACCAGGTCTTGGTGGGCCAATAAGGGGCTACCAACAAGACCTGCTCCTCGTCCTCCTTGATCTTGCACGGAGTCCGTGCGAGAAGGCTCACTGGGGGAAACGCATATTTGCGTAGACCCCGTGGCCAGCTGTGCGCCAGTGCATCTGTGCCAAGGGTGCCCTCGGTCAGAGAGTAATACAGGGCGCAATGGGATGAGTCGGGGGAAGCGAACAGATCTATCTGTGCCTCCCCGAACTGGTCACAAATCAGCTTGACCAACCGGGGATGGAGTCGCCATTCGCCGGAGACAGGCCGGATCCGTGATAGCTCGTCGGCAGCCAGGTTCCGCTCTCCTGAAATGTAAATAGCACGAAGGGACCTCAGGTGCTTCTGACTCCATAATAGGAGGTGGCGTGCGAGTTGCGACATCCGACTTGAGCGTAGACCACCCTGACGGTTGATGTACGCTACTGTTGCGGTATTGTCTGAACGGAAAAGTACGTGTCGACCCCTGAGCAGTGCTCGAAAGCGATGCAGGGCCAGGCATACTGCCAACAACTCGAGGCAATTGATGTGCATGAGGCGCTGGGGCCCTGTCCAGGACCCCGCTGCCGCATGACCATTGCACATGGCTCCCCAACCCGTGGCAGATGCATCTGTGGAGACAACAACATGCCTGGAAACTCGCTGAAGAGGGACACCTGCCCTTAGGAAGCTGAGGTTCGTCCACGGGAAGAAGGTCTGATGGCAGGTCGGAGTTACTGGAACTCTGAGCGTACCGCGATGCCATGCCCACCTCGGGACTCGATCGCGAAGCCACAGCTGAAGCGGTCTCATATGAAGCAGTCTGAGCGGCGTCACCGCGGCTGCGGATGCCATATGCCCCAGGAGCCTCTGAAAGAGTTTCAGGTGGACCGCGCTCTTGCCCTCGTAGACAAGTCATCAGTGAGCATCTCCATGCTGAGAAAAGAGATCCTCTGAGAGGGCTGTGGTGCCTTCCTGCGGCCTCCTCCACGACGCGGCCCGGGTGAAGGCTGCTGCTAAGGCCGTGCAGGAGGGAGGGGAGCCGCAGGGGAGCCTGGGAGAGGGGGGCGTCAAGCAGACGAGTCCGCTCGGTGTCCCGCACATCTGCCAGGTTGAGCCAGAGGTGGCGCTCCTGGACCACATTAGTGGCCATCACCTGACCCAGGGAGCGTGCGGCCACTGACCTCGCTCTCCGGGCGACTAAGTTCATCGAATGCCCCTGAGTCAGTCCCGCCCTCGTGCATGTCTCTGAGCAGCTTTGCCTGAAAAACCTGCAAGGTGCTCATTGCATGCAGGGCAGCGTGTACCCAAGGGCAGCCGCGCCGTCGATAGGAGGAAAGGTGGGGGAGGCTGACGATCGCTCACGGGAGGTCAAAGGAGCCTTCCAAGTCTTCGTCAGCTCCCCATCCAGCTCGGGGAAGAAAGGAATTGGGGTTGGCTGTGGCCGTGAGGCAGCAGCCTTGCCCAAAAACCAATCCTCCAACCGTGAGCAAACGGGGCAGGGCGGAGGGTTCCACTCCAGCTCGATTCTCACGGCGGCCCGAGATAGCATGGCCGTCATCTCGGGATCAAATACGGGCAACGCTGGCGCTCCCGAGGGAGGCAACGCAGCCGCATCCTCACTTCCCGAGGAGTTTAGCCCACCTTGTGATGCCGCGATCGACATGCCATCCTCCTCCGGAGCACCGAATGAAACAGACGGCACCTGCAAAGAGGCGCTCAACTTAATCATAGCAGCACTCGCGGGTTGCAACGCCACTGAGGGGGGTGTGGACCGAGGAACAAGCGTCGGGTTTTGATTCCACACCGTTACCGTCAGATCACCCTGTCCGCGAGCCGACGAGCTCCCCCTTGAAGAGGAAGCAGATCGGGTAGCGGACGCGGGGACTCTCACTGTTAGATCATTGAGTCTAGATCTCAGCGTTGCGATGGTCATGTTCCCACAGAGAGAACATGACTCATCCACGAGCGCTGCTCTTGCGCGTTCTAAGCACAGACACACAAAACAGCGCTCGTGCCCATCGGAGGAAGACAGAAATCGACCGCACCCAGAAGAACACGGGCGAACCATCTTTAAAAAGACGTGCCACGTGCAGCTCTTTCAATAGAGAGGAGGAAATTCACTCTTCAGCGCTGAGGCAACCAGGGAGAAGCGCAAAGTCTGGCAGACCACTGCACAGATCGCAGGCAATGCAGAATCTCGCTGGTTACCGCCGTCACACCAACACTGAAGAGGACGCTCTTCTCGAAGAGGTAGTACTCAGTATAATGGTTTGTGGAGTGAAGATGTCTCTTGGCTCCGAAGCGAAAACATACTGCGGTTACGTCTGCTTCCTCCTTTTATACCCACGAGGTGGGGCGGAGATACGCTATGCAAATTCCGCAGCCCCAAGGCATTTTCATGCCATTGGCTCATTTTTAAATACTCGAAGAGGATTGGCTTTCTATGCGAAACCCCCATTCTCTGTCATCCAACATAACGTCTCTGTTCCCTACTCAGGGAGCGAGGGTTACATGTACATCCGTAACTGAGACGCTTCGAATGATGCATTGCTCTCATCTGTATTTCTCTCATCTGTATGACCAATATCGACAGAGTATTTTAAAGGACAAGTTCAGTATTTTACAATTAAAGCCCTGTTTTAAGATCATTTCTGATTAAATAGAATGGTTAGGATCGTTTTTTAGACAAATGGAACAATCATTCATAAAACGCATAAAACTTTAGTTTACAAAGACGTGAAACTCACCGAGTGGTCTGGGGTGTTCACCACGGCCGCATTAACCATAGGGCTAGGCGGGGCTTAAGCCCCGGGGCCCAAGCAAGGAGGGGGCCCGTGATTGGCTGTGGAGCAGATACTGCAAGCCATCTGATTACCAAAGCCTTACCACGCAACGTCCCCCACAAATTAGCCCTGTTATTTAGTTGCACTTTGCCTTATATTCCATGCATTATCATGGAATCATTATCATTAATAGAGACGTTCGCAAAGACCCGCCTTTTTTAGGTACTATGTGACGGCCGGGCCACGAGCCAGGCGGCTCTCACGAGTCACGCGCATCATGTTCTCATGCACTCACGCAGTGAAAAATACTTCGCGGGGCAAAGACTAACGTTACACCGAGTGATTACGAGAGAGAGTTCAGAGCAGCTTACTGTTGATATGAAACAAAGTCTCAACTTTCAAATATTGTCATTTAAGTAATTTAAACATTACCGTTTTCAAGTTCATGTCCACCGACTGACAGCTTTGTTGTCGGACAAAGTTGCGTATTCGGCGTTATGATTGGCCAGGCCACCTGTCATTCAAACCCCCGTAGGCATGCAGGGCCAACGGCTCTGAGCAGGGCATGGTAAATTGAAACGTCAGGTTTTAATTTGATATAACAAATATATTTATTCTATATTTAACTTGTGAACGACCGACCTGCTGCTGCACGTAGGCCTATAGATGATTGCTGCCTGCGCCTTATTAGAATAGGATACATCAATCAATAAATCGCCTTTAGCCTACTCTACTCTTCATTCTAATCTAGTCTATTCTTAAAACACAGCGTCATCGACCCCACAAACTTTCGGTAAGTTTGAATATGAACTTGATGGATGTATAATTTAGCTTTCTGTGTTTGATTAAACTCTATATTCGCCTAAAGGACTGGCGATAATATATCCGGTAGAAATATTTAAATTTTGCTGCGCCATCATGATGTAAGTTTAAACGCGTTTTTAAACGTTGTGGTTTGGATACAAATTATTTCAAACTGCTCAGGCACAGTGAGCAGCGGGAGAATTCATTTTGTAAATACTGGTTTTGAGACCAAGGTGAACCATAGACTGTGGTGAACTTGAGACGGTTTTGCACAGCGCACTTGAATCCGACTCAGAGGTCTCAAAGTGACAGACGCTGCTAATAAAGCTGCTGTCGCCATGTGTGTCAATAATGTTAATCAAACATCAGAAAGAAAGTAATTTACTGCATTTGACTGAATTACTTTTGCAAAATTAACAAGAATGAATGTTGAATTTATAGTAAAAACCATGTATTGCATATTTGATTACTTTATATAATATAATATTATTCAGTGCTTTAAGTTTTTCATTGGTCGATTTATTGTGCCTTTGTTCTATTTTAATTTGTTACTCTTGTCATCAGTAGGCTAAGCTTGAGATTATTTTCTTAAGCTACTATTATTTTTGGTGATATTGAAATTGGTCACAATAATTATGAAATTTTAGTCAATACATTTTGATATGATAAAAAAAAATCGTGTTAAAAGTAACATAACTTAACTGTGAAGTATATCATAAATGGATAATTAATAATATCGTATATCGTATATGACTCGTATAATAATATAACATTTAGCTCATGTAGTTGGTGACCTAAAGTGGTGGGGGGGCCCTGCAGTAACTCATAGCCCCGGGGCCCAGTGAGCTCTTAATACGGCCCTGGTGTTCACTGATATGCTCACACAAAAATCGCTGCAAAAGATGCTTTCCAATTTAGGGGGACGTTCTGTAATGGTAATCTTATGGTCACATAACGTTTCAAAGAGGACATAATCAAAACGTTCTCATATGGGTCTAAGTTAGTCCTATTATAACCTTCCTTATAGGACTTAAAGGTTCTCTAAGCGATGTGGGGCCAAAACATTTTTTGTCACAAAATCAAACATCAAACGTCTCCTCACTATCGGCTAGCTGCCTGTCCCCTAAACACACTGTAAAAAAACGCGGTCTCTGTAGACACCACAGGCTCCACAAACGGCGACAAAAACAATCATATCTCACCCGGACCATGAAACCTAACAAACAGTGTTCCAGCCAATCACTGGCAAGAAGTATCTGAGGGTGGGTCTGGGGGGTTAGTGCGCGTGCATATGAAGGGTGTGTGTGTGTGTGAAGGAGAGAGAAGTATCATCAGAGGGAAGTTTGAAAAATGGCCGACACACGACCAAACAGACGTCGTTCTGAAGAACAAATTAAAAAGAAGGAGTCGGATAAAGAACGTGCGAAGTTCCGAATTTACATCGGTAGCAAAGCTTTTGAACGATGGCGAGATCTCCGGCGGCAGAAGGGCTTCCAGTCCGACATTCAGGTTGCTCTGTTTTTGCTGGACAGGTGGGTAACGTTAAAATGGTTTTTTTTATTCTAAATTGACGCTTATGTTCGCCAAACCCACACAAGGATATAATTAGCTAGAACTATGCAGTCAGCGAAATGCACGTTCACAATTACTTCAGGAAGCACGGAAGGGAGGGGGAGGAGATTAGATGCGGAGGAGGGAGGGTCTAGCTCCGATTTGTTTGAAAATATTCCGAACGTCAACACCCAGGATTGCTTAGACAACCTTTAAGGGGGACGTTCCGTAATGGTAATCTTATGGTCACATAATAACGTTACAAAGAGGACATAATCAAAACTTTCTCATATGGGTCTAAGTTGGTCATACAATGACGTTCTTTATGTGACTTTAGGGGGATGTTCCATGTTGGTTATTTTATGGTCACATAGCATAAAAGGGGGTGAACCTGCTAGTGTTGCGGAGCAGGCATGTAATTTTTTAGCAATCAAAAAGCATATCTAATTAATTGAAATCATGTATTATGAACATTTAAGAAAAAAATATATGTATGAAAAAAATTCCACACTAATTCTGTGTTGTGTTTTTGCTGGTAATAAAATTTTTTCATTTATCATAATTTTTTTGTAAAATAACATGCTGCACAATGACTGTTTAAATTAAAACATGGATTATTCCTTAAATTCAGTTTTGTTAAAAAAAAATCATAATTTATTTGGGTTAGTGTTAGTGTATTATTACATTAGGACATACCTAAATTCTACTGTACAACAGTAATATATTTCTGTCAAGTTAAACCGAACTCTTATTTTGACGGGTTGCCGCGAACACCTTTTCTCTGTGTTTATGTCATGATGAAAGTTTATCACAAAATGACTTTCAGAGTGGATCTAGAGCCTGGAGAGGAAGTTCATGCATTTCTGTCTTCATATAGGCAAAAAACAGCGCAAGCAATGCAAACAATGGTAGGGGAAACACTGTTTGTTTCAGAGTGTGGTTGGCTAAGACTTGGCTAAGACTTGACTTGATATGGACAGCAGCTACCAACACCTTGTGTTTCTCAAGAAAGAATCTTGCTGAAGATACAACCAAGTCTTGCTACTCTTTGGAAGAAACAGTTCACAACACTAGGTGTATATGAAGCTAACGTAAGCGTTACCCAGCTAGAAATTTTACGTTCCCTGAACGTTCTGAGAACGTCCCCGCTGGTGTCAAGGACGTTGCCTGGTAACGTTCCCACAATGTTCCCAGACAGTCACGATGTGGAGTTCTTTAAAGGGTTTGGCGACGTTATTTGTGAGAACGTCCTGCTGGTGTCAGGAACATCGCTTGGTAATGTTCCCTCAACGTTCCCAGAACGTCCTGAATGTTCCCTGAAGGTCCTCCAAATAACGTCCCCAAACCCTTTAAAGAACTCCACATCGTGTCTGTACATTGTGGGAACGTTACCATGCAACGTCCTTGACACCAGCGGGGACGTTCTCAGAACGTTCAGGGAACGTAAAATTTCTAGCTGGGTAGCTCTCTGCCCCTAATGGTCATTATTCATAGTCTCAAGACAGGGATAAAATGCTTTTTGAGGAGATGTTAAAATGTTTTTTTATGTGAACATTTTAAGAAAATTGTGTAAACTCATCTTTAAATGAACATGTTTTTGATTCAGTACACTGCTCTTATGATCATATTCAGGGTAAAGCCGAGCTGAGATGCCCTAAATGTGAAAAACAATGGTCTTACACTGAAGTCCGTACATTAGCCAAACTTACTCCTGAAGAACAGCAATACTTTGAGGAAAATCTTGCCAACAATGCTACTAGAAAGATAGTAGACATCAAGAATGTAAGTATTCTTCCTTTACATTTACTGAGTAGTCATAAAATAAATGTGGGGTAGGCAGTTTGTTTCATAAACACTTTTTGCATAAATAATGTTTGTCCAATAGACCATTTCACAAGATGTAAACAACACTTCCTGTTTCAGTTTTTTAACACTACATAAAAGCTGGGATAAAATACAACCAACAGAACATTTAAAACTGAATCAAAAAGTTAAACAAACATCTTTAAGATGTTTTCTTTACATGTGAAATAAAGAAAACAATTACAAACTGAAACAGGAAGTGCTTCTGGACCAGTGTTGTTTACATCTTGTGAAATGGTCTATACGAAGTCTACTTGCCTGTTAGTTAATGTATTTTCATAACTCCGTGCACTCTGCCCGCGCAGACATCACGCGTCATCAGTACGTTCCATAGGGCTAGGCAGAGTTGTAGACCGTCAACGAGAATCAGGCCATCTCTCATAAGACGCTTTGTTGAATCTGCTTTGGCTGTGGGCAACCTGTGTGTTCATGTGGTTTGAAGTAGCCATGACTTTTGGATAGCTCTGTGAAATGGCTTACTCTACCTTTAAACCCTCAGTGACCTCAATTATCATTTACATATATTTAAGGCTAAAACCATTACACAAAATTAGTTTTCTGCATCTGACCTTTGAACCCTTCTTAGGGTCATATTTTTATGTTAATATATGTCATATTTATAACTGACTTTTTCCTATAAGGGTAAATTACTTTTTGGAAAAACAACTATCTATTTTATATATATATATATATGTATATATATATATATATATATATATATATTCTGATAAAGGTACTGCTTTTCCTTTCTGTCTTCTATGAAACTTACTTACATAAACTTAAAACACAAGCAAAAAGGCTATTATACTGTCTGCCAGTAATGAGCAATAGTCCAGATACACAGGAAATATGTATAGTAATGTTCATTATTTTATAAGTTCTTTCTGTCTCTTCAGTGTCCTGGTTGTGACTGGATCATTGAGAGATCAGACTCATCTAATCTCAGTGTGCAATGCACCGTTTGCTCTGTTAAAAATAAAAAAACCTTTGAGTTCTGCTGGCAGTGTCTGAGAGAGTGGAAAGGTCCGCGTCCTCGATCTGATAGATGTGACAATGACGGCTGCAGCAACAAAGATCTGGATCTACTGAGAGATTGTGCTACTATTACTCTACCATCTGTAAACAACATTGAATGTCCAGCGGTTCGTGCTTGTCCAACATGTGGTTTGCTGATTAACCACAACACAGAGAAATGCAAAAATATTTTGTGCTCTCGGTGTAATAAAGAGTTTTGTTTTGTCTGTCTCAAGCTCACACCTGACTGTCGGAAGACAAGTAACTGGTTTATTCCCTGTTCAGATGGTGTGGCTCCACGACAAACTTCAATTCCGCTTTGGAGAGATGTCAAAAACCCTGTGGTTTTAACAAGCATGCCGAATCACATTATTACAGTCACGTCGAATCAAATTACAAGCACATTTCTTTTGATAGGTTGGATATGTTTAGCATATTTAGCTTATCTGTTTAATTTAATAGACTTAAAGTAAGTGTATAAAACTCATTGTGTATTTTTCATTGTCAAGATCTGTTATGCTGTGAAAGAAACCATAAGACTGTATATTAAGGTGATATTGGTGTTTACAGCCAATTTCCCTGCAGACATAAAAGTATTGACAGTGACAAATTTTCTTTTGCAAACTTTGCTACTTCAGCATTTGTACAGTATGTTCTTTTTTTTTTTTTTTTACATTTCTATGGTATTCTGAAAAAAAATCTTTAAGCATTAATATGGTTTAAATTTTCCAAAAACATTCAATATATGCAAAGAGTCAATAGATCTTCCAAATAGTCAGAAAGGAGCTTCAGAAAATAAGTGCGCACCGTCTTCTGCTTTCCAATCCTTGGAATTCCTGCAGAATTTCAGGATGTCCTTATTGTTTTCCTTGGAGAGAAGTGGCTTCTTTGATGCCCTTATTGACAACAGGCTGTTGTCCAAAAGTCTTGGCCGTCACTGTGTGTGCAGATGCTGCAAATATTGAGCAGTTCTGCACTGGTGGAGACATGATTATGTACAGTAGCTGATTCCTCAGGAGGAGAAGGTTTAACTGCAGTTGAACGTCTCTCCTTGAAGTTCTTGATGATCCGGTAAAGTGATTTATCCTGACTAGTACTCGTTCACTCTTTCCCATGTTCTGATATGATTAGTGAAATTATGTCAGCTGGTTGCATTTATGTTTCAATTATTTAAAAAAAAGCACCTGCATCATGCACAACAATCTAGAAACGTAGAAGTGCGAAATGTAGAAACGTACAACTGAAGCTGCGAATGTGCAAAACAGTAATGTGTCACTGTCAACACTTTTGGCCAGGGCTGTAAATTTTAGAACCAAACCAGCAGCTTCAACTTAACAGAAAGTTTATGGCTAGACTTTACTCCCATTAACAGTGCAGAAAAGTTCCTTTTTCCAACATAAATTCTTTTTCATCCCTTTTATTGTATGAAATCCTTATGTGGCAGTATCTTGTATTGTATGATCTTTTCTCTTGCTTCTTTAAAGGTGTCCTGAACTGCATTGTTTTTATTGTTTTATAATGTTTCCTGGTGCGCATTTATAATGTTAGTATTATGTTTACATCAAAAATACTCACAATTTAGAAATAAAAGGAATTTTTCCTAGCCTGATTTGAAAGCTCTGAAGGGGCGTGTCTGTGGTGAGACTTCTGTGTAAACGCCCACTGCTGTGATTGAGAATTATTAGGCTTTACAGGCGGTGGGCTGGCTATAGTCATCAGCCACGTTACATCATATGTTTACTTTTTCATACATTTTGCTTAGTAATTAGATGATCTGTCTCCTGATGGCATTTAGATTGCCTCTGGCTTGCTTAGTTGGGGATATTTAATATTCAACAACAATATTGATCTCATGCATTGACACTAAGAGAAGAACTGAACTGAGCTGGACGCGGCTGTGTATATAAATGAACTAAATGAATAACTAATGATTTTACAACTGAACTGAACCAACACTAATCTCACTTCAGCTGAACAATCACACTATTTTCCTTTAGAGCTGCTGTATGGACAAAATGAACTCAACTGAATAAACTGTTTAGAACAGACTTACAGTGTTTTCAATGGCATCTGCAGTAAAAATCTGTTTAAAGCTTCTAGATTCTAGTTTCTCAACTAGTGGGTCGCAGTATTAAATCAAAGTAACAATTAAAAAATGTAACTCTAAATGCTTTTCTGATGACCAAAAAGTACCAATGAATAAGCAGGTGTGTGTTAGCTGAGAAGGATTTGCATGCTGTAATGATGTTCATTCTATTCATCAAGAACAGTTTTCATGTTTCTTTACCAGTTCATGTTAGCATTGTGTATTTATCATGGTAAATGCTGTTTCTGTGATCCCAAATATTTTCTTACATTGAATATATATAGCAGTAGAAACTTATTTCAACATTTATTATTTTTACTATAATAATTCTGTCATCAATTGACAGTTCTGAGTATCAGTTTACAGATGTACACACTCTTCTAAAGGATCATTCACTACATTTTTTTTTTAAATCTCAAAGCTTGTCAAAACATTACAATAATATTGTTCTCTTATTAACACTAATGTGGACATATGAGGTGTTTTCTAAGTCTGAGTCCAAATTTCAGCTTGGTCTTTTTCCTGAGTTAAATAACAGTCATCCAGCTCTGTCAAAGCTTATTACATAATTAAAGGATTGAAATGGATTCAATGGAATAAAGAAAAAAAGTAAAATTGTAGATGAGTCAATCAATGAATCAATTACAACAATATTAAAATACTACTTTATTTTACAATATGCACAAATTCACTCGTCTAATTTGTCGAAAACACAAAACTTTTCTTGTCTTGTTACATTCAGTTATGAATTAAACGAATCATGTACATAATAAAATGGGTTCAATTAAAATAAAATAAAATTGTATTACATTTTTTTGAGTATTTTGCATCATTACTTTGGGTTATTAAACATTTCTATTGTAAAACAGTTGTCAAATATTAAATGTTTGGCTCCTTACATCTTACCAGGCACTTGTTCAAGGTAAAACTAAAATGTCATGTTGGAGTTCGTCTTCTGTGAACATTAAGACCCGTCTTCTTTGATTTGATTGGCCATCTCACTAATTTTGACAGTGACGAGCGCTGTAAGGCCACCGAGGTAAACCAAGCGGCAAGCAACATTCTAATCTGAAAGCTGCCTACCCGGAAGTGCGAAAAACTGCAATACATCTAAAATCCGCTAGAGGCCGGCCCCAAAAGGGAGCAAATATCCATAGACGTCATGATAAAATGTCCGTTTTCAAAGCATAAATTCATATGTTTACAGTTTGGTCCCAATGACTTCTATTGTATTTTCGGATAGGTTCCACGTGCCTGACAACTGTGAGAGGGGTGAATTTTTTTCTAACTCGTTAGTTTAGATCGTATTTAGATACAAAATGTATGACAAATAAGGGCGGTTAACTTTGACTGACAGCTGATAACGGGCTGCGCCGAGTGAATTTGACGTCTCGGCCATGATCTGACACAACACATCATACCACCTCTGTATCCTTTCTGAACATTTGTATTTTGTATTTCCCAAGATTTTCTAATATGGTGCCACCCATAGAGCATCACAGTCCCGCCCACAGCCCGAGAGAGCGCTGGTGCCGGAAGTAAATGTGGCTCCTGTACATCCAATGGCGCGGGGTCGTCTCTGAGGTGCGACCAATGAACTTAGCCCTACGTCATTACGCGATCTTCAGTCTTCACGCGCCTTCGCAGGGTTTCAGACACGTGACACGACTTCCACCAATCAGATGCATCACTGTGGGATTGTGGGTAATGAAGTACTTATCCAATACATCGCGAATAAAAGGGATTTATCTTAAAACAAGGTTAGTAACCCATGAACTTTTGGCATTTATATGAGCATATATAATCGCTTAGTACAGCCGTAGCTGGTTTTAAGTCTACCATGTATGGTTACGCTTTTATGGCTTATATCTCAAATGTCAATGGAGAAATTGTATTGAATTTTTACTTCCGCCACCGGCTGTGGGCGGGACTGTGATGCTCTATGCCCCCCATAAACAGCCTCAAACCCGTTCTTCAGAGAGTCTATGGGTGACGTCACAGATGCTTTGTCCATATTTTTTACAGTCTATGAGGTAAACCAGCCTAAATATGTAACTCAAAGATCAGCATTATCCAGTCAGATTCAAAGGTTTCATTTTTTCTGTTTTGAAATCTTTGCAGCAGAAGCTCCATGAAGCTACACTCGTTCACCATCTCTGTTTGAACATCTGAGAAGACGACTCTGATTCTAGACACAAACACAGTTCAACAACTTTAACAACACATTCTTCAGCTTTATACTTGTATCAGTAACATTCATTATGCACAATAAGTCTATTTTAAGGACTTTTTATAGTGAACATAAATCCCTCAGAATTGAGCTAGAATTCACTTCCATACTACAAGAGTTTGAATAAAAGATGAACAGCAATGAGACAAATGTGTTCTACAAATGATTCACATCTACAGTAATTGATATAAATGACATGCAGATTCTGTTTGGTTACCTGAGGGACTCTGTGTGCTGATCTCTGGACTGAAAAAAATGACAGAAACTCCACATCAAGAGGCTAAATTACATAACCAATTATCTTATTATAAGGTTTAATCCAGGAGCAGACTTTTAACTATAGTTAGTAAAACACTGAGATCTGCATTTGTGTGTTTGCATACACGAGAGCTTATTGATATACTGATGATTACTTTAACACAAGGAAAAGGAAATTGTTCAATTTACTCTCTTAATTCATGTTCTTGGTCTAGTTGTAAATGATTCATGATCTCTGAATGATTTCTTTTCTGCTATTGTAATTTATCAAATTAAAGTGACCCTTTTCCAACCATCCAATCAATACCCTTAGAAGAAAAATCATGCCAACAACCAACACTATGGAACATGATTTTATGTTGACTTTAAAAATCCCATGAAATCAGAAATGAAATGTGTAATTTTGCCTTTTATTTTATACTTCTAAATGAAATTGGAGTCTGCTAGTGTTTTGTCCTGTGAAATACTAAAATGACGAGGTACTCTGTCCCTCCTAAGGAGGCTCAGTGTGTCACACGAGAAGGGTTCAATTGTTTTAATCACTTTACACATAAATCGTTTGCTTTAGTAAATATTAGCAGAATTATAAACAATAACAATATTCTCTATCTTCTGCTTTCACGGATGTGTCTTTTGTGAACTTCATCTGCAGCTTCTTCTGTCACTTTCAAATGAAGATATGTTTACTATTTGGAAATTACATCCAGTTTGATAACATATACAGTTTTGTTAATTATTATTGTATTGCATTTTAACATATACTGTACATGTTTTTTTTAGTTCAGCTCACATGCAGTCAGCGATATTTATGTTAACTTCAGGTGTAGCACTAAATAAAATACTCACCTTTTCTGTACATCAGTAGGTACGCAGAATTAGAGCTGTGTATAAGAAATATTTATATGAGTATTTGATACATAAGTCCAAACATATTGCATTTACTGCCAGATATTCTACTGAAACATTTTCCTTAATCTTCTGTGGCAGAATCGTTTTTATTGGAGGAGACGTATGCATTTATCAGTCTTCACGCGGCAATTTACTTTTAATAATCCTTTAAATTACTCTTTTAATGAATGAATATAGGGGATATTTTGTGATTTATAATGTAAGAATATTACCAGGCATCGATCCATTGAGCTTCTTTTGCAATCTTTTGGGGAATGTAGAGGGAAAATTACTTGATAAAGTAGTAAATCATGTGACAAAAAGGACTAAAATATACAATGTACTGTTTTTTCAACAATAGTCATTTCTAATAGTCCTCCTGTAGTGAAATATTCCAGATATCAGAACCTCACCTTTGTAACTGTGCGATCATTAAAACGATAAAAGTTTCCTCTCTCATCTTTAATGACCGCATCATAATGACCGCTAATGTATGAGCCGTGATGATTAATGACAGCATACAGATCATACTGTGGAGAAGACTCGTCCATTACTGAATCAACCTGGTGAGGACAGAGAACATTGTGTTACACTGTTAGGATTGTGGTTTATAATGGAAGTATGCAGAGATTTACATTTCTTTATTTAGCAGTATGCAAAGTGACTTAACAATGAGGAGCATCATATGTATGTTTTCATATAAGCATCAACAATATTCACAGCAATAATAAAGTTTCAACAGTAAGATATGGTACTGTTGTCACCCCAAAGAAAGCAAGAACAGAGAAGAAAAAAAAGAGTGTATTTGTGTTGTCATGAAATGTATTTTAAATAACTGATTTTATTATTTTGTACCTGAAGATTTGGAGGAATCTTAACGTAGCATTCATTTTTCCAGTAGTAAAGCTTATTTCCGATGAAGCCCATCTCAAATCTCTTCAGCTGCAGAGTCAAAATGTCTGGCCACTTTTGAATATCATTTCTCTGAAAATAAAATAAAAAGGTAATTCTTTCTAATGCACAGATTACATATCCTTGAATTATTATGAATATGAACTATACTTCAACTGCTACAAGTAAGCTGTATCAATATACTTTTTTGTTGAAATTACAAATTTGAAGACTTGTAACTACTCAAAATGCCATGTACAAGATTTGCATGTAAATATAAATTCATGAAAGCAAATCGAACCAGACAAATTACAAAAGAAACGAGATATGAGTAAGAAGAGTGGATTGAGCTTTTAATTCGACAGATCCAAGATCCCATTCTTCTACATGTAACATATTCATAGTGTTTGTTTTAAAGAAAAATGAAGAAAATATGAAACCTATCTGTTATTTAATAGACCTATAATTCAAAACTGTGATGGTGAGTGGCACGTTTAAGCGCAACCTATGTTTTCCTCTCCTTTCCTGGACCATGGACGACACATTTACTGATCAGCAGGTTCAGTCTGGTTAGGGTTAGGAGTGGGCTTCAGGAATACAGACACTTTATCCACTTAGTGCAAATAGCCTCTACTAAAAATGTAAGTAACCAAAACCTCTTTTATCAGCGACATAATTTGTGAGTAGATATTGGCCTTGTTTCAAAGACAGGGTTTAGATTTAGCCAGGATTAGGCATTTCAGTAGGTTTTATAAACTTGCCTTTGAAAAAAAAAAATACTAGTGTGTGCATCCTGAGACAAAACAATAGCAGTGACATATTTTAAAATATGCTTTCAGTTAAAACAGCACAAACATGCATTTTAGTCAGAGACTAGGCTTAAGCCTTGTCTGTGAAACCGGGGGAACATTATCAAAGCTAATAATACTTGCCGTTTCCATGTCTCTCATTGAATCACAGGCAACACAGTATAGCTGATCATCACCGCTCATGTCATGGATTCCCAAATACTCCATCAAAGCATATTTCTAAAATGATAAATGAAGTTTAAAGTTTAAACAGTTTACCATTGAGTGAAAATTGTAACTAGATTAAACACTGTAACTGGAGTGACAGATCTTTGTCCCATCACAGTTCCTCTGTAATCTCACACATCCTCAGGCCTGAAATGCACATGCTGATGATTTATTTTATTTCCACTGATGATAGTTTGTGTCGGTCAGTTTCTCTTACCACATCACAATGTCCTCTGGCATCAATCAACAGAGGTATTGACAAAAAATCTGTCTCTTCTTCATTGTTGTGTTTGCAGTAAGAACACACTGTAGATGTCACCATGACTCCTCTGAAAATCTAGGATTAAACAGATTATCACAGCCAAGAGTGAATATTTTTACATTCTACATTTACAGCATATCTTTAATAAATAAGAGTCTGAAATTACCTCTGATGGCTCAGGTACTCTGTGTAATATCATCTGCAGATATTCTGCTGCATCTTGCTGCTCAGAAACTAAGTGAGGAAAACAAAACGATGTAAAATACTCACAACTAAATGAAAATTATGATTGTGAAATATAATAATTTGCATTCTTTTTTTTTTTCAGTAGTGAAGTTTATTTCGGATGAATCTTCGGCCCATCTCAAATCTCTTCAGCTGCAGAGACGAAAAGTGACACACGCAGCTCTTTTTCTTCCCTTAGGTTAGAAAAAGAGCTGGTTAAATGACAACAAAAGCAGCTTTGATATGAAGAACTGAAACCAGTGAAACCAAAGGACTTTACTCCACTGTTCATCTGTAGTTTTTGCTCCACAAATTGATCGATCGGCTGATTCACTGCTTTCATCATCATTCGTCACCTACTACCTTAATAATAATTTAGCAACAGGAGGATGTAAAGTGATGTACGCAAAAAAGCACAGAGTTTAGTGAATAAAATGCAAACTGTAAGGATCCTAATATCCATTGAAATGAAGACGTGTTTGAAATTAAATGAATGACAATGACTTCACTTAAAACGAAGGAACAGAGCTTTTTTAGGCACCTGCTTAAACTAGTTTAGCGAATAAGACCTGCTTTTTGCACTAAATATATGCACAAAGTTAGAGTTTCTGCAGGTATTAAGTAAATTTAAGACTCTTTAAATACCTTTTTAAGAACTAGTATATTTAAGAAATAAATTGAAGGGAAAACAACATGTAGATGTTTTCTAAATGTAGATGTCTAGGGAGAAACTTCAAAAGCCAAAATTTGGAAATACAACTTATAACAGACATCCATTCCTTTTCCAATTCATTTTACAAAAATAAATAAATTTAAGCATAAACTAACTAGATTTAAAGGAGAACTCCGGCTCACAATGAACCTTTGGTCTAATAAAACATCGGTACCTAGTCAATCGTTCTCTGAGATTTGTTTTCATGATAATCGAATGTAAAGAGTTTTATCTCTAAAATCTGTTTAGCGTATAATGTTAGTAATGGGGGCATTTACTAAGTGAAAAGAAATGGCTAGTTTATACCACTAACAAGACTCAGAATAGCCTCACACTAACACAGTAACACAATGAGGCTCCATACATACAAAACGAAGCATTGAGAACTTTGTAAGTGTACAGACCGTTTAATAAGAAGATACTTTATGAAGACAGTTCACTTCGCGTATACAGACAGGAGCCATCTTGGAAAATAGTCTCTATAAGTCGATCCCCGAACGCCGTTCATACAGTTCAGATCACTCAGCACGGCGTTTGTGGTTTGACTTATCGAGACTGTTTTCCAAGATGGCACATGCCTGTATACACGAAGTGAACTGTCTTTATAAAATATCTTCTTATTAAATATAAGAATATTACATTCTATATAAAATATCTTTTCATTCCGTCCTTCGGATGAGACGTTAAACTGAGGTCCTGACTCTCTGTGGTCACAAAAAATCCCAGGATGTCTTTTGAAAGAGTAGGGGTGTGACCCCGGCATCCTGGCCAAATTTGCCCAGTGGCCTCTGTCCATCATGGCCCCCTAATCATCCCCATTCATCACTGTCTCCTCTCCACCAGTAAGCTGGTGTGTGGTGAGCGTTCTGGCGCAATATGGCAGCCGTCGCATCATCCAGGTGGAGCTGCACACTGGTGGTGGTTGAGGAGATTCCTCTATCTATGTGAAGCGCTTTGAGTGCCGAGAAAAGTGCTATATAAATGTAATGAATTATTATTATTATTAAATAATATTATGAATATTATTTAATAAATGTTATTTAATATTATGAATATTATATAATAAATGTTATAAATAAATAAATAAATATAATATAATAATATAATAAATTATTTAATAAATATTATTTAATATTATGAATATTATATAATAAATGTCTATTATTTGATAGACATTCTGGGCACCCAATAAACTGTGCCGGGCATTCGTAAACCACGCCTCAAATACGAGAAAATGAACATGTCGTTCCCTGACCCAAGTCTCAATGAGAATTGGGTCTGGTGTTAGCCAGGCTAGCTAAGACCCACAGAAACCCTGAAAATTGTGTTTAATAAATTTGCCCCAAAGACTTAAAAAAAAGGACCAACCATTTGTGATGTTTAGAGCTTTTGTGACCTCCTCTGGGCAAACAGCTGTTGGATCCTGCAATAATCTCCTGAATAAATCAGCCAGCGCCTTTAGTAGGTTTTCCCCTGAGGATTTACTGGTGACTTCATTCCTCAATCTAAACACAAAGTTCAATGATCAATAAAATAATTACATTGGACACAAGAATATGATAATCTTTTATGAAAATAATATAGTGAAATAATAGATAATGAAAATGCATAAAGTGTGTTTCCCACATCAGCACATGCTCCCTAAATCTGTCTGTCCTGAAGAGCGTCTGAAGAACTGCATTCAAGTAGCCGGTCATTCCTTGATTGATCAAACCACATGGATCTGAAATCAGAGTGATATGACAAGTCTTTGATATATGGGAACCTAATCTATGCAGCCAAACGATGAGTTATAGTTGATCATGTATTATGTGAATGCTAGGTCAAAGAGATATGTTTTTAGCCTAGCTTTAGAACTGACAGATTGCGTCTGCTTCCCGGACAATGTTTGGAAGATTGTTCCAGAGTTTTGGTGCTAAATAGGAAAAGGATCTCCCGCCTGCAGTCGATTTTGATATTCTAGGTATTATCAACTGGCCCGAGTTTTGAGATCGCAATAGATGTGGTGAAGGACTATAATGCGTTAAGAGCTCGCTCAAGTACTGCGGAGCAAAACCATTCAGTGCTTTATAAGTAATCAGCAATATTTTAAAATTTATACAACTAGTGCAAAGTGCCCGTGCAAAATCAGTTTTTGTGTGTTTTTAGTAATTGTTGGTTTAGTGTGTTTGAGTGCTCATTGTTACAATTACACAGCAAAAGTTCAGTGACATTTTTATTTGTGCGTAGCTAATCCAAACAACTCGGCACTGCACCCGTAGCAAGACACCCGTCAAGTCTGAAATCCATCAGACTAACACACACACACACACACACACACACACAGACACACAGACAGACAGATGTTCCTGTAATTTATAGATAGATAGATAGATAGATAGATAGATAGATAGATAGATAGATAGATAGATAGATAGATAGATAGATAGATAGATAGATAGATAGATAGATAGATAGATAGATAGATAGATAGATAGATAGATAGATTCAGGGAGCAAATCTGCTTTCTTCGTCCCTCTGTCTCTGGTCCTGCGCTGTGCTCAGTCAGTGTGCAGTGTGAGAGGGGGAGTGGCCAGCGGCTAGAGTAGCAAAAGCCAATGTGTGCTTCTTTTAGCGATATATTTAGCGATGTCTTTTGCATTTCTAATCCAAATAACTTCAAACTCAGCACTGCACTTACTCATGCCCGTAGCAAGACACTTGTGAAGTTTGAGATCCATCGGACTAACGGTTCGAGAGATATGCGATTAACAGACAGACACACAGACAGACAGACGTAATTTATAGATAGATGTTTAATAGTCAGCCAATGCAAGGTTAACAGAACCGGGCTAATATGGTCATACTCCTGGTTCTGGTAAGAACTCGAGCGGCTGCGTTTTGGACTAGCTGAAGTTTGTTTATTAAAAAGACACTCCACCCATTTGCATTAATATTTCCATAGTTAGATCCAGTCATACTATTGAATGGTCGTGCAACACTCTCATTTTCCCCTGAGACGAGAGAAATCTGCAACATGACATCATGACTTTTGCGTAAACATACACGCCAATTTCGAGTCAAGTGGCGTGTTATCTCGACGCATTTTGAGCTATCCGCGTGTATCCGCGTGTATGCGTGTTTGTCTACGCCATTAACGTCCGCGTCATTCCGCGTGTCCGTACACGCCGTCAAATGTCCGACCAAAACAAAGCAAAATGTATGGAAAAATGCGGAAATGGAACAATGCGGAATGCTAGACACATGACTTTCAAATGAAAGATTGCTATCAAAGAGCACACATACTCCCTCATCCCCCCTCCCCCGCCCACACCCAGGTTCCTAACCAAAAACGACTTGACAGAGCAGCCATCAAGTGTTAGACAGTATTCTAGGTTATTACGTGAAGAAGTTTTTTTGTCCAATAATTAGAATCTCTGTTTTTTCAGAATTTAGTAGGAAATTACTAGTCATCCAGTTTTTTTATATCAGCTATGCATTCCGCTAATTTTGTGAATTGTTTCGTTAGGGCGTGAAGAAATATACAGCTGAGCATCATCGGCATAACAGTGAAAACTAATGGCATGCTTCCTAATAATATCTCCTAAGGTTAGCACGTACAGGGTGTGTGTGTGTGGCTTGTACAGAGTGAAACGGTCCTAGTACTGAGCCTTGTGGTACGCCATACTGAACTTGTGATCGATAAGACATCTCTTCATTTACTGCTACAAACTGATAACGGTCAGATAAGTATGATTTAAACCATGATAATGCAGTTCAACAAATGCCAACATATTTTTTGAGTCTATTTAAAAGAATGTTGTGGTCAATTGTGTCAAATGCAGCACTAAGATCGAGTAACACTAATAGAGAGATACAACCACGATCAGATGATAAGAGCAAATCATTTGTGACTCTAATGAGAGCTGTCTCGGTACTATGATGTGGTCTAAATCCTGATTGAAAGTCCTCGCAGATATCATTTCTTTCAAGAAAGGAACACGGTTGTGAGGATACTGCTTTTTCCAGTATCTTTGACAGAAAAGGCAGATTCGAGATTGGCCTGTAATTGACTAATCCTGTAGGATCAAGTTGCGTTTTTAACAAGCGGTTTTATCATAGCCAGCTTAAAGGTTTTTGGTACGTATCCTAGCGACAAAGATGAATTAATGATATTAAGAAGAGGATCTATATGACCTCTGGAAGCATCTCTTTCAGTAGTTTAGTCGGTATAGGGTCTAGCATACAAGTTGTTGATTTAGATATAGCAGCAAATGAACCAAATCTTTCCTCAGGGAGACAACAGTGCACCCCCTGATGCGATACTGTAGTACACAGTTGCATAGTTATAATTTTGTCCCTGATATCATCAATCTTATAAGTGAAGAAATTCGTAAAGTCATTACTGCTGTGTTGCTTGGACACTTCTGTACTTGAAACTTTCTTTTTCGTTAGTTTAGCCACTGTTTCAAATAAATACCTAGGATTATGTTTATTTTCTTCTAATAGGGTTAAAAAATAAGCAGATCTAGTAGTTTTAAGGCCTCTAAGCAATCAAGCTCTCTTTCCATGAAATCTGGAATACCTCTAGTTTAGTTTTCTTCCAGCTGCGCTCCATTTTAGTCAAGAGATGAATTAACCAACTTGTTATGAGGAATGATTCACGTTCAAAACAATGTGATAAAAAGAAGAAGAAAAAAAGACCATTCAGACATCATTTACTCCTTCGTGTTTAAAACTATATGACTTTCTTTTTTTTTGTGGAACTTGAAGATATTTTTTGCCTTCTTTTGTTTTGTTCCTGTGATGAAATGTGACTTGATGTTGTTCAGTTCCCAACACTCTTCCAAATATCTTCTTTTATGTTCCACAGAAGAAAGAGAGCAATGCAGGTTTGGCATGGATGAGTAAATGATGACAAGATGATCATTTTGTGGTGAACCATCCGTTTATGCTTTACTGACAGCATTTGTGGATTAATTGTGAAGCAAAAAGACTCAAACATTATAGATTATGTGTTCCTATGAGACTTGTGCCACATACATATGTATAAAAGTTATATTCAATCTACCAAAGTAGTGCACCACTAACCCACTTGAATAAATGTTTGTATTAAGGGTGTAACAATCTATCATGTCACAATATATCACAATAAAATAATGCAACAACATGTATCATGGATAGTGACAATATGTATTGTTTATAGTTTACCCAAGGCAGAAAAAAATTTTGTTTAAGAGTTTTAGTGTCAGTACTACATTAAACTACTATATAAATTGTTGAATTTAATGTGTAATAATACAATGGGAGAATATTTGTGTGTACTGATAATGCCAGATGTCTGATTTTACTAGTAAAAAGTGGCCTACATTATTTTCAATATATCTAGTCAGTGACAGAGTCAAAGCATTTTCGTCTAAAAATAATTCTGTTTTCAGCTTCAGAATCATAAACATTGTTCCCTATCGAGGGAACTCAACACTGCGTCGATAAAATCAACTCTTTGGGGACGATCCCTAAGCGTGCGCCTCTGAAGTATGAATGAAACTAATCCAATCCTGATTGGTGTTGTGTCGTGACGTAACATGTGACGGCATACCCGGAAGTATAAAAGTGACGCTGTCACAACACACGCTAGCTTTCGGTCTTCAGCAAGCGCTACATGTGAAACTGTCTGTCTTATTTGGTGTTGTTTGTCTATTATCTAAGAAAAAAAAGATTATGGCCAGTGAACAATTCAAAAGGTGTGTGCATCCCTGCCCTCGTTACATCACGGGTGGGGACGCACACTCTCTTTGTGTGAGTTGTTTGGGAGTGCAGCACGCACAGGCAGCTCTCGAGGGGGCTGCTTGTGAACATTGTGAGGCTATGCCTATGAGAGTGCTGCGCTCCCGGCTGGCGTGCTTTGACGAGCACGGTCAGGCTTGCGTTCCCCAGGGTTCCGGTCCCGCATTCGTCGAGGCGATGCGGCGATTGAGATCCTGGGGTTCGCAGCGGGATCTGGCAGAGGAGAGTGAGAATGCTGAGGCATTTTCTCGCTCTCCATCGGCTGATCCCGCGGCCTCTGAGAGTGGTGTGGGAGCCCGCGCTGTGGTTTCTCCTGCCCACGATCAGGTCCCGATGCTTGAGCTGTCTACTTCTGAGGACTTCTGGGGAAAGACCGCACTCGTCCCGTGTTTCGAGTCCCAGCTTAATAGATTACAGCAGTGTTGTGGGGGCTCGAGACATGGGATATGGGAAGATGCCGAAGGTGGAAGAGGCTTTAGCGAGCTATCTCTCTTCCGAATCGGCGTCTTCCCTAAAGACCCCGGTGTTGCCTAGTAAGCCCTGCAGGGAAACATCTGCATTGGTGGGCAGGGCTTACATGGCGGCAGGTCGGGCTGGCTCATGTCTGCACTCGATGGCGATTTTGTAGGCATACCAGGCCGACCTCCTGGAAGATTTGGATGAGGGGGAGGGGCCTACTCCTAAAGACATCTCGGAGTTGAGGAAGGCCACAGATTTGTCTCTCCGGGCCACTAGGGAAACAGCCCGTGCTATTGGCCGCTCTATGGCCGCCATGGTGGCCACGGAGAGGCATCTGTGGCTAAACCTATCGAGTATAAAAGAAAAAGATAGGTCCTTCTTGCTGGATGCGCCGCTTTCGGCTTCTGGCCTGTTCGGCGACGCTGTTAATTCGGTCGACGACAGGTTTCAGGAGTCGAAAAAACAATCTGCAGCGTTCCAGCAGTACCTCCCCCGAAAAGCGAAGGCCAAATCAAATAGGGTGGGGCAAAGCGATCAGCCCCAGCCATCAGCCAGCTCCTCCCACAGGGCAGAGCAAAAGGAGAGCGTTTCCTCCAGAGCCCCCCCTCCGGGTTCTTGGCAACAGAGGAAACGCTCCCAAAAACCGAAGTCCTCCGGCCAGAGGGGCGACCTGAGGGACGTCATTCAGGCTAGGAGGGCCTTGGAAAAGAAGTCCTAGCAACAGCAGGACTTCAGAGGGCTGCCCCCTCCGCAGTGAGACAACCGAGGTTGTTCTCACAGCGAGGCCCTCTAGGAAAAGATGCATGTCCGCCGTTAGCAGCGTTTCGGGACGCATCAATTTCCAGCGAAAAGACGATTTTAAAACATCGGTTATGGTCGCAGGGACCGGATCGACTACAGCCTGCCAATATTCAGCTTCAGGTAGTCGAAAAGGATACCCTGAAGACACCAGAGGCCAGCCTCGAGAGGCTGGTACCCTTAGTAGATTTTGTAGAGGGATGGTATCATCTTCCCAACATAACTGCATGGGTCCTGCAGATAATACGAGCTGGGTACAGACTGCAGTTCTGTCTGTCCCCCCCGCCACCCCCCCACCTAAGTTTTCTGGGGTGGTGCACACTACAGTGGTCCCAGAGCAGGCTCAGGTGCAGGAACAAGAAGTAAAGACTCTGCTGTTGAAAGGAGCCATTGAACGTGTTCTTCCGGTAGACAGGGAGTCCGGGTTTTACAGCCGGTACTTTATAGTTCCAAAAAAGGATGGGGGGTTAAGGCCAATTTTGGATCTCAGGGTGTTGAACCGGTTTCTGAGGAGGTTCAAATTCAAAATGTTGACCATTCCAACAATCGTGAGTCAAATCAGGTCCGAGGACTGGTTTGTCACGATAGATCTGAAAGACGCCTATTTTCACATCTCCATCCTTCCATGTCACAGGAGGTACCTGAGGTTCGCTTTCGGGGATTCGGATATTGAATTATCTCGACGACTGGCTTATTCTGGCCCAGTCTCGGGAGATGGCAGTTCGGCATCGAGATGTCGTTCTTGGCCATATTCAAAAATTGGGATTAAGACTTAATTTGAAGAAGAGTGTGCTAGAACCGTCCCAGGTTACGACTTTTTTGGAAGTCATGTGGAACTCGACTACAATGCAGGCACGTATGTCTCCCACACGTATCGAGTCAATTCTGGCGATGGTATCCAGGGTGAAGCTAGGCCAAGCCATCACTGTGAAACACTTTCAAAGAATGCTGGGCCTCATGGCAGTGGCATCCAACATTATTCCTCTGGGCCTCCTTCACATGAGGCCCCTTCAGTGGTGGTTGAAAACCAAGGGGTTCTCCCCCAAAGGGAATCCGTTTCGTATGATCAGAGTAACGCGCAGGTGCCTTCATTCTCTGCAAATATGGAAGAAACCTTGGTTCCTATCCCAAGGGCCAGTGTTGGGGGTGTCATGTCGCCGGGAAACCGTTTCGACAGACGCCTCCCTTACTGGCTGGGGCGCGGTCATCGACGGCCGCTTTGCCAGGGGTCTGTGGCAGGACCATCATCGCACTATAAATTGCCTGGAGATGATGGCTGTGTTCAGGGCTTTGAGGAGCTTTCTCACAGACATCAAGGGTCGCCAGTCTTAATACGGACAGACAATACGTCAGTGGTGGCCTATCTGAACCGACAAGGGGGACTCAGATCGCGCCCTCTGTGCAAACTGCCGCATCAAATTATCCTTTGGTCCCAGGGGAAGATACTGTCAATAAGGGCAATGTATATTCCAGGGGTTCAGAATCAGGGAGCAGACATCCTGTCGAGGCAGGGGCTGAGCCCCGGGAAATGGAGAAGTCGATATGGGAGAGGTTTCCGGCCAATGGAAGTGGATCTGTTTGCGTCTCAAGAGACGTCCCACTGTCCGCTTTGGTTCTCCCTCTCACATCCAGCCCCACTGGGGTTGGATGCCATGGTACAGGCTTGGCCGAGGCTTCGTCTGTACACATTTCCCCTGATCGCTCTGATCCCGGGAGTCCTGGAGAGGGTCCGTCAGGAGGGCATCAGTCTACTTCTGGTTGCCCCGAGATGGCCGACACGAGTATGGTTCTCAGTAGGGCTGGGCGATATGGCGATATATATCGTTACCGCGATAGAAAACATCAGTCGTAACAGATTTTTTTATTCCGTGTATACCGCGAAATGCAAATAAGGGGGCGTGGTTAACTCCCGTGCAGCGCGCGTGAGACTGATGCTGAGATTTGTCAAAGAAACATGGAGAAAGCAGATCAAGAGGATCCACAAAGGAATTACATTTTCTAAAGGGTTGTTGTTAACGTGATATGTTCGGGGGGGGAAAGGCAGCCGTCAACTTCAGCAGAGCAGCAGCACCCAGGCTACAGTTTAGAGGAGTGCACGTTCGCAACGGGGAAAGCATGAAGTTACTTGATAACAACGTTTCATAGGCTATATCAATATCATTACGAGAAATAACCTTAAATAATGTATAGTTATCCGCATCTTTCCTTCTCTTATGTATAGTTACTTTTTAAACATGAAAATCGCATTCAACATGAATGAACATCCTGCTTTTTAAAACGAATGTATAATCCTGTTTCTGAGGCAAAATTACTAATATGCAGCGCGAGTTATATATGTTTTAACTCCAAACAATTTCCAACTGAACCAGTTGATAAAATCTTCCTTTGATTCGATCCGTGATTACAACTTCACTCTAATCGATCGCATTTTGTTGATGTAAAAGACGCGCGCGTGCACATGCACTAAGAGGGAGCGCGCGGTGTTCGACGCACTGTTATAAGGTGTGTATAATTTAAACTACTTAGTCAACACTAACAGTAGCAGCGGTTTGGTTTTCATATTGCTGCTATCCTTCTTGTCACTTCTGAACTGACGGGTTGCCAGATATAACAAAAAGAGCAAAACAAGCCCGTTGAAACAACAGTGTGTGCAGTCTCCGGTTGTGCAGGAATACCCTTCTCCGTTAAAAACGCAGTATAATAAGCACATGTGGTAAAAAAATATTATAATTATATTATATATATTCAGTGTTGGGGAGTAGTTAACTACAAGTAGCGAAGCTACTAACTTAACTACATTTTTCAGTAGCTTGGCAGTAGCTCAGTTGCTTTTTAAACAGTGTAGCTTTTCCAGTAGCTAACTACTTTTTGCAGCAAGTAGCGGTGTAGCTCGAGCAAAAGCTACATTGCTACATTGTCGAGCCTGCGCGAATCAGTGCGATGCAAGGATATTCTTCTTCTTGTTAGATTACAAACTCATTTTTTGCCATTACCGCCACCTGTTGTTTAATCACGCATCTTGCGGCTAACGGTTCACTGACGTAAAGAAGTGGGTTGACAGTGACACACCCATATTAGGGTGACGGCAGATTTTGAGGACAGAGAAACAAACGTTAATTACCCATGGTCTTATTTGTCCAAGTTCAATCGTTATTTGTGAGAAAATGTTCTAAATGCAATTTATGTTGAATGTATATTTCGTTCTTGCAATGTTGTAGGCTATTTGTTGCAATTTTGAACTTTTGACAAACAGTCTGAGATATTTGAGTGTTGTGTGTAATAAAACAATACTCTATGAAATCATAATTGTATTGCATTGTTTTAAACACTAAATATTTGAATTAAAACATTCATCAGACACTTATTCAGTTATTTAAAATATATGATTTATAACATCTTATAATAATAGGTAATATAATATTTATAATATGTTGTTCAAAAAGTAAAAGTAGTTTCAATGTAGCTAGCTACTTTTTGATAGTAACTTGTAGTGTAGCTAACTACTTTTCCAAAAGGGTAGCTTGACTGTAGTTTAACTACTTTAACGTACGAGTAGCTTGTAGCTTGTCAAACTACAGTTTTAGAGTAGCTTCCCCAACACTGTATATATTATAAACTGATTGATGAAGTAAAGCAATGCATGAGATTGAAAAATTATTTAAAGTTGAAATGCACCTATGAGTTGTGGGAGTGTTTTTTGTTTACTATATTTTGATATAAAAAGTAGTTTACCAAATAAATAATTTACCAAATAAAATAAAAATAAAACAAGGTGACATACTTTTCATTTCTAAAGTATTTGGGTTTATTTATTATACAAAGCCCTTTTTGTCGATTTTTTTTTTTTTAGGATAACTATATAAATAACTATATCGTGAAATATATCGTTACCGTGAAATAAAATTAGTCATATCGTGAAACACAATTTTGGTCATATCGCCC
This sequence comes from Pimephales promelas, assembly GCF_016745375.1. The sequence goes on along the minus strand of NW_024121688.1, from coordinate 1,193,036 downwards.
ACCCCTAGTTCTCAGACATAATATCACTTATAGCTCCGCAGTGGCAGATTCATCTGAGGAGGGATCTGTTGTCTCAGGCGGAGGGCACAATCTTCCACCCTCGCCCAGAGCTGTGGAAGCTGTGGGTCTGGCCTCTGAGGGGGTTCAGTACCTGAATGCTGGCTTATCAGCTGAGGTGGTTGAAACCATACTTAGCTCTAGGGCTCCATCTACCAGGAGATTATATGGCCTCAAGTGGAATGTGTTTCTCACTTGGTGTAGAGAACAGACGTTGGATCCAGTAAACTGCCCGGTGGCTTCAGTTCTGGAATTCCTTCAGGATCGTTTCTCTGCGGGTCTCTCCCCGTCCACTCTTAAGGTGTACGTGGCTGCCATTTCGGCTTTCCACGCGCCAGTAGATGGTGGACCTCTGGGGAGGCACCAGTTGGTCATTCGGTTTCTCCGTGGTGCTTGGAGGATGAGGCCGGCGACCAGGTCCAGGGTTCCTGCCTGGGACCTGGCAATAGTTCTGGAAGGGTTATCCCTGGCTCCCTTCGAACCTTTGGAGTCGGCTTCGCCTAAGGACTTAACACTAAAAATTGTCTTTCTTTTAACTATTACCTCTCTTAAGAGGGTGGGAGATCTCCAGGCCCTGGCGGTAACGCCAGCTTGCTTGGAGTTTGCCCCTGGTAGAGTAAAGGCCTTTTTGCACCCGAGTCCAGGCCACATGTCTAAAGTTCCTTCGAATACGGCTCGCTCTATAGTCCTTCAGGCATTCCATCCTCCACTTCATGTGTCGGCGGAAGAAGAGAGGCTTCACTTACTCTGACCCGTCAGAGCTCATACCTGGAAAGGTCCGCTTCTTGGAGAAGATCGGACCAGTTGTTAGTATGCTTTGGGTCACCTAAGAGGGGGCTCCCGGCGACCAAACAGACTATAAGTAACTGGATTGTCCAGGCTATTACTGAGGCTTACAAGGTGCGCGGGTTGCCTTCATCTTTGGCCTTAAGGGCTCACTCAACTAGAGGCATGGCTCGCCCTAGGGCCCTTCTTTCGGGAGTACCTCTACAGGAGATCTGTGAGGCAGCCGGCTGGGTTACCCCACATACTTTCATCAGGTTTTATAGTCTCAACCTTCCTAGTACGCCCGGTGCACACGTGCTCAGTCCTTGCTGAGTGCCTTACCAGTTTCACTCTGGGGCGGGTCTGTTCGGTGCGTGGCCTAGTGGGCACTCGTTCCCCAAAGAGTCGATTTTATCCTTCTCAGGGAACAAGGGTTATAGTCATAACCCGAGACGTTCCCTATCGAGGGAACTCAACACTGCGTCGTTCTGCCACGCCCCCTTTAGGCCTTAGAGCGTCTTGCTTCATCGTGAGGCTAGCGTGTGTTGTGACAGCGTCACTTTTATACTTCCGGGTATGCCGTCACATGTTACGTCACGACGCAACACCAATCAGGATTGGATTAGTTTCATTCATACTTCAGAGGCGCACGCTTAGGGAGCGTCCCCAAAGAGTCGATTTTATCGACGCAGTGTCTCGTTCCCTTCTCAGGGAACAAGGGTTATAGTCATAACCCGAGACGTTATTCTGGTATCTCTATTGTCCTGTGCATTGGGTTTCCAGCACCAAGTCCAAGCATATTCATTTACACACACACACACACACACACCATGTAATAACAAATTTAGCAACACAAATACAACTGATGTTGTTATTCACAGCCTCAAATATGAACCACAACACAACAAAGTGTTTCAAACAAATGATGGAGCAGGAAAAATATATCACTCACCAACAATCAAACTGCCCCGTTCCTAGAGGAAACATTTTATACGAATTAATCAAGATAACATGTTACCAATTACTCATTCTTCTAAAGCTTCTCATGTATTTTTTCTTCAGCTAATATAGGATCATCATACCTCTGTGACAACTTCAGTGACGTCACTGTATACGGTGTAGTCGAGTTTCCCCAGCACTGCACATCTGATCTCATACTCGGTTTCTTCTCTCAGATCAGTCAGAGTAACTGTGTTTTCATCCTTTGGCACAGGTTTAGATGACCAGAATGAATCCTGCCTCCGTTTGTACAGTATTCTGAGCTCCACTGTTTCAGGACATGATGGAGGAACCTTCAGGACCACACTATCATCTTTGACCTCTTCAGTGATTGGACAGGCTGGTTTGGACGGAGGAATAAAGCAAACGGCTTCATCACATTCACTTTCATACAGCAGAATGCAGGAACCTGGATTGTTCTTCATTTCCTTTGAGGACACAATGAACTTGGCTGGTTTACGCTCTTTTGAATCAATCAAGTTCTTAAATATCTTCAAGTTGCTCCTCAGAGTCTTTTGGATCTCCGGAGTGAGCCAAGACTTCTGCTCTGGATCTGGGCTGTTCTCATCAGTTTCTACATTTGTTGAAGGATTCAGATAGATGGTTTGTTTATCAAGAAGAACATCTGACCAGTCCAATGATGTGAACGTGTAGCAGAACAGATTTCCAACCTCCAGATCCATCGAAATCAGATCTATGTTGTCTTCTACCTGTGCACCGGCATTCTTCAGCTGTCTGAGGACTGATTTAATGTTATTAGACTCTCTTTCTCTCTCTTTCAGCCATTCTGCAAGGTCTCGTCCTCTGAATGGAGATCCATCATGTTCTTGTAGAAGATCATTCAGGTCAGTTTCCTTCTTCACGTCTCCACGGATGTTTGGCAGCAGAGAGCCGAGTTTCTCCATGAGTCTCAGTTTGTACATGTCACAGTTTTGCTTCATTTGCAGGATTTTATCATGAAATGCAGCAAAATTTGAAGAAGGGGAGTCTTCCAGAAGATCATTGCATTTCATCTCAGTTGTATTCAAATTCCCAATCACTGATTCAGTTTTAATGATTAGATTCATGCTGATGTCCTTCTGAAGTTTGGAAGCTTTTGAGAGAAGTTTGTCCAGAGGAAAAAGCCAAACTCTCAGAGGAACTGCCAGCTCTTTCTTTTCTCCCAGCAGGTTTGGAAGATCAGCGAAAACCTTCAACGCATCTTCAAAAGAGGTCGGGTTAGATGGTAACTGGAAGTCACCATAAAACGTGCATGTGAATTTTTGGACTGCGTTCTTCTGAGCATCATTCATCTTCAGATTGCTATTTACGCCTACTGAAATTAATTTGAGCTTCTCAAAGGCCACTTTTGCTTCTCCTTCTACTGTCTTTATTTCCTCATCTGAAGAAACTTCTCTATCAAACACAAAGCAGGCGTCTGCTCCATACAGCACTGCTGTCACCACGTGTGTCGCTGCGTCATTATCAAACACCTCATGATGAACTATGTTTTCAGGTGCCAAGTGGTTCATGCTCAGCTCTTCAAACCTGCTGGTTGAATGATAATGTAGCGACAGTCTCTGCTGTTTGAAGGACTTCTTGGTGTCGTTGAGATATTTGGCTGCTCCTGTGACATTGACGAGTCCACCTAAAACACTCAGTTTCAGAGAGCCGTCAATGTTCAGTAAGCTTGATTTGTCCTTAATGGAGTCCGAAGCCGTGACTTTGAAATTTGTGTTAATTTGGGGACGGACTCGTAGACTCTGCTGTAGCTTTTCTTGATCCCACAGTGTGATTCCTGCAAAAGTATAAAGTGTTGAATACAGTCGAGTCAATATTTATGTCTATAAACACAATAAGGATCCCAGTGTAGGGCTATGTGCATCTGTTGTAAACAAAAAACAAAAATGAATTTGTTTATATTTTCAAAAGCATGTATTTGGTACATGCTTATCATGGTCACTTTCCCTACCAATAGACACTGGAGAATGCATGATCAATCTCCTTTGAAATATGAGTCTACATAATTGATCTTTCCAATTACAGCAATGGAGTAATTGATGTGCAGAAAAACCTATGAAGTCTAATTATTTGATAATCATTAATATTTGTTCACAGCATTTATTCACTGCTGCAAATGATTTGATCAACAAAACGTGTGCCCTACCATACCCAACAGCATCACAGACTAGAGTCATCCTTAAATTTATAATTTATCAGGGTGGATATTTTGTAAGTAAAATTTAGTATTTATGTTCCCTTTCGAAATGGAAACTCGCACTGTGTCTGACAAGACCCCATGGGGAATGAGAAAGAATGGAAGAAACCGCATTTAACCATATCGAGGGGATGCGTGAGCACTGATACATGCCGATGCTTCCCATTGAACAGACGCTTGTGAGCTATCTCTCAAAGGGGGAAACCTCGTCACTGAAGGCTCTGACCCTGCTATCTAAGCCCCTAGGAACAACATCGCTTAAATGGCAGGGCATATGTGCTGCAAGCATAGCAAGCAGATCTGCTGAGGGACCTGGACCAGAGTCAGGATGAACCTGGCTAGCATCAGGGAGACAGAGAAGGGCTTTCACCCTGATGCACTGGTTTCGCCTTCTGAACATTTTAACACATCCATTGAGGCGATGGTCGATAAGTGTAAGGAGGAGAAGAAGTTGGTGGGCAGCTTTTAAAACATTCATACACTGTTGGCCAACTTGTGCTCACGATCTAAGACAGGACCACTCACGTCCTCCTCCTCTGAATAAGAATAAGAAGAATAAGAATAATAGGCCCCCTGATTTAGTAATTTAGCAAGCCCCCTAATAGGACAGCTTCCTTAAGAGTAGTGTAGTCATGCCTCCTCTCATTCTAGAGAATTATGAATTTAATAATTCTCATAAGGAGGCGAAGGCGGTGCAGAGAGAGGAGGCAAAAACGAGGCTGTAGGGCCAGCGCGCTAGCTGGGCTACGGAGGCAGCCATTCAAAACACCGCTCCGCTGCCTGTTCCTCACAAACGCCGGATCCCTTGCAAATAAAATGGATGAATTGTACCAACAGATTGCAGTAAACAACACTGTGAAAAACAGTTGCATTCTGCCAATTATGGAGACCTGGCTTTGTTCATCCATCCCAGACTCTGTTATTGCAATAGCAGGCTACTCAACCCAGTGTCATGACAGAACAACAGATTCGGGTAAGAGCAGAGGTGGGGGACTATGTGTATATGTGAACAACAAACACAGTAATTGTAGACAGACACTTCTCCCCAGACTTGGAGTATGTGACTGTTACATGCAGGCTCTTTTACCTCCCAAGAGAGTTCACCGTGATCATGATAATTTCTGCCCACCGGACGCTAACGTTAAATCAGGACTTCTGCATGAGAACATTAGCGGTCAACAGAGCATATATCCCGACACTGTCCAGATTATAGCAGGGGATTTTAATCATACGGACCTAAAGGCAGTACTCCCTAAATTGTATCAACATGTAAAGTGCAATACACTGGATAAGGTCTATTCTAACATCAAATAAGGCTACAGGGCTAGACCATTAATCTGGGTCAGTCAGACCATTTGGCCCTACTTTTGATCCCTGCATATAACCCAAGCAGGAAAACAGACCCCATTATCAGTAAGACTGTTGCACAGGGGCGGAGTGGGACCAAAAAATCTACCAGGAAATTTCGTAGACCACCGGCCCTCGTCGCCGGCACGATTTTAATAGCCGATAGCATTTACAGTTTTACTGATTTAAAAGGAACTTTGTTGTACTATGCTGGAGTAAAGTTCATAAATGGTCGTTCTTTCCCATAGTAATCTGTGCCTCTAGGGTGCCTTAACCTGTGCCTTAACCTAACATTTTAAGGTTAAATGCATCAATCTTGTGCTCTCTGAGAGATCACAATTAAGAACTTCAACCCCTGAACTGCTCGTTGAAAAAATAAAAAGTATTAATGTACCAGGACAAAAAAGAGGGCTCAAACATCTTTTTAGTTATGAGAGTCTCAGTCTACATTACATTATCAATGGTGTTTTAGGATGCCAAACAATTATTATAATAATGTAATAATGATTTATAATTATTCCTATGACGTACTGTAAAATCCATTTAGCCTATAAATGTACTATGTAAATGAAAATGAGTATTTCAAAAGTATATTTTAACCTACATTACACTATAATATAGGAAAATTAAAATACTTGTGTCCTAATTTCTTCACTTGCAAGAAATAAACCCTTGAGCTTTTATTTAGGAGAAAACACCAGATGACCATGATGATCGCGTGAGCAAAGTAATCTGGATTCTAATGTCTGGATTCTGGATTCAAACTGGATTCTATTCTAATGTCAGTTATTATAATGGCGCAACGCCATATCATGGTTTCAATTTTAGTTCGTTGGCAAAATATAACGCTAGAGACCTTAATGTTAGGTTTTACATTTTACATCTTTACATATGTGTTGGGAAAAGGGAGAAGAGAGAGTTCGGCAAAAGGCGGATTCGAACTCGCGTTCAGGGGATCAAAAGCTGCTTTCAAGCACTTCACGCCCTACGACCTACGCCACTGAAGTTGTTACAAGACGGGCGTCTTTTTGCTGTAAAGACAGGCACTTAGTGCAAATATGTGCTCCGTTATAGAAAATGTTAAAAAAATAAAATAAAAATGTTTTCTTCCCTTAGCTTTGGCCCCAAGTGCACATGGCGAACTTCCAATAAATACATTTTATCAGACCGGCCCTCGCGGCCTCGAAACACTACCGGCCCACCGGGAAAACTCCTGACTCTCCCGATTGACAATCCGCTACTGCTGTTGCAACATGGCCTGAGGGTGCCTCTCAGCAGCTGCAGGACTGCTTTGATACAACCAACTGGGGGGTCTTTGAACATCAGGACCTGGAGGTGTTCACGGACAGTGTAGTATGCTACATTAGGAATTGAATAGACACTGTCACAGTGGACAATGGATCCGGATCTACTCCAACCAGAAGCCATGGATGACCCGGGATGTCCAGCAGCTTGTAAAGGAGAGGAACATCGCCTTTAGGTCCAGAGAGAGGGCTCTCTTCAGAAAGGCCCGATCTAACCTAAAGAGAGGCATCAGAGAGACCAAATCAAACTACAGGAGGAGGATTGAGGAACACCTGGGCAGTAACAACAGCAGGCAGATGTGGAAGGGAGTCCAGCATCTGACCAACTACAGGGCCAACCTCAGAGCTGTTGAAGGTGACATCTCGTTGGCGGAGGAGTTTAACCATCACCAGAGACAGCCACACCCAGCTCACACCTCACAGCCCACAGCAGCTTAAGTTTTACAGTGGAGGAGCATGATGTGAGGCGCACACTGCGGGCCATCAACCCGAGGATGGCTACAAGGCCTGATGGCGGGCTGTGTGCAAAGCCCCCTGCTCTACTCCCTTTATACATATGACTGTACCCCCACCCACCACAGCAACACCACGGTGAAATTTGCTGATGACACCACAGTTGTGGGGCTCATCTCTGGGGGGAACGAGTCTGCCTACAGGAAGAAGGTGGAGCGGCTGACAGTGTGGTGCAGCAATAACAACCTGCTTCTGAACACCGCAAAGACCAAGGAGCTCATTTTAGACTACAGGAAAAAGAAAACAATCATTCAACCACTAATCATCAACGGGAACTGTGTGTAGCGGGTGGGTTTATCCTGGAGCAAGAACACCTCTGAGCTGCTAAAAAGGTCCAGCAGAGACTTTATTTCCTAAGAGTACTTAGGAGTAACAACATCACACAGAGGTTGCTCGTGTCCTTCTACCAAGCCTCCATATAGAGCGTGCTGACATACTGCATGTGCATGTGGTACACCAGCTGCACAGTGGCTCACAGCAAAGCGCTTCAGAGCGCTCTGCTCTCTTTATCTTGGCAATATCGAGTGGCATGGTTCTCTCTGAGCCTCTTCGTTAAGTAGCCTTAGCATGATGTACTGTAGTATTACCTTCTCTCGTTAAGAGAGTCTTCCTGCAGAATTCTGCAATCCCTGACCTCCGGCTGGGTAGCTTTGTCCAGTGGCATGATTCTCTGAGAGCTCTGTTCTTGGTACGGCTGTATCTAGTATAATATGTAGTAAGGCCTCCTCTTGTGCTAGTCATCCTGTTGAGGCCTCTACCCATCAGAGACCCCCTTTTCCAGCTGAGCTCTCTTAGGTTGAACTTGGTTTATGCTGCCCTTTCCTGAGAAGGGCCATTATACTAAGTACTCATTAGAACTCTGTGTCCTTTTGTATCAATTTTTAAGGCTCTCTGTAAGCTGCCCTGATAGGTTAAGTCTATTGAATTAGCTAGTAGTCCCTTCAATTAGAACATCATTTGATAGAGTACTTTGCTCCTTAGGACTCACCATTGCTCCTTAGGACATCACGCACTGGCACTGATCTGTGATAGGTCCGTTAACGGATTAGACCCAACCCCCTATGGGCGGGTTTGAAAGGGTGGGAGCTAGTGCTTGTAGTTTTTAAAGAAATCCCCCCCTCTTACACTTCCTCTTACAATGGCGTAAAATGATAATTTTTGCATCATTGTAGGAGGAAGTAAAAAGGGTAAATAGCAGATTTCTCTCGTCTCAGGGGAAAATGAGAGAGTGTTGCACGACTATTCAATAGTATGACTGGGTTTCTAACAATAGAAAGCTTAATGCAAATGAGTGGAAAGGAATATTTCAGTATGTAAATGATTCCAAGCCTCTGAGATCTGCCCTTGGGCCGAGTCCAACCACTTGGCTCTGCAAGGACTTTCCTTGTTTAGGGTATGAAGCTTGGTCAATGGCTGTAGGGAAAAGTGTCACTGACAACTTGCTGGTGCGTAACTTTGGGGAGGTCAGGAAAGTTTTCTTTTTTAGTGCTTAGTTACGGCCAATAGGACATGGATTCCCCTCAGCATGGTGGAGTAGGTATTTGTTCCCCATACATGTAGTGCAAGTTCCACTTCAAAAGCAACATTTCGGGTAATAAATGTAACCTAGTTTCCCTGGGTTTCACAGACACTTTGATCGAGACGTCATAGGCTGTCGCTGGCCAATAAAATTGCCATTTCAGACATCGGTCACACTGAGGCATTCCCCATAGCGTCTTGTTAGACATAGCGTCTCGTTCCCCTTCTAAGGGAACCTCTTTTACATTTGTAATCAATACATTTTTTGTACCTGGTATTAGAGCATCTTTCCTGCAGTCATACAGCATCCCCAGCTGGAAGGGTCTCCCTAGAGCCGCTGTCTCAATCACATTTACTCCCACTGTAGCCATCCTACACACACAAACACACACCAGTTACTGATCCTGAACACCTACTTTAAGTCACTGACTACCAGTATAAATCAGGCTTCTGCAACATTAGACATAGAATTAAAAAATGATTTATATTTCAGTTGCTGAATTTGAATATAGGTGGAAAAAAGGATGCAGAATTACAATTCTAGTTTGAACTTAAAGGGCACATATCATGCGAAATCCACTTTTTTAGCCCTTAAATGCATTTTGTTGTATATTTGGAGTGTTTATAAGTACAGAAAAGATGAAATTATTCTCTTCAGGTGCTTGGTTTATATCTTTATATTCTGTTTTGGTCATATTTTTCAACCTGTTCAGATTTTTCTGTTCTCTATGACGTTTTTTGAACAAGTGCGTCACCGTTTTTGCAGCAGAACTGACAAATAAGGACATCGACTACCGGTCCAACACTTCGACCAATCCGCCATTATTATTTCTCACTCTGATTTTGTAGTCCGAGCTCAATGATGCAGAAGTTACGAGAGGGCAAGTCAAAATGTTCAGTTGTTGGATGTACGTTAGTGACCTGAAGCACTTCAAGGATCCCCACTTCAACAACCTCCGCCAGTATACAGAAGGGTTTGCCGATCGACTTCGTCTGAATGAGGGGTAAATTCCTTCTATCATTTAGCTGCTGCGTTTTCCGATGCTTTTCTAAACGTAAGTTATCATATTATTATTAATACAGATTTTTAGTGGTAAGATTGGACCGTAGTCATTTATCTTGTCAGTGTGCTTGTTTTAAAGGGTACATATCATGCTTTTAAATCATTCATTTTTACATATAAATCATACCGTTGTGATCTATATAAAGCATAACTGCAATGCTTGGGTCTGAATTCCTCATTATTATAGCTCCACAAGCCCTTTTTCTACTGTCAGGGTGTGGTGCAGGCAGAGGAACCAGAGGAGTCCAAATTAGCAACGACGATCACATTTAATACAAAATACAGGCGAGAAGACAGGAATACAGGTGCAAAACAGGCTAACATTAGACATTGACCGACCAGGACTAACTCAAACAGAGCGAACTAAATACACAGAGGAATCAAACATAATGGGGTGAAAACAGGTGAAACAGAAGAACATGACGATGAACTGATGAACTGAAGACTGATAAGGGAGTGAGTTCAGGTGTGAGGCAAGAGGATCTCGGGAAGTGTAGTGCAGGAGACCCAGACAGGATGGTGCAGACGCACACTGTGAGATCTACCCCTTTGAGGGACCCATTTCAAAGCGGTCCCTTTAAATAAAAAGGAGATGCGTCATACCCCGCCCGCTCTCGGTTCAACTCCCCACGTTCGGCCATTATTGTAGTTTGATTAGAGATATACGATTATATACGATACCTTCAAAGAACATTTTTATTCCCGCGTTAATAAAATGTCAACAACAGAAGACTTGTCCATCAAGCCTTACATATTCGAGCCAGAGCGAGCGAATTGATAAAGACGACGACGAACCTGCATATGAACCTGCCGAACCATATGGATGTATTGGTATGTGAGTTAACTGTTTTGTGTTATTAGTGCAAGTCGACTAACTTATTTCTCTTGTAAAACAAGCACACTGACAAGATAAATGACTACAGTCTAATCTTACCACAAACAATCTGTATTGATAATATGATGCGTTTAGAAAAGCATCAGAAAACAACGCAGCTAAATGACCATTGATGAAACTCAAGAACAATAATACTGCAGACGTGTAACGTTACTTCAAGACCAAAACAAAGAAAGACAAAGGTACTGCTAAACCATGTCCACCATGTGTTTTAAGAAAGTAAAGTACTTTATTTTTATTAACGATATTTACAGCTTATTGAAATGCTCTGTTCATCGTCTCCAAAGATATAAGAAATTTACCCCTCATTCAGACGAAGTCAATCGGCAAACCCTTCTGTATACTGGCGGAGGTTGTTGAAGTGGGAATCCTTCTAAGTGCTTCAGGTCACTAACGTACATCCAACAACCGAACATTTTGACTTGCCCTCTCGTAACTTCTGCATCATTGAGCTCGGACTACAAAATCAGAGCGAGAAATAATAATGGCGGATTGGTCGAAGTGTTGGACCGGTAGTCAATGTCCTTATTTGTCAGTTCTGCTGCAAAAACGGTGACGCACTTGTTCAAAAAACGTCATAGAAAACAGAAAAATCTGAACAGGTTGAAAAATATGACCAAAACAGAATATAAAGATATAAACGAAGCACCTGAAGAGAATAATTTCATCTTTTCTGTACTTATAAACACTCCAAATGTACAACAAAATGCATTTAAGGGCTAAAAAAGTGGATTTTGCATGATATGTGCCCTTTAACAAGAGAAATAGTCGACTTTCACTAATAACACAACATAGTTAACTTAAAGTCCCTGTAAAGTCAAAACTAAGTATGTGTTCTGAGTTTGTCACACCACAGAAAAATGTGTTATTAGCCACCCAGCCAAATTTGAATACTAAAAAAAGCCGGCAAGTACATGAAATAAGCTATCAAAATCATGAAAAAATGAGCAGTTATCTCTGTTCTCAAACGCTGGGGGCGTGTCCGCTGGCTGCGCTGAAACCACGCCCACTAGCGGGAAAGCTCGCTGTCGACAGTGATATTAGCTGATACTGCTTTCGGGACGGGAGAATGAACGCTGAGGCGGGAGATCGTCGTTTCGGCCCCGTTCACCAGTAACAGCGGATTATCAGTGAATCCCAGTTGTCTCTGAGGAAAGTTTATAAAACTATCCAGTGTAAAAGGATCACTACAGAGGCGGGTGTTGGCGGTGATCCTCAGCTCTTCATCATCAAGGTAACATTAGGCTCTCTAAAAACCTCTTCTTGTTGTGATCGTTTTTAGGGAATTTAAATGAAGATACCGATCTGTTTTGTACATGATCGCATCCAGGTAGTAGCCAATGCATTTCTGTGTTGAAGGCATCGCTAGCTAGAAAACTGTAGGCTCAGCTGTAGCTGTACTGACAGTCACTCGCGATTGAGCGGCGAATGCGAATGTGCTGGGGGAGTGTTATTGTGTGTTAGGGGAGAGATCAGACTCTGTGCGTCATCAAATAGGGGCGTGTCCAGGAGCTCATGGGCTCCAGTGTGTCATCGAGCCCTGTTTTAGCCCCGCCCAAACAATCCGTAAAATTGCAATGGTGAAAAAGTGTTTAACGGTCTAACTGCACAATTCAGTACTTCACAGTTCACAGTCTTTGTAATATGTTTTAGCAATACATATGCAACATTTATAATGTGTTTAGAACTTTTTTGTAGAATTGCCTTCACAGGGACTTTAACGTTACGTACCACTGCATCCATATGAAGACGTTGTTCTGCAGGTTCGTCGTCATCTCTATCAACTCGCTCGCTCTGGCTCGAATATGTAAGGCTTGATGGACAAGTCTTCCATTGTTGACATTTTGTTAACGAGTGACTAAAAATGTTGGTAACACTTTAGAATACGGTTCCTTCGTTAATGAATAACTACACAAGAACTAATAAGTAACACAATATTAACAATCTAGTAACTATTATTAACTAACAAGAAACTCTGATTAACGAACTAGTAAGTAATAGCGCACAGACGAAAGTGGTAGTTCACTATTAAGTAATCAATAACTACTATTTTTTAATACTTCCCAGAGAACTACTGAAAAAGTTTATTAATAATCTAGTAACTACTATTAACTAAAAGAAACTCTTATTAACGAATTAGTAAGTAATAGCTCACAGATGAAAGTGTTACTAGATACTTCTGTGGGAATTACTAATTATTTGGATTCGTATTATAAAGTGAAGATCCTTGGAACTAACTAGTAATGACTCAAGTGTTACTACATGATCTAATCATGATTTGTGCAAATGTTTGAGATTTTTGGTGAACTTTAGTAACTTTTAGAAAATGTCTTTAGTAACACTTAAGTAATTACTAGTTAGTTCCAATGATCTTGACAATGACAAAAACAGATATAAGTTCTTCAATAGGTTGGTAAATTAACATTATATCAATTAATGAATATGTTTTTGTTTTGTTTTTTCACTGTAAATTTAAGTAAAATTTAACCTCAAATCTGGCATTTTTAACATACATTTAGGCTATTTGATAAATGTACAGACCCAGTTGGAAGAACTTTTTATTTTTCAAAATGCATTACCTATTACATTTCTCTGAATTCAATAAATTCCATTTCATCTAATTCCAATTCAACAGTGGAGTGTGTTCATTTCAATTAAAATTCACAAAGATAAATGAAAGCCAAATCTTTACTTCTGTACTTCATTGTTAAATTTTCTCCTCGTTATTCTTTATTGTCAGACATAACCGGAGTTATCAACTATTAAAATCCAAATTTTTTAAAAACCTTCTTCTAGATTTCTAATAAAGTCATTCCATCATCTTTGATTAAAAGTAGCCTAGTCTTAATTGGTCTCCTTTACTCAGTCTTTCCAGATGTAGGGTACAACAAGAAGACTAAAGGTACCTTTGACTTTATTCTTCTCCGATTCACTAGACGCACAAAAACTTGCCGCAGCACTTTCCTAAACATGCATGGTCAATGGACTTCATAGGTCATTGGACTTCATTCATACGGAAAATATAATATATTAAAGGGTAACTAAACCCCTGGTCAGAGCCTGACTCCACCCACTGGCAATATTTGAAAATGCTGAAAAAGTGGGCAGACCCCAGCGGAGATAGAGGCGACCAAATAGATGCTAAAACCCTCTATCCTGATCGTTTTCAATACTCACAATTCCAACTCCTAACTCCCTACAGTGGTTTTGAAGACACAAGATGGTTTTTATACCGCGTGGTGAGCTGAAACCTGCGTACGTCACGAAGTGCGGAACATCCAACAGGAAAATTCAACTGCAGTAGCCACCGTTCAACCTGAAGAGGGCAGCACTAAGACGTTTTTACACCATATATTGTAGATATAAAACACTTTATACACAAATGTCAAAAAAGTTACTCGAATCAATGACTGGTATTAATAAAGATCCATTCTTACAGATCATTAACCAAAAAAAGTTGGTTTAGTGTTTAGTTACTTTTTAAAGAACTCTAAAATTTTTAACATTTTAACATTGACATTTTTTTTGTACATTTGGAGTGCTGTCAGTACAGACAAAAACAACAAAAATCGGTGTTGCCTTCACCTTGTTATCCTCTTTTTAAAATTCGCACCCTGTTGACTTCAATGGGGCAAGTTCTAAACCTGCAATGATCGTGCGCGCAAACTCGACAATCGACTACTGTGGGCTTCGACCGAAAACAGGAAGTAAATAATAGAGGTATGTGTGCTGACTGAATTAACATAATTTTTATTAACATCTTTCACATCTACTGCAGTCAGATTGACCGTGGTCACTCTTAATAACACCACTCACAAGGCTGTGCACTCGTAATGACAAATCAAGGATGTTAAGAGGCTAAAAGCAGAACTTGCCCCTTTGAAGTCAACAGGGTGCGAATTTTAAAAAGAGGATAAGGTGTAGGCAACACCGATTTTTGTCGTTTTTGTCTGTACTGACAGCACTCCAAATGTACAAAAAAACATGAGCTGAATGTTAAAATTGACCGGAGTTCTTCTTTAAGTTGGGTGTCCACCTTATTTAAAATGAAACAATCATATTTAAAAATATGATATTAATCATATAATATAATTCAAATATTATTTATTGTTATACTGTTAATCTATATTAAATTATTGTGGGATCTCCTTCAATGCTTTCAGAATCTTTACTTTAAAATAATTTAGTTTCTGTATTTTTTAAATATATTGTTATTAACATATTTTAATGACAGTATATTTATTAAAATATATATATATATTATAATTTATTTATCAAAGGACATAATTAAAAACATACTATTTTAGCTAAATTATTTGTATCAATAGTGTGTGTGTTTTGCCCGTTTTGCCCCACGCTGTTTTTTCCCAGTGTCTGTGGGGTAAAATACAAACGTCGCCACCTCATTTATACAATATTTTAAACAAAAAGAACCACTTTTATGATTTATTTTCACCAAAAATCGGTAACACTTTACAATAAGGTTCCATTCGTTAACATTAGTTAATGCTTTAGTTAACATGTCATGAACTAACCATGAACAATGCCTGTAAATAGCTGTTTTGTAAGGTTAACTTAATGAATCTATTTACATTAGATTATGTAGTTGACACACAATAAATGTGAACATTTCTAGCTCACCATGTTACCCTAAATGTAAAAATACTATTGTGTACCTTATCAACACTCATATATACATATGTAAGGCATTGATTTGTTGGTAAACATAATTCTTCAATGTAAAAAAATATGTTGTTCATGTTTATATGCACTTTACTATCATTACTTGCATTCAAATAAGTATTTACTAATGGATTGAGTGAACCTTAATGTAAAGTGTACATTATTTCAAGGTTAACTGATGTGTTACTAACATTTGTAGACTCTTTATTAACATGAATTACCATTAATTAAGCATTTATTAATGGAATTTATAAACCTTATATTGTAAAGTGTACACTATTTCAACATTAACTAATGTGTTACTAACATTTATTTACCTTATTGTAATGTGTTACCAAAAAATATGTTGCTCAATGTTCAATTTTTTTTTCTGCATTTGGGAATAGTAAAAGCACATTTGTCTTAAGGTGTGCCTTTATGTACAGTATTTCAGTGAGTGTGTAATTCTCTCAGAACTAAATCTTTCATAATGTCTGTTCGCTCACCCGTCGTCCTCTTCAGATCTCCCGCATCTGCTGATGTAGAACAAGATACCTCGTGTTTAAAGTCTATTTCTTTTTAAAGATAGTTTTATGATTTATTGGGGAAATTCGTTTACCTAATAAAAAGATTAACAATTTAATCTTGCTTTAATTTAAAGCCACATATCTAAACACGTATTATTATTACGTACCTGATCTGTTTCCGTGGCTGTTCTCTCCTCGGACTGTTTCGCTTTCAGTTACTCTCGGTTACTCTCTCACTAAAGTGTGTCTTTAACACGTGACCGCAAAAACATGTGAAGTCTGAACCTTTCCGCTTCCCGTAGGGATGCTCGCGCGGCGATTGCTTCCCTCATCGCAGTAGAGAGTCGAAGTGAGTTAGATGTCTAATATCTGTAAATGTAAAGTTTAGAATGATTATCGAGTGCTGCATGTTTTTAAAGAGCAGCCTGTGTTATAATTCATGATCCACAAATCTGTGTTCAAACTATTGTGTTTTAGAATTACAGTCCTGGCATAATATTACAAATACTTTTTTTAGTTTTTCAATTATTTTTTTTCTTACAGTGTGGCCTCAGATCATATATCTTGAAATTCTATATTTTGTGAATTATGAACATTAAGAATATTTTAAGAATTAAGAAATCTATATTACCACACAAGACCAAATTTCAGAAATTAGTATCATAAGATCTGCTGTTTGGCACCATTGCTACTCTTTTTTAGCCTATACAACAGAGGGATGTCCCTGGACCACAAAAATGCATGATAGCAATTCTTATTGGGTAGCTTAAGGTACAAAAAATCACCAATTTTAAGTATGACAGCCCCAAATTTTGGTCCAAAATTCCATTGAAGGTCATTCAAATTATTATTATTATTTTTTTATTATTTTTTGTGGTATCATGTAACGGCCAAGTTAAGAAGTGTTGGTGACATGTTAATACGCCTTTAAGATAGCTTCGTCGATTGCGTACGTTATTGTATGTGTGCTGTTATAATGTGAGCGTGCACGCACGTCGAGGTCACGAAAAATATTCATGACACAGTTATAATGCTTTATGACAGCCAATGTAAAAGCCAACCACCTGACAGTTTAATGTAATGTAACCCATAAAGCTAAGAGCTTTCTTAAGTTTGATCATTAATCTGCTATGTCATATTTATGACAGGTTGTGTTGTCTCAGTAATGTCAAGTTGTCATGACAAAGACACTGACAGGTTATGATGTGTTGGTTTATGTCAAGGTGTCTTAACAAAGACATCTCAAACAATGTCATATTTGCATTAAAAATGTCATAACTAAGCGAATGACACTTCATATACTGTAACACTTCTGAAGGTGTCATGTCAGTCTTATGCACACACACCCCTTCAAGTGAAGTGTAACCGAAGTTTCTAAATCAAAGTGCCATTCTGTGACGCTGTGCGGAGAAATAGTGCTGAGGCTGGATCCAAACACAGTGTAGCTTTATTAACAAACTTGGAACAGGATACAAGACTTGAAGCAGGACTCGAGAATTCAAAAACACCAACGTTCACATAAATAAATTCAACAACCAACCAAGACAGGGCAGAAACACAGGGCTTAAATAATCCAGGACAAACGAGCTAAACAAAATAACAAGGGGGCGTGAGAAATAAGAAACACCTGGGAAAAATAATCGACGGGGAATCACTAATAACGAAAACAAACAAAACCACATCATGACACATGGTAAGTCAAACTAACTTTACTTTTTCTTTTATTGAAAAAAGGTTAATTTCCCGTCATCTCTTGGAACGTCTGAAAACCAGGTTTGTGCTAATATCTGTCATTATTAGCAGAACACACACATTGTTTAATCAATAATTCAAGAATGTCCTCTTGATTATAATTTGTTGTAAAAGGCAGTTTTCCACTCATCACCCTCTCGTATGCGAATCAAGTTGTAGGTGTTGCATAGATCGAGTTTGGTGTAATATTTGGCCTGACGGAGTTGTTCTAATGCGGCTGGAACCAGAGGTAGGGGATAGCGGTATTTCACAGTGATATCATTTAAGCCTCGGTAATCAATGCAGGGTCTGAGTCCCCCGTCTTTCTACTTTACGAAGAAAAACCCCGCGGCTGCTGGTGAAGTGGAGGGTCGAATGAAACCTTTAGCGAGTTCTTCTTTTATATATTTCTTCATAGCATCAGATTCTGGTGTTGACAACGGGAAAATTCTACCTCTGGGGGGAGTGGCACCGGGAATTAACTCTATGGCACAATCCGTTGGTCTGTGTTCGGGGAGTTGTGCAGCTTTTTCCTTGCTGAAAGCTTCACTCAAATCCACATAAACAGAAGGTAAGTTCTCCTGCTCAGGCACTGGAGTATCTGATTATGGTTTGGGACTGCATACATTTGGGACTTTGGACAGACAACGGTTGTTACATGCCTCACCCCAGCGAACAATTTGCCCCTCTTTCCAAGAAATGTGAGGATTGTGAGTTTGTAGCCAGGGGTGTCCCAAAATGATGGAGTGATGTGGAGCGTGAATGACGTAAAACTGGATATTTTCTGAGTGAAGAGATCCAATGTGCAATTGAACTTTCTCCGTGACGCGCTGAATTTTTCCCTCTCCAATGGGATGCCCATCTAGCACCTCCACTGTCAGGGCAGAAGGACATGGATTCAGTTGGATGTTGTATTGCTTGGCAAATGTCTGGGATATGAAATTTCCCGCAGTTCCGGAGTCAATGAAAGCAGAAGTGTCAATGGATTGATTGTGTATAGTTAAGCGGACTGGAAGTGTGAAGCTGGTGGCAGATTTATGGGACTTGCCTCGAGGACTCACCGATTGGTTACGGTTGGAGGGTCGAACAGGACAGGAGAGCTTCATGTGTCCGGATTGACCGCAATACATACATAGCTGATGCTGTAATCTACGTTCACGTTCTTCTGGAGAGATATGCGTGAATCCCAGTTGCATGGGTTCGGAATGGATAGAGGCTATGAGTGAGGACTGAACTGGTACCCGAGATTTAAGTCTGGATCGTATCAGATTGTCGACTTGAATGGCCAGAGTGATATATTCGTTTAAAGTTTTTCCCTCATCTCGACAGGCTAATTCGGATTGGAGCTCGTTGGTAAGTCCTCTCCTGAAAAGAGTCTTCAAAGTATCCTCCACCCAGTTTGTTTGTGCAGCCAGCGTGCGAAACGTGAGGGCATAATCAACAGCAGTTTCTTTTCCCTGAGTGAGGTTTAAGAGTTGGTCGCCTGCATCACCTTTCTCAGTGGTATGTTCGAATACTTGACGAAACTGTTGAATAAACTCTTGAAATGTAGCAAAAGTATTACCCTCTGGTCTCCAGACAGCCGTAGCCCACTCGAGTGCTCTGCCGGTAAGGAGGGAACAAACGAAAGCGATGCGACTCCCATGACTGGCGTATAGTGCTGGTTGTTGCTCCACGAAGAGTGTACATTGTAACAGGAACCCCTTGCATTTAGTTGGAGTACCGTCAAATTTATCAGGGAAAGCGAGACGAGGATTGACTGCTGTACTCACAGTATCAGGAGGCACACTCGGTGGAGGTGGTGTAGCAGGCGTGCTAGGTATGCTACCAGCAGCGGTGCGAAGCTCCTGAAATCCCTGTACGAGCTGCTCAGTGAGGGTAGTCAGGTGGCTGAGCTGTTGATGGTAGATCTAAGCGTGAAGCTTGGGATGTGAGTTCGGTGGTCAATTGCATGACGGCTGCTGGATCATTTGGCGGCGAAGTCTTCTGTAATGACTCACGGGACACGGAGGAATCCATTTGCAGCTTTATTAAACAGTGTCGTACAGGCAGGGTCAAAACGAGGCAGACAGAGCGAAGGGATAATCCAGATAACAGGCAGAGTTCGGGGCAGGCAGCAATAAACACAATCCAAAGACAGTCCAAGATCAGGCCAGGCAGATATCACTCGTAGAATAGTCAAACAGTCCAAAGTCAAAACCAGAAACAGGAATAAACGCTCAGAAATGATCACCGGGGCAAATCAAGACTTCGCAGTGATGTGTGTGTGAAGGTGGCTTTTATGTGTGTGTGTAATGCGGTGCAGGTGTGTGGCGCAATCAGTCCCAGGTAAGAGGCATGATGGGAATTTGAGTTCAAGGCCAATGATCAATACTCCGGTGAAGGCTCCCTCTGGTGGCGGAGAGGAGGCGGAGCGGGAGCCTCCACTGTAACAACGGCTTGAACTTTGACATTACGTTCAACTCGAAGAAGAGTAATATAATGATTGTTAGAAGCAGGGAGGACAGTAAACTCTCATTTCCTGCTTTTCATCTGTTTGGTACTTTACTTAAAGTGTGTGACGATGTCAAGTACTTAGGACACTATATAACTGATGACCTGTCTGATGATAGGGACATTCATAGACAGTATTGGATGTTGTATGCTGAATCACAAATTTAATATGTGTTCACTATTTGTGAAGAAGACTACACTTTTTAAAGCTTTTTGTACTCTGACTTGTGGTGGCGCTATAATAAAAGCAGTATGCAGAAACTCAAGGTGGCATATAATGATGGTTTGAGGCTGCTGCTTAAATTGCCACAAGGGGGCAGTGTGAGTCAAATGTATTCACATGTCCTGCTGTACTCAGGAATCTCATGTACAGATGTGTGTGTAGACTAGCAGAGTCACATCACAGCATCATCGCAACACTAGTGAACCCTGCATTGAGTGCTGTTAGGTTCACTTCGGGTTTGTGGAGTCACTGGCGCTTTAGTCTATATGCCAAGAGTTGACCTCTTTTTTGTGTATTGTGGAATTTTGTCTGTGTAGTCACTTTTTACAATTTTCTATTTTTTTTTATTTTGAATGTACTTTATTTTTTTATAGTGCTATGGACCATTTTATATGTATGTCCTGAATAAAGATATGATGATGATGAATACGGACATAATGACTGGGAAGATCATTGATGGCTCCTCATTACCATGCTAAGGCCAATGTTCAGATTTTTTTTTTGTTTTTTTACCCTAAAACCGTATTCTGGACAAATGTGGGCAAAATAGTTTTGATTTATTTTTAAAAAATACTTCCCTTGATCTGAGCTGTTCAAGACTTGGCTACTTTTCCTAAGTTTGCCTCCTGAACACACACACATTTTTTTGACTCAATTCTACAATGTTAAGTGGGTGAAAAAAAAAACCATAATCTTGTATTTGGGTCAAAAATGAATAGAAATGAATGGGAAAAACTGTAATTTAGAGCGTTCTAAAATAAGCCAAAATAATGACGGCAAAGTCACTTCATCTTTAGGTTTTAGCTCTAAGAACTTATTGGAATGATATTTTAATGTAGTTAAAAAAATGTAATAAATAAAACATAAATAAGCATAATTTATATAGAAAATATGGTACTTTTTGAAGTAAATAAATTCAAAAATACCCCCAAAATAAAAAAAACACCATAAATGGATAGACAAAACTTTATTGAAGACAGTGATATAACATTTATAATAAATAAAAATTAGGATCACACCTGAGTCCTCTGTGCCCGCATTTGTCCACAATTACAGGATTAAGGGCTATAAAGTGACCCTAATATGTTCTCTGCTGTCTCCAAGGTCATGTGACCCTAATGTGATCTCTTCTGTCTCCAAGGTCATGTGACTGCTGAGGAAGAGGCCCGCAAGGCTCACCAGCTGTGGCTCTCCGTAGAGGCTCTGAACTACACGCTGAGGTCCGCCGGTGCCGACTCCCCCACCGAGCCTCTAGAGGGCGCTGTGCTCGCCATCAAAGAAACCTGCGCGCAAAACGAGTTCGCCCAGGCGTTAGCCACCGCTATTCCCGAAGAGTCTCTGAGCCGAGGCGTCTACAGCGAAGCTAGCCTCCGCGCGCGCTTCTACGACATCCGCCGGCTCGCGCGCCGCGTGGCGCTCATCGACGAGACCCGCAACAGTCTTTACCAGTACTTCCTGTCCTACCTGCAGTCCGTCCTTCTGTTCGAGAGGGTGGAAGAAGCGCCGCCGGCGAAACTAGCGGGCGAAGATCTCGACACGTTCAAGCTGCTCGCCTACGCTACGTACAGCATCGAGCGCGGAGACCTGGAACTAGCCGCCAAGTTCATCAACCAGCTACGCGGCGAGTCGCAGCGCGTGGCGCAGGACTGGCTCAAAGAAGCCCGGCTCACTTTAGAAACCAAGCAGGTGGTCAGCCTGCTCTCGGCGTATGCTAATGCCGTGGGGTTGGGCACCACGCAGGCGCCTTAGCCACACCCACGTGACCTTAGCCACACCCACATGATCTTAGCCACAACTACAGGCTCTGTAACATCACCCATTGGCCACACCCACATATCCCTTAGCCACACCCACACTGTGGAGATTATGTAAATTACGAGGTCTGTCATTTGCCCACTGTTAACGGAGCCTTCTACTCAGCTGATTAATTTATTAATAGTTTCGTGTACTATCCAGAAATCTGTCCGAATTACGTTTGCAGGAAGTGTTTGCCCTTTAAACAGTTCTCAAGTGGCTCCTATACGTGTAGAAACGCATCTCCAGGTTTTGCTGATCTCGACAGTGGCGGCACTCGGTGTATATGCCGCGCATCTCACGGATGCTAACCTGCTCACGATGCACGTGTAACGCTTCAGTTTCAAAGTTATATATTTACTGGTTGTTTATTAACGCAGACTGTTGAGAATAATCAGTGCTCTTCTCATTCAGGATTGGAGATCAATAAATCACGTTTGTTGACAAGAGTGGCATCATGATTTTTAAAAACAGTTAGATCTGGTTTAGTAGGTGTAAATCCAGCGTTTAATGTTGTTTATGTGTGTATGTGGTGTTTTTAATACGCTTTAAGTCAAAGACAGTCTCAAAAACAAAAGCTTTGAAATCGCTGGTGTTTCTGACGTCACAAACCACCTTGTAACCAATCAGATCAACGTGTGATTGTCAACCAGTGGATCTCTGAGTGAGTGTATATATTTGGACACTGGAAAAAAAAAGTATTTTACCTGTTTACCAAAACATGATCAAAGTACGGTTTAATAATGAACATGGGCTTAAAGTGCACAGTCTCAGATATTTTAAGTGTATTTACTCGGATCCAAATTGGAGGAAAGATTTAGGAATTACTGCTCTTTAATATGTAGACCACTCTTTTTCAAGGGACTAAAAGCAATTAGACAATTGACTCAAAAGTGGTTTCATTGACTGTTCTGGTAGGCTAAAGTGCGGAAGAGAGTTAGCACTACGGTTCCCTCGCTCTAAAGTCTATGGGATTTTTGAATGGGTTTTTGCTAAATCTTCTGAAATAAGGTCTGTGGGGAGGGGAACAAAGCCTCTAAATATTTTCACGTTTTGATCTATGACATAGAACACACAGTTATAACCTGCTTGTGTGTTTTTTTTTTAAACTTTATTGTGTCTGATTGTGTTTTTTAAATCTTTATATAGGCTTCAAAGTGTATACATTTTGGATTAACTTGTAAAGATTATCTTGATAGACAAAACGTGTAAGGGTCACTTACTCTTTTATTGTGCTTTATAATTACAGTCTTAGCCTATATCACTATATCCATTAGTTCATAAATCGTGAATTATGAACATAAAGAACATTTTGAGATTAAGAAGAAGAATCTCAAAAATAGGCCAAACAAAATTAAACCAAAATACGAAATTTATCAAATTTATTCACAATTATTTTTAATACAGATTTGTGAAACATCAATCATGAGACACGCTGCTCTTTAACAACACTCGACATTAATCATTCTAGACTTTACATTTGCAGATATTATTATTATAGATCATCACTACGGGAAGCAGAAAGGTTCAGACCTCATCTGTTTCTGCGGTCACGTGTTAAAGACGCACTTTAGTGACTGAAAGCGAAACAGACAGTCTGAGGAGAACAACCACGAAAACAGATCAGGTACGTAAGTGTTTGAAGCTTTACAGGCGCCAATGCGATTTATAAATCTGATTTAGGTAAACTAATCTCCCCAATAAATCATAAAACTATCTTTAAAAAGAAATAGTCGTCAAACACGAGGTAAAGTGTCTAGTACATCAGCTGATGCGGAAGCACTGAAGAAGGGTGAGCGAACAGACATTTATGAAAGATTTAGTTTCAGAGATTTACACCCTGGCTCAAAGATTCCTCACTGAAATACTGTAAGACACACCTTAAGACAAATGTGCTTTTACTGTTCCCAAATGCAGAAAAAATATGTATTGATCACTGATGGAGCAAGAGATATTATGTGAAAATAATTCATAGTGGTTCATTTTGTTTCAAAATCGTATAAGTTAAATGTATGAGGAGGTGGCGATGTTTGACACACTGGGGGAAACAGCCTGAGGGAAAACACACACACTAGCCATGCCTCAGCTAGAATAATGTGTTTTAATGATGTCAAAGTTCATATTTCCAACTTTATGTTTGATAAGTAAAATAATTCATTTGTGTTCAATAAATGTTCTGTCATTAAAATATGTTAATTACAATATATTTTAAAAGGTAAAGATCCTGAAAGAATTGAAGCAGATCCCATTATTTAAAATAGATTTACAGTAGCAACAATACATTATAAACTCTGTAGGACAATGTCCCTCCAGGACTAAAGTTTGCCATCCCTGATCTAGTGAATCAAAGGCGCCTTTAGCCCTGTTGTTACCCTACATATAATTAAAAAATGACTGTAGCATTTTTACAGTCTTTTACCATTAAAATCACAAACAATCATTTTTACGTTGTATAGAAGCAGTCGACCAAACAGTTCTGTCTGCAAGCTTGTAAACTTTAAGATGTATTTATACTTCTGTTCACTTTCAGACAAGCCTTTATTAATCTTTTCTTCAAACTTTGAAGCCTGATTTATACTTTTAGTCAGTGACTTAAAATAGGTGTTCAGGATCAGTAGTAACTGGTGTGTGTTTGTGTGTGTAGGATGGCTACAGTGGGAGTGAATGTGATCGAGACAGCGGCTCTAGGGAGACCCTTCCAGCTGGGGATGCTGTATGACTGCAGGAGAGATGCTCTAATACCAGGTACAAAACATTTACTGCTTATAAATGTAGAAGAGGTTCTCTGAGAAAGAAATATATATAAGAAGATGCTATGGGGAACGCCTCAGCGTGACAGATGTCTGAAGCGACAATTGTATTGGCCGGCAACAGCCTATGACGTCTCTATCAGTGTGGCCGTCAGTATAAAAGGGCTCCTGAGGAACACGTCATCCTCTTCATCTGAAAGAGATGTGACAGGCAGCCCAATAAAATGGCAGCAAGACGCAGTGTCTCATTCCCTTTCTTAAGGAAACTAGGTTACATTTATTACCCGTGACGTTCCCTTTGAATTGGAACTTGCACTACATCTATGGGGAACAAATACCTGTCAAAGAACAAATGCATGTCCTATTGGCTGTAACTAAGCACTAAAAAAGACAACTTTCCTGACTTTTTACTGTCAGAGTCAGATTCCCCTAAGTTACGCACTTTGTTATGTCAGTGACACTATTCCCTACGCCCAATGACCAACCTACATACCCTAAACAAGGAAAGTCCTTGCAGAGCCAAGTGGTAGGACTCGGCCCAAGGGCAGAGCTCAGTGGCTTGGAATAATTTACATACTGAAATATTCCATTAGCAAATATGGCCAGGCTTGCTTAGAGACCTGGTCTGTCACTTCAGGGTGAATTAAAGCCTAAACCCCTAGATTCACCAGTGAAGCTGACTCCTGCTATCCTAGCCTGGTCAGTCTACAACCTGTCTGCCTAAGCAGAATCTCTAGATTCAAAGGCCTCCAATGAGAAGGTATTGCAACAGGCAGTAACCACTTCACAACAGATTCCAGAGACGGAAGTACTATAACGCAGAAACTTAGCATATCAACCCTCCATCTGAGGGGAGTAACTCTGTAACTTGTGACTTGCTGAGCACTACAGTAGCTCTGCGGGAGTGGAGAACTCTACATGACGACCTCTAGAACGAGGGAAGAACTGACCAACTCTACAGTAGCTCTGCGGGAGTGGAGAACTCTACATGACGACCTCTAGAACGAGGGAAGAACTGACCAACTCTACAGTAGCCTTGCAGGAGTGGAGAACTCTACATGACGACCTCTAGAACGAGGAAAGAACTGACCAACTCTACAGTAGCTCTGCGGGAGTGGAGAACTCTACATGATGACCTCTAGAATAGGGTTGGGTATCGAGAATCGAGTATCGATTGGAACCGGGACTAACTTTTCGTTTTTCCCGGAATCGTTCAAAAGTTAAAATTTCGATTCCTAGTTTCGATATTCACAGTCTGCCGAGCGGAAGAAGTAACCGCTGAACAACACTAACGAAGAAGCGTCTACCGGAAGTGTTGGCATAACCGCGCGAGTCGAACATGAGTAGCTTACGTCGGCGGTCCAAAGTGTGGCTTCACTTTTCTAAAAATAACGAAATCTCGGCAAAATGCAAAATTTGTGACAAAAGGAGTATTTTTACAGAAGGAGTATTTCCTTCCGAAAGACCGTTGGTTAGCAAGGTTAGCTAAACTTTTTTGACCCCGCCTCTTAAAAGAATCGGAATCGAGAATCGTTAGGAACCGGAATCGAAACAAAGAATCGGAATCAGAATCGTTCAAATTCAAACGATACCCAACCCTACTCTAGAACGAGGGAAGAACTGACCAACTCTACAGTAGCCTTGCGGGAGTGGAGAACATGATGACCTTCTAGAACGAGGGAAGAACTGACCAACTCTACAGTAGCCTTGCGGGAGTGGAGAACTCTACATGACGACCTCTAGAACGAGGGAAGAACTGACCAACTCTACAGTAGCTCTGCGGGAGTGGAGAACATGATGACCTTCTAGAACGAGGGAAGAACTGACCAACTCTACAGTAGCTCTGCAGGAGTGGAGAACATGATGACCTTCTAGAACGAGGGAAGAACTGACCAGCTCTACAGTAGCCTTGCGGGAGTGGAGAACTCTACATGACGACCTCTAGAACGAGGGAAGAACTGACCAACTCTACAGTAGCCTTGCGGGAGTGGAGAACTCTACATGACGACCTCTAGAACGAGGGAAGAACTGACCAACTCTACAGTAGCTCTGCGGGAGTGGAGAACATGATGACCTTCTAGAACGAGGGAAGAACTGACCAACTCTACAGTAGCTCTGCAGGAGTGGAGAACATGATGACCTTCTAGAACGAGGGAAGAACTGACCAGCTCTACAGTAGCCTTGCGGGAGTGGAGAACTCTACATGACGACCTCTAGAACGAGGGAAGAACTGACCAACTCTACAGTAGCTCTGCGGGAGTGGAGAACTCTACATGACGACCTCTAGAACGAGGGAAGAACTGACCAACTCTACAGTAGCTCTGCAGGAGTGGAGAACATGATGACCTTCTAGAACGAGGGAAGAACTGACCAGCTCTACAGTAGCCTTGCGGGAGTGGAGAACTCTACATGACGACCTCTAGAACGAGGGAAGAACTGACCAACTCTACAGTAGCCTTGCGGGAGTGGAGAACTCTACATGACGACCTCTAGAACGAGGGAAGAACTGACCAACTCTACAGTAGCTCTGCGGGAGTGGAGAACATGATGACCTTCTAGAACGAGGGAAGAACTGACCAACTCTACAGTAGCTCTGCAGGAGTGGAGAACATGATGACCTTCTAGAAGAAAGGAACAATTGACCAGCTCACTGAAGTCAGTTTTTCAAGAAGGCCTACAGAAAGTCCTTTAACTTGAAATAATTATGTTGTTAAATGAGGTCCCAGAAGACCTACCATTAACTATCCCCAGGGAGCGAAGCACTTAGCTATACCAACCCTCTTAGATGAGGGGAGCACTACACAGGTCATCCAGGAGGCTGAAAGCCCATCACTAGACAATACTGCTATATGGGCTCTAGAGAGCAAGCCACTCTGGATACTGACCCTTTAACAAGGGGAGTACCAAACTTAGCCTACAGGAGTATCTTAAGGAGGCTCACAGATAGCCTAACAACTTGCTACTGCAGATTGTGCAGAGCCCTAAGGAGTAGAGTTCTCAACGGGCCTGAAAATTATTACCCGACCCGACCCGGCCCGTGGCTTTTAAAGCCCGGACCCGATGTAACCCGACACATCAACATGAATTATCTGCCCGAATCCGGCCCGCGGCTCGACTCTGACGCGCTCTACAATCTATTGCTGTTGCGCCGTCTATTCATTCCGGTGAAATCACAAAATAAAATGCACACAAACTTTGAAAGATTGACTTACTAGTCCATCAACAAGATCACCAGGTCAGCATCACCGTTGCATCCAGTGCTGCTTTTTTAGCTCGCGCCAACGAGTGAAAAGCCCAACCGAGTGGGACTCTTGTCCAGTTTCTCACGCGATCAGATTCTCTTTTCCTTTTCCTAGTCTTCCGACTAGTTTTCTTTGCTTTTTTTTCCCATCGTCTAGTATCACGTCTGAAATGCGTGCAAGTGCAGTGTTGACAACTATTTTCAAAGGAAAGTAGCTAACGCCATGCCTGTTTAAATAAAAATCTTCACACAATAATAAATAAAAAGAACTCAAACAGCCAACCAGCGAGCGGGTTACGGGTTTTGAAACAAAATAGGCCTAGCCTACAAACATAATCATATGCTTATAATAGGCATCGTGGAGGAAGAGTGCGTCCACAGTGGATGGACTGAGGCGCGTTCTCCTCTCGGCCAGCCACCCACGATGCACTTTGCACGCAGCAGCCAGACTTTCTTTACGGTGAACAGCAGTGATGATTAATAATTTGTTTTTTTGTACATAGGATTATTTAATTTATATTGTAGCCTATTTATAGACATACATATTGACTTGACTGTATTCAACACTTTATACTTTTGCAGGAATCACACTGTGGGATCAAGAAAAGCTACAGCAGAGTCTACGAGTCCGTCCCCAAATTAACACAAATTTCAAAGTCACGGCTTCAGACTCCATTAAGGACAAATCAGCCTTACTGGACATTGACGACTCTCTGAAACTGAGTGTTTTAGGGGGACTCGTCAATGTCACAGGAGCAGCCAAATATCTCAAGGACACCAAGAAGTCCTTCAAACAGCAGAGACTGACGCTACATTATCATTCATCCAGCAGGATTGAAGAGCTGAGCATGAACCACTTGGCACCTGAAAATATAGTTCATCATGAGGTGTTTGATAATGACGCAGCGACACACGTGGTGACAGCAGTGCTGTATGGAGCAGACGCCTGCTTTGTGTTTGATAGAGAAGTTTCTTCAGATGAGGAAATGAAGACAGTAGAAGGAGAAGCAAAAGTGGCCTTTGAGAAGCTCAAATTAATCTCAGTAGACCTAAACAGCAATCTGAAGATGAATGACGCTCAGAAGAACGCAGTCCAAAAATTCTCATGCATGTTTTATGGCGACTTCCAGTTACCGTCTAACCCGACCTCTTTTGAAGATGCGTTGAAGGTTTTTGCTGATCTTCCAAACCTGCTGGGAGGAAAGAAAGAGCTGGCGGTTCCTCTGAGAGTTTGGCTTTTCCCTCTGGACAAACTTCTCTCAAAAGCTTCCAAACTTCAGAAGGACATCAGCATGGATCTAATCATTAAAACTGAATCAGTGATTGAGAGTTTGAATACAACTGAGATGAAATGCAATGATCTTCTTGAAGACTCATCTGCTTCGATTTCTGATGAATTCAATGATAAAATCCTGCAAATGAAGCAAAACTGCGACATGTACAAACTGAGACTCATGAAGAAACTCGGCTCTCTGCTGCCGAAAATCCGTGGAGACGTGAAGAAGGAAACTGACCTGAATGATCTTCTACAAGAACATGATAAATCTCCATTCAGAGGACGAGACCTGGCAGAATGGCTGAAAGAGAGAGAAAGAGAGTCTAATATCACTAAATCAGTCCTCAGACAGCTGAAGAATGCCGGTGCACAGGTAGAAGACAACATAGATCTGATTTCGATGGATCTGGAGGTTGAAAATCTGGTCTGCTACACGTTCACATCATTGGACTGGTCAGATGTTCTGCTTAATAAACAAACCATCCATCTGAATCCTTCAACAAATGTAGAAACAGATGAGAACAGCCCAGATCCAGAGCAGAAGTCTTGGCTCACTCTTGATATCCAAAAGACCATTAGGAGCAACTTGAAGCTATTTAAGAAATTGATCGATTCAAAAGAGCGTAAACCAGCCAAGTTCATTGTGTCCTCAAAGGAAATGAAGAACGATCCAGGTTCCTGCATTCTGCTGTATGAAAGTGAATGTGATGAAGCCGTTTGCTTTATTCCTCCATCCAAACCAGCCTGTCCAATCACTGAAGAGGTCAAAGATGATAGTGTGGTCCTGAAGGTTCCTATATCATGTCTTGAAACAGTGGCGCTCAGAATACTGTATAAACGTAAGCAGGATTCATTCTGGTCATCTAAACCTGTGCCGGAGGATGAAATCACAGTTACTCTGACTGGTCTAGGAGCAGCTGTATATGAGATCAGATGTGCAGCGCTGGGGAAACTCGACTACACCGTATACAGTGACGTCACTGAAGTTGCCATAGAGGTATGATGATCCTATCCACAAGTTTCCGGGGGGCGCTCCTGTAAAAAATAAAGTGGGTGAAACTTCCGGTGAGGCGGCGGGAGTAGCATTCCAATGGTATTTTGTGTGTTAGTTAGCGAAGAGGCTAGCTGTTTTTCGGAGAATTATTTGACTATTTAAAGACGCAAATCTTTATGAGAGATGTCGTTACGGAGCTCAGGGACAACATGTGCTGTTCGCGGTTGTATGTATAACCGGACTAAACTAATTCAGTGGCTTAAACGGGATTGTTTTGAACATAAGCTGAAAACGAAATCAGAGTGATCCTGCCAACGACTGTAGTTTCCATCACCTCCCAAAAGACGACGAATCTTCCTGTGTACATTTGTTTAAATTCTTAATATTCTATAAACTCTATCAGCATGTGATTGGCTGTTCGCTACTGATGTTACACCTAAACTCAGGACCAAAGCCTGTGTTGACAGAATACCAAATATATTAGTAGCACATTCATTTATAATTTTGAATAAACTCCAAAGCACAATGACTAAGTGTGTATTTTTTATTTTAATTGTTTGTCAGCTCACACATCTGTCTGTCACCATGCCTTGATGAGTATTGATTATTAATAATGTTATTATAATACTCCCAGCCAACTACTGCGGAGGGTAAAGGTACTGTTATTTCACCCTTTTTAATTTCGTTGAGGTTGTGTTCCCACATCGTTAGCTAGTTTGGATCGCTATAACTTGAATGACTGTCAACTGTTGATTGAACGAGTGTCAAGCATGTCAAATCGCCCTTTGTTTACTTCGAACCGGAAGACACGCCCACTTTTGACGCAAGGCCTCATGGGGCGTAGGAAACTTGTGGATATCAGCTGAAGGAAAAATACATGAGAAGCTTTATGAGAATGAGTTAACGGTAACTTGTTATTTTGGTGTTTAATTATTGTTCAATGTTTCCTCTAGGGAAAGGGCGGTTTGATTTCTGGTGAGTCATATATTATTCCTGCCCATCTTCAATTGTGTTGGTCTGTGAATAACAACAACAGTTACAGCTGTATCTGTGTGTGTTGCAGAGACTGACTTTAAAGGAGAGGGTCACTCGATCCCTATCACTGCCTCCGAGGGTCGTTGGTCTCCAGGACCTCATCAATCTCCTCAGTGTATGTGCCTCTTTTTCATTTTTGGGGTGAGACTACCATTCTAGGTGAAAAAACTTATGTTACAGACACAATTCCAGTGGGTTAGTTCACTCCTACTTTGGTAGATTGCCTCTCATTAGTTGATAAAATGGATACCACTTTGCACAGACAAGGTCTATGGCTCTATATTGAAACATAGCCTAGGATGTTTAAGTCATGTTGCTTCACATTATGCCACAAATACTGTCAGTAGAGCTTAAAAGCTTGGCTTTATTTACTCACCCATACAAAACCTGTACGACTTTCTTCTGTTGAACACAAAAGATGATATTTTTGAGAGCACTGAGAACCAAACAATATCAAACCACTTTGACTTTTATTGCATGGCTTTTTTGTTGTTGTCATTTTTCTAAATGTGTTTAGTAAGTAATACAGTTCTGAACATGGATCATTGCTTTAAATATGTTGGCTGCTCTCATCTGTTCCAGCCTTTTATCCAAACTCTAGTAGCACAGAAGTGACGTCCAGTTCAGGGCTGGAAAAAAGTTCTTAATATAGACAAGATAATGTTATTGATGTAAATGTGATAAAAGAAAAGCATGTGAAGTGAAAGTAGCTGAACTGTGTTTGTGTGTCTGTAGTATCAGAGACGTTCAAACTGAGACTGATGGAGGAGTTTCGGTATCTGAATGAAGAAATATCACCCGGTCGAAGACAACTACTGAATGATGTCTTCATTGAGCGGCACATCACAGAGGAACCAGATACTTACATAAATAATAATAAAGAAATCATAAGCATTTTCCAAAGACAGAAAATCAGGACCGTTTTGATGAAGGGCGAAGCTGGCATTGGCAAAACTGTGGCTGTGCAGAAGTTCATCCTGGACTGGGCTGAAGAGAAATTAAACCATGACATCGAATATATATTTCCAATCCCTTTCCAGAAGCTGAACATCATCAGAGAGACAGGGAAGGAGGTCAGCTTCATGGAGCTTCTGCAGCGATGCTGTGAAAACACCGGACATCTGAATCCTGAGTCTAGGGTCATGCTGATCTTTGATGGACTGAACGAGTTTAAACTTCCTCTGGATTTCCAAACCACTAAGAAGATTAAAGATCCAATCATGAAAGCCTCAGTCTCTGATCTACTGACAAACCTCATCCAGGGAAATCTGCTTCCAAACGCTCATATCTGGATCACCAGCAGACCGGCAGCAGCCAATCAGATTCCTGCACGGTTTATTGATCGTGTGACAGAGATCCAGGGCTTTAATGATCAACAGAAGGAGGAGTATTTCAGAAAGAGCATTAGTGACCAGAGTATGGCCAATAAAGTCATCAGTCACATCCAGAAATCTCCACACATCAACAGCATGTGTTATTTACCAGATTACTGCAGAATCATCGCAGCGATGCCAGAGGAAATGTTCAGAACAGACGAGACGGGTTCAGAGACTCTCACTCAGATGTACAGCAAACTCCTGTTAGCTCAGACTGAACTGAATCCAGAGAGAAGAGACACCATCATCGCTCTGGGGAATATAGCGTTTGACCTGCTGGTAAAGGCCAACTCTCTCTTCAGTGGTGAAGATTTGAAGAAATGTGGAATTGGAGATAAAAGTTTTCTGACTAACATATTGATCATAAAAGAACACAAAAGCAAGCGTCAGTCATCGTCCTTCTGTTTCGTGAATCACCGGACGCAGGAGTTTCTGGCAGCTGTGTATGCGACTGATGTCATTAATGGAGGAAACCCACTCCGGCTCAGAGATCTCTCCAGTCTGAAACTTGAGCTCGGAGAGAAGAGCTTCACAGACTACGATTCACTCCAGAACGTGATGAACATCGCTTTACAGAAACAGATGGAGCTCTTCTTCTGCTTCTTACTGGGTTTCAGACTGGAGTCCACTCAGATGAAAGAGCTCCTGACACAGAGAAGCAGCAACTCTTCATCCAGTCAAGAAATAATTCAACACATCAAAACTATGATGATGAAGTCCTCTTCAGAAACGGCAGTGGACAGCAGTCTCCTGTTGGACTGTTTGAAAGAGCTGGATGACCGTTATCTAATCCAGGAGATGAAGACACAGCTGAAATCTGGACTCGGACTCTCTCCTGATGAGTTCTCAGCTCTGATGACTGTGATTATATCACATCCATCAGAAGAACTGAAGCCTCGACCAGTGCTCAAAACATCTGGAGAACATGAGTGAGTAAATACATATGAGTCTGAAGAACTGTCTAAAGCCATATAAATTAATGAATGCCCGAATGCAGGATATATCAGTGTGGAAATGGTGCCAAAGCTTGTGCTGATCTGAGTTCTTGTTTCCAAGTAATTTTTCTTTTATACTTTTGTAGACATTTGTGTTAAACGTGTTTTCT
The DNA here is from genome assembly GCF_016745375.1 of Pimephales promelas. The sequence goes on along the minus strand of NW_024121688.1, from coordinate 1,159,171 downwards.
TCGCATTCACAGGTTGAGATCTTGTGATATCAGTGATGGAGGTTGTGCTGTTCTGAGATCAGCTTTGAGATCAAACCTGTCTAATCTGAGAGAGCTGGATCTGAGTGAGAACATCCTTACAGAATCAGAAGTGAAACTGCTTTCAGATCTACTGAAACATCCTCAGTGTAAACTGGAGAAACTGGGGTCAGTGGGATTGTTTTTGGTCATGAGTTTTTCACAAGGAATACTTTTGCTGTTTATATTTTGCTGTGAAAAACAACAGAAGAGGAAAAAGTGTTAGGACAGTTGTGAGTGGGTCTCTAAGCTTGGTATACTGTAATACAAGTTATAATAAGGGATGATACTACTATGAAATGATATACTGGTTTAAAGGGGAAAATTCATGAAACTTTCCAAAAATTTGCTGCAGTCCATGAAGTGTTTATATATATATATATATATATATATATATATATATATATATATATATATACAGTGTTGGGGAAGCTACTCTGAAACTGTAGTTTGACAAGCTACTCATAAGTAAAACTAGTTAAACTACAGTCAAGCTACCCTTTTGGAAAAGTAGTTAGCTACACTACAAGTTACTATCAAAAAGTAGCTAGCTACATTGAAACTACTTTTGCTTTTTTTTTAACAACGCATATTATAAATATAATTAACTGAATAAGTGTCTGAGTAAGGTTTTAAGTAAAATATTTAGTGTTTAAAACAATGCAATATACAATTATGATTTCGAAAAGAGTATTGTTTTATTACACACAACACTCAAATACCTCAGACTGTTTGTCAAAAGTGCAAAACTGGTGGACAGATCATGACGGGTCATTGTAATTAAATCAGAAATAGAAATTTGATGTAACAGAGAGCAATAAAGCAGGATAATTAATACATTTAAAATGGCCATTACTGACCTGTATGTGCATCCTTAAATATGTGCTTGGGGTCTTCGACGTAGACGGCGTTTTAAACTTTGGTTTGCAAAGATTGCATACAAAAGTGTAACCTTTACTTGTCGATTCTTTGAGTGACATGAACTTGGACAAATAAGGCCATGGGTAATTAAATTAACGTTGTTTCTCCATCCTCCAAATCTGCCGGCATGTCTTGCTCCATCGTGGGGTGTGTCAACACACTTCTGTACGTCAGTGAACCGTTAGAAGATGCGTGATTAAACAACAGGTGGCGGTAATGGCAAAAAATTAGTTTGTAATCTAACAAGAAGAAGAATATCATTGCATCGCGCTGATTCGCGCTGGCTCGACAAAATGCAATGTAGCTTTTGCTCGCGCTACACCGTTACTTGCTGCAAAAAGTAGTTAGCTACTGGAAAAGCTACACTGTTTAAAAAGCAACTGAGCTACTGCCAAGCTACTGAAAAATGTAGTTAAGTTAGTAGCGTCGCCACTTGTAGTTAACTACTCCCCAACACTGTATATATATATATATATATATATATGTATATGTATATGTATATATGTATATGTATATATATATGAAGAGTTCAGATGCAAAAGCCTCTAAATGCCATTTGAAATTTTCTTCTTTAATGATGATTTTTATCAAGCTTGTATATTTAAGTTCAGTGATTTCACTTAAATGGCAATGATAATTACCTATTAATTGTTATTTAAGTGAAATTACTGAACTTAAATGTACAAGTTTGATAAAAGTCATCATTAAAGAAGAAAATTTCAAATGGCATTTAGAGGCTTTTGCATCTGAACTCTTCATATATATATACATATATATATATATATATGTATATATATATATGTATATATATGTGACATTTAAAAAAATGATAGCATTAACACATTAACAATAAATTATAACTAATGTTTGAAACAGCTGTTTTAATATCTTCATAATTCATAGGTCTGAAATTGAATTACCTTTCAATAATTGTTTTTAATAATTATCTGGTTCTCATTGTATTCTGACTTCATATATATTTGTATTTCTCACACTCACAGGTTGAGATCTTGTCGTATCAGTGATGGAGGTTGTGTTGTTCTGAGTTCAGCTCTGAGATCAAACCCGTCTCATCTGAGAGAACTGGACCTGAGTGGGAACATCCTTACAGAATCAGGAGTGATGCAGATTTCAGATCTACTTGAACATCCTCAGTGTAAACTGGAGAAACTGGGGTGAGTGGTTTTGTGCATATTGTATAATATAATTACACAATCTATCTGTCACAGTCATCGTCTGCACGAGGGAGAGGGAGAGAGCGAGAGACCTTACATGGTGCGCCTCATGACACAGAGACTCAGGCACCGAAATGTTCGTTCTTATTCGGTCTGGTTATTACCGTTTACATCAGAACTGGTTCCCTATTGGCACCGCGTTTCGGTACCCAACCCTACCCACAATGCATCCCTCTGTGTCTTCAGTACCTTCACCCATATTTTCAAAAAGTTTCTGCGGTGAAATCAAACGCACTGGCACTGATCTGTGATTGGTCTGTTAGCGCATTAGGCCCAACCCCCTATGGGCGGGTATGAAAGGGTGGGATCTAGTGCTTGTAGTCTTTACAGAAATCCCCCCCTCTTACACTTCCTCCTACAGTGACGGAAAATTACGATTTTCGGATTTCTCACGTCTCAGGGGAAAATAGTATAACTGGATTTCTAAGGCCGGAGACACACTGACTGCGTGGCGTAAGCGTCTCAGCTGCGTGGTGTGTCCGTTTTTATTTCGGCTCCCATGTTAACAGGTTAGAGCTTGCACACTGCCTGCGTGACGCGCGCATGCTAAAAATAGAACCGCGACTATTTTTCACGCGACACGCAAGCGTATTGGAAGCAGTTCCAGGCAAAAAAACAATAGGAAACAATGTTTATATGTCATTTTGTACACGAATACATAATAATAAAAAAATTACATTTTGATGTTTGAAAGTCTAGGTTTTGAAATAAATTCAGATGTAATTTAAACAAATAATAATAATAATAATTATTGTTACCAAATATTGCCATTATTTTTGCCTATATAATTTCATGTCATTTTTATTTTTTACAACAATCGAGTCCTGGTGTCCACTACAGAGGTGATGGCATAACATGAATAAAATATCATTTTTTCCCCCATCTGTTTCTTATGCTCTTAAAGGTGCCATCTGTAAAAATTGTGGTTAAAATATCCAAAAAATGAGCTACTTGCATCAAAAGAATGAGAAGAAATGAGGTTAATGATGTCATTAAAAAAATTACAAGTTATAGTGCTGCCGAGATATTAACCTGAATTAGCATGCTAAATTACTAGCCACGGCCCGGCAGGTGTTGTAATACCAGTTTCGGCCATGGGAGGCGGTATGCGGGCAGGCTACATAACCACCAGCCAAACTGCAATACACGAGTAACTCACGTGGCTTGTGTGTGTACTTGAACCTGATGTCAGTCGTTTGGAAATACAGCCCACTACTACATTTCAGTTCAGGGAAGAGTTCAAAAAACGATTGGTCAATATTATGCATGAGGAATACATTTTGGTAAGTTGTAGCATACTGTATCTTTCAACAGAGTTCGTGTTCTTTTTCAATCAGCTAGTAGAGATGATCGGTTCACGTCCACTAGGGATCTGTGGTGTAACATGTACAAGCGCCAAAACGGTATTTATTGTTTGAATTGCGTAATAAAATTGACAGAATCTGAGAGCTTAACTAACCTGCTTGCTAAGTGTCAATTACGTGTGTCTCATGGTGAACTTGTGAGAGTTGGCAGCTCTGAATGGCGCTAGGTTGATTAACATCAGCAAATGCTGTCTGTCAAATTAATTCAAACTAACAATAAAAGTGTAATATGAACAAAACGAATAACGTAAACTTAAACTAATAGCCTTAAACTTTATTTTTTGGTTGAATAAGTTCTTTAATAATATCAATTAAATATTGTATTTGCTTAATGTTTTCAGTTTAGTTTCAAGTTTTAGTTGAAATGTAAGTCATAGCAGCAGCTAGCGTCCAGCTAGTACTAATACCGGTGTTACGAACTTGAATGTAGATACTATATTGTGTACATTATTATATCTTGGCAGTCTAATCATACACACACTTTGCTCTCTGAGTGTGTTTGTCATTGTCTTATCACTTTATTCATTGAACACAGGTTGAGATCTTGTCATAACAGTGACAGAGGTTATATTGTTCTGAGTTCAGCTTTGAGATCAAACCCGTCTCTGAGAGAGCTGGACCTGAGTGAGAATTACTTTATAGATTCAGGAGTGAAGCAGCTTTCAGCTGTACTGGTGGATCCTCAGTGTAAACTGGAGAAACTGGGGTGAGTGTCACTGCCTTTATTTTATATATTTGTTTGAACGAAGACCAAGTGAACCTGTTAGTTATGCTCAACAATTAGGTTATTTTCTTTGAAAGCTTCTTTTTTGTCAGATACACATGAAGATGGAACAACATTTTCCCCCTTTCTTCACACACACACAGGTTGAGATCTTGTTATATCAGTGATGAAGGTTGTGCTGATCTGAGTTCAGCTCTGATATCAAACCCGTCTCTTCTGAGAGAGCTGGACCTGAGTGGGAATGACATCACAGATTCAGAACTAAAGATGATTTCACCTCTACTGAAACATCCTCAGTGTAAACTGGAGAAACTGGGGTGAGTTGAGTAATTAAGAAGAGACTGTCTATTCTAGATGGAATCAATAATTTGTTTATTTAGAGCTCGGGGTCGGCAACCTGTGACACGCATGCCAATATCAGCGCACAGAGGGTTAATCACTGACGTATGAGTAATAGCGAGAGAACTGTCCTTATTTAGAGTTCATTTTTTCTCATATACACACATCCTTTTTTATTAACCTGTGAGCTATGAATACTATTTAACAGTCTGGGTTTGAGAAAAGTTTGTGAAAAGACAAGTTTTGTTGTCTCATAAATCAAACACACCTGATCAGCTCATCAGTAAAGACTTCAAGGGCTCAGATGAGTGTGTCAGATTAGAGAAGAAGAGAGTGTGCAGTGTTAGGGGACCAGGACCAGGATTGGGACCAGGGCAGGACTTAGGGTGGTGGGGGCCTCTGGGCTTGAGTCACTTTCGGGCCCTACCTTCTATACATTACTTTAAATACAACTAAATGATACGTATACACAAGCTATTTAGCTATTAGAGCTACACAATTCTGGATAATTTGAGAATAAAAATAGTGATCACGATTCTGAACAAACAACTTAACAAAATAACATAATTTATGTTAATTGCTGTAGTATATTAAAGATGTTTAATTAATCTGAATTATAAAAACAATTGTTCTCAATCAAATACACTTGTTTCATAAGCCAAGTTTCCATCCACTTGTCAATTATCTGAAGTTCGGTAAAAAACCCCAAAAAAACCTCATGTGAATAAACCTGGTGAAAGTGTGTTTCCATCCAACGGCTTTAAACCAAATAAAAACCTGTCGGCTACGTAATAACCTGACGTCAGTACGTAGCCTACACTACAGGGCCAGGTAACAATGCAAGACCAATCAACAAACTTTAAATGAAAAATTAAATGACTGATAAATTATTGAAAAAATCAAACGTAAACCGGCGGGGCCCCCTATTGGGCGGGGCCCATGGGCTTGAGCCCAGTCAAGCCCAATGGTAAGTCCGGCCTTGATTGGGACACACTGACTAACCGTTTCCACGACCCTGCACATCATGACAGGGTACCCGCGGGTCTTAAAAGCCTTGAAAAAGTCTTGAATTTGATCATCTCAAATTAAGGCCTTGAAAGCCTTGAATTTTGTATACAAAGTTTTGGATTACGTTACAAAGGTCTTGTATATATTTTTTACCTTTCCTAGGATTAAGTTCATACCGTAACAAAATTTACTTTTACTAATGTAGGCTAATTCAAAATGTATGCAGCGTTGAGTGCCCCTCGCGCTCCACGTTATGGCAGAAAAAGCGATCGCGTGCGCATTCGTTACTATGGTTACTAGGCAAGCGAGGTACAGAACAAGATAGTACCTAGCCTAGTTTAATCCGCTATGGCCACAAATGACAGAATTTAATCCCCAAATAAGAGCTTTTCTGTTAAAAGAACATATTTTCTACCCGGTCTTTTCGATATCTGGCAACCATGCGCCAGGATTATCTGAAAACACAGACAAGCTGGAGTTCAGCGATCTTTAAGATTTTCTGCTTAAATTAAAGTGTCATTCTGTCTTGTCTGTGTTCTGTAACGACCCGCTTGCGCTGTTTGTGCGACTAAATCTGCGATCAAAATGCAGACTGATATCCAGCAGTGTTCATACGAGCAAGAATCCAATGTTTCCCGAATATTCACACGATTTCAAATGTGACATTGATTTTATACAACAGTAAAAAAGAAAAGATAAATGGTAACATTAAGAAATGTACTCAATTTAAAGGAATGCTCTATATACGATACGAAATATGTGGCTTTGAACGAATCGTGGGATTCAATGAATGAATGACTCAAATACTCACTCATAAATATAGCGAGTTACTGCCACCTAATGGCGATTTTTATGTTTTATAACGTTGCATATTTAAAGGATTAGTTCACTTTTGAAAAACTTTTGCTGATAATTTACTCGCCCCCATGTCATCCAAGATGTCCATGTCCATGTCTTTCTTTTTTTTTTTTCCTCAGTCGAAAAGAAATTAAGGTTTTTGATGAAAACATTCCAGGATTTTTCTCCATATAATGGACTTCAATGGGAACCAAACGGTTCAAGGTCCAAAAGACGGTTAATAACAGTTTCAGATGCAGCTTCAAATGTCTTTAAACGACGCCAGACGATGAATAAGGGTCTTATCAAGCAAAACGATTGGTTATTGCAAAAACTTATTCCAAAAATTTAACTTTTCTAAGGACAAATGCTAGCATTGCTCTATTCTGTGAGGCGCGTTTGTAACGTCACGTAATACGTAATTACTAGGGCTGTGAATCTTTGGGTAGACAGCGAATCGATTCGATTCACGATTCATAGGTTTTCGATTCGATTCATGAACGATTTGTGCAAATTCAGAACGATTCGATTCGATGCGATTCACATCCAAATTCGATGCGATTCGATTAATTCGATTCTTAATTTTTTATATGCATTATAGTATTATTTCAATGCTTCACCGATCTTTGTCTGGGTTTGAATTAGCCTACAGCGGCCTTCGGGGATCAGATAGTGGGGATTTTGTCCATTGTTAATGTTAGTTCATGTTTGTTTTTAATTTTAATGAATATATTATTATAAAAAAAATTCAATGGCCTACAAATTAGCATTTACAAGTAGCAAATATTTTGAAAAAGGCTTTTAAAGTAGTGCATTAAATGACTACATGACAAATTAATGGAGACGTTTTCATTAGTTTCATTTTGCGTCCTCTCAGTGCACTCGTTATCATCTTTTCACTGGATTTTGCTCGCGCTCTGTCCCATAGCTCTCATGCTTTCATAACGTTAACTACAGATTTTTGAGCAGTCCATGTTTGAGCTCGATCTCCAGCTGAGCTCTCTGTCGAGAAAGCAATAGTTTTGAGGCAAACCGCTCAAGCCATTGATAAAGCTGCCATGCCATTGCGTGGGCACTATGAAATAAAACGCTTTCATTCATTTATTACATGGACTCTCTCCGTACACGCAAGGTGGTCTCTCGCTCGCTTTCCCTCTCTGCCGAGTGCGTGCAGCCGTGTGTGAACGCGCGATACGCGGTTTGGAGCACAACCTCTGTCTCGTATGCACGCTCGCTCTAGATTCCGGGAGATTTTAACTAATTTGCGGTAATACAAGCAGATCACGACATGAGTAGCTCAACAGGTAGAAAGATAAACTCATCTTTCAGGCATTTGACCGACCGGGCTTCAGTGTGAGAAATCAGGGGTGTGTGAGCGCGTGAAACCAATCAAATGCGGATGTCGTATGATGGCCAATGCGTGAGGCAGCTTGTACCAGGAACACTTTCAGGTTGTCTATATTTTAAACCACTGAATCGCTATAAAATCGTGATTAATTCGATTCTTAGCCTTTTAAATCGATTATTCACGTAAATAAACGATTCACGATTCAAAATACATGTTTCAGGATCGATGCATATGCATCGCCAGGATTTATAATCGATGCATCGAGAAAACGAGTGAATCGTTACACCCCTAGTAATTACGTTCAAAAGGTCACGGGCGACGTAGCCAGAAGTACAGAGTCAGTGTTTACAAGTTGAACGCATAGGTTGAACGTGCAAACTAACTCAAACGCCGTTTACAAAAAAGGAATTTGTAAGGTAAAACAATGATGTTGGACGATTTTGATTCTGTACTTCCGGCAACGTCGCCCGTGACCTTTTGAACGTAATTACGTATTACGTGACGTTGCAAACGCACCTCACAGAATAGAGCAAGGCTAGCATTTGTCCTTAGAAAAGTTACATTTTTGTAATAAGTTTTGAAATAACCGATCGTTTCGAATGATAAGACCCTTATTCATCGTTTAAAGTCGTTTAAAGACATTTGAAGCTGCATCTGAAACTGTTATTTGGACCTCGGACCGTTTGGTTCCCATTGAAGTCCATTATATGGAGAAAATCCTGGAATGTTTTCATCAAAAACCTTAATTTCTTTTCGACTGAGGAAAGAAAGACATGGACATCTTGGATGACATGGGGGTGAGTAAATTATCAGCAAAAGTTTTTTCAAAAGTGAACTAATCCTTTAATGAACATTGTTTTATTTAAAGCATTTTTTTAAGGGTATTATAAAGGTAAATAAAATGAAACGGAAAAATTGATTAAAGGGGGCAAAGATTGTCCCTTAATGGAAATGGTGTGAGTGCAGTATAAGTGTAAGAGAGAGGGCTACAGGGGGTACGGCACTCTAAAACATTGGAGAACCACTGAACTTAGGAAAAGGGATAATTATGTAGAACTGCACACGTGCTACTGCTAAAGAGTGCAGTCTCAATAATTTATCATATCATATGCTTAATTGAATTGGCCTTGAGACAATAATTATGACATTTTCTGTCTAAATACTACATATAAAATAAATAACTTCCAAAAGTATAGTAACTGCAGTTTGACTAATAGTTGACAAAAAAATGCTAAGACTTTTCGTCAACTACAACTGTAAAAAACAGGATGACTCAAATGGGATTAAGACAGATAAGCATTTTCGTTTGAAGACTAAGACTAAATAAAAAAATGGCTGCCAAAATTAACACTGGCCTACACACATGCGCACTACAATGCATGTATGTATTAAATATGACCGATAATTTAAGTAAAATGTTTTATTTAATTCAAGTAGCCTCTTTTTCTAGGGTTTGAAATGTATACAGATTTGACATTTTCCCCTTACTTCTGTCGGAATGGGTATGAAATTGGCATTGAATTTCATTTGAAATGGTATTTAAAAAGTCTTAAAAAGCCTTGAATTTAAGTTGGAGGACCCTGGGGGTACCCTGCATGAGGTTGCAGAGCTGTACTTACAGTGGGAATCACACACGTCTGATTCGCTCAGTCACTCTGCTAGCCTGGATGCCAGCCCGAACTCCGCCCACATAATTTTTTGGTCGGGAAGTTCGGTCTGGACTCGATCCATTGAGGAGTAATTATGATCGGTTCAGAAATCATCGGGCCAATCAAATTGCCAGGGCGGGCTTTATACGATGATGGACAGATGATCTGCAGGGACGTAATCATCACGTTATCAAAGAGAGATGACTGCAGCTGGAGAATTGAGATGTATAGATTCAGCCGTCGCGTCTGTTGTGAAATAAATCGACAGCGCATTCATTTTAATAGATAAACAGAGAACTGCAATCAAGGCATTTGTCGATCGGAAAGATATTTTTGCCGTCCTTCCTACATGATTCGGGAAAAGTGTAACTTATCAGCTGGCTCTGACGGTCGCTAAGAAGATGGGACGTAATGAAAAGCCTGTGGTCGTTGTGGTTTCTCCTTTGGTGGCACTCATGGAGAAGTAAGTAAAAGAAGCAACACTTGTTATTTAACTTCTAAAATAAGTAAAGCTAGGCTAAGTTCTGTATTTGACAACTGTATGCAAAGTAGTTGACCTACTGCATTGCTCTGATTGGTTGTAGGTTTACCGACTATCCAATTGAGTGCAGAGTTGTTGTTTTTCCTGGTTCGGTTAAGACACGCCTCATAATCAAAGCCAGACGGATGGGTTTCAGACTCATCTTCCGATAGCAAAATGAGTATGACGAAGTCAGGCTATCACTCTGCGTGATCGAGAGAAGAACAGTGTGATCTGCGGTAGCTTTCAAAGCTAAATAAATTACTGATATTATCAATGTTGGAGATTTTTAACTAGTTAAATGAAGTCCTTCACTTTCCACACACAAATCAGGAGATGCGCAAACTACAACAATAGTGCATGTGGTGTGGTTCAGTACGGCCATATTGGAAATAAACTTAACTTTCAACATTTCATATAAAAATTGCTTCAGAAATAATAAATAGTCAGTCTTGTGTTACTAATAAAATAAGAATAGAAATAGAATAAGAATAAAATAAGTTGATTTTGTTGATTTTTCTGTTACACTTGAACCTTTAAAGGTAGTTTTATACAATATATTTATATAATTATACATGCGTGTATGATATAAGGCAGGAAGAATATGTGTGTCCAGCGATTAACTAGAAAAAAATAAAAATGGCGCTTAATGATAAAAAGGTTGCTGACCCCTAATTTCATGAAGTACATATATATTTATTCACATTGTTCATTTTATCAAATCAACATGTCGACAGAGAGTCAACAGAGAGAAAAATGGTTTAATGATGAGTAGATAAACAGTTTGTTTCAGTTGAACTTAATCCATCTTGCCTGATTCTCATTATTGTAGATTAGAGCCCAATAATGAATTGAATCTTGATTCTGACAGGACATTAACACATGCTTCTCTTCACACTCACAGGTTGAGATCTTGTCGTATCAGTGATGGAGGTTGTGCTGTTCTGAGTTCAGCTCTGAGATCAAACCCGTCTCTGAGAGAGCTGGACCTGAGTGAGAATGACTTTAGAGATTCAGGAGTGAAGCAGCTTTCATATCTACTGGCAGATCCTCAGTGTAAACTGGAGAAACTGGAGTGAGTGTCACTGGCTTTACTGTAGTTTTTAGTTATAATTAAGTATAATTAACACTTCACAATAAGGTTTCATTAGTTTACATTAGTTAAGACTTACTTATTCACCTTGGCTTTTAACACTTTATAGTTTGTCTTCCTGGATTTCTCTTTAATCTATTGATTACTTATTTTGTCATTTCTGGTATGTATATTAGTTTTATTTTTGTTTGTCATTTATTATTTACAAAGCACTTTGGTCAACCTCGGTTGTGCTTTAAACATGCTCTATAAATAAATGATTGATTGATTGATTGATTTAGTATCAACTATCATAAACTAACCATGAGCAATGGTTACAACCAGACGACCGAGTCACCGCTTCTTCAGCCGGCCATGCGGTCGTCGTACGGGTGGTAATAGATAAGATTAAGGCCGTTTTCACCGTTGTCTCATCGGTGGTTCTGATGACATGGCCATTCCAGGGGAGTCTGGCTTCACGCATCTTTTGGATTATGGGCACCACGCTTATGCGCCTTCGCACATCTTCATTCATGACTGGGGTCTGGGGTCCACACTCCATATACTCGTTTTTTTATGTTAACAAAAATCAACAAGGCGCAGTCCGTGCGCGTCTAACCGTGTGCGTCTTTTTAAAATAAATCCATAAATTAAATCTTTTAAATCCTTGCTTATCTGGCTCATGCTACCCTGAGCAATGTCTGAACTGTGTATTTTGAGCACTTCTTGCGTTGTTTTTGCCTCTTCATGATGACTCGCTTGGTTTAGTCCTCAGTTTTAAGTCGCTTTGGATAAAAGCGTCTGCTAAATGACTACATGTAAATGTAACCGGTCATTCCAGTCTTGCACTTGACTTTCAAGCCCCCAACGGCTTTTAACAGCTTGGAAGATGTCGTCGGCGAATAGAAGTGACCAGGGCGAGACACCTGGATATCCCCTGTGGCAGTACCCATGCAAAGGATAAAAAGAAGCGGGGAGAGGGCGGATCCGTGATTCACGCCCACAGTAGTCAGAAATGTTTCGGACAGACCTGTAGGGCATCGGACGACGCTGGTGGTGTTGGTATAGAGAAGCTGGATCCATTGTACGTACTCATCATCACTGCCACTATATACAGTCATGGTCAAAATTGATGGCACCTCTGGTAAATATGATAAAAAATGGCAGCAAAAAATAAATCAACATTGTTTATCCTTTTGATCTTTCATTCAAAAAATTGGCAAAATCCTAACCTTTTGTTGAAGTAAAATAATTGAAAGTGGGGGTAAATCACATTATAAAATGAATGTTTTTCTCCAAAACATGTTGGCCACAATTATTCATACTCTTTTATTAAATACCTTTTTGCAATCTCCTTTTGCCAAGATAACAGCTCTGAGTTTTCTGCTATAAGAGTTTGGAGAACACCTGACCTGAGATCAGAGACCATTCCTCCATACAGAATCTCTCCAGATCCTGCAGATTCCCAGATCCATGTTGGTGCTTCATCTCTTCAGTTCAGACCACTCATTTTCTATAGGGTTCAGGTCAGGGTCTGGGACAGTCATGGCAGAAGCTTCATTTTGTGCTGCCTAACACATTTTTGTGTTAATTTTGATGTTTGTTTTGGATCTTTGTCCTGATGGAAGACCTAACCACGGCCCATTATAAGATTTCTAGCAGAAGCCGTCAGGTTTTGATTTTTTTATCTGTTGATATTTAATAGAATCCATAATGCCATGTATCTGAATAAGAAGTCCAGGACCTTCTGCAGAAAAATAGGCCCCCAACATTAAAGATCCAACGGTATATAAAATTTGTACACATGGGGTACTTTTTATCCTCATATCCACCAAACCCTTCTAGTGTGCTTACTGCCAAAAGCTCTTTTTTTTAGTCTCATCTGACCACTGAATGCTGAGCCGTTTGAAGATCCAGTCGTGTCTGACCACTGAATATGCTGGAGTTCTTGGAGGAGCGAGGAGGATTTTTCTTGAAACCCTCTCAAACAACATGTGGTGATGTAGAGGTTGTTAGATAATTTTTTAATAGGCTTTCTGACCCCAAGACTCAACTAATCTCTGCAATTCTCCATCTGGGATCCTTGAAGAGTCTTTGGACACTCAAACTTTAATCCTCAACGTCCATTAAGGCAAAATAGACACACGTCCTCTTCCTGGCAGAATCATAACATCTTTAGTTGATTATAACTTTGCCCTGATGGTCAAAATGGGGATTTTTCAATTCTTTAGATATTTTCTTACATCCACTTTCTATTTTGTGAAGCTCATCAATCTTTTGATGCACATCAGAACCATGTTCTTTGGTTTTATTCATTGTGATGGATGATTCAGGGAATTTGGCCTCTGTGTTTCCTCATATTTAAACTCCTGTGAAACAAGAAGTCATGACTGGACAATTGCATGTTCCTAGTCACCCTGGTGTGCTAAAAAAGGTAAATATTAATGGGAATATACTTCAGAGATATTTTACTCGTAAAATATTCTAGGGGTGCCAATAATTGTGGCCAACGTGTTTTGGAGAAAAACATTTTATAATGTGATTTTCCCCCCACTTTCAAATGTTAGGATTGAGCAAAATTAGGATTTTGCTAATTTTTTTGAATGACAGATCAAAAGGATAAACAATGCAGATTTTTTTTTTTTTTACAACCAGTTTTGATCATATTTACCAGGGGTGCCATCAATTCTGAACATGACTGCATGCCCTCGCCTCACCCCAGCTCTTGGTCCGACCTTGTTTTCGTTCTCTAGAGCAGTTTTTCCCAACCCTGTTCCTGGCGGCACACCAACAATGCGTGTATTCTTTGTCTCCCTTATCAAACACACCTGATTCAACCCATCAGCTCATAATCAGGTGGGTTAATGAGCTGATGGGTTGAATCGGGTGTGTTTGATTAGGGAGACAAAGAAAACACGCAGTGTTGGTGTGCCGCCAGGAACAGGGTTGGGAAACACTGCTCTAGAGATCTCTCGGTCTCCATCAATAAATCACTGTTTGTCATCCATCTTCCTCTCCTGTGTCTACACACGTAACAATTTGTTAATCTTTGTGAACGTTAGTTAATAAAAATACAGCTGTTCATGTTAGTTCACAGTGCATTAACTAATGTTAACAAATGCAACTTTTGATTTTAATAATCCATTAATAAATGTTGAAATTAACATTAACATTCCTATATCAGTATTTAATGTGTTTTCTTCGCACTCACAGGTTGAGATCTTGTCGTATCAGTTATGAAGGTTGTGCTGTTCTGAGTTCAGCTCTGAGATCAAACCCGTCTCTGAGAGAGCTCGACCTGAGTGGGAATGACTTTAGAGATCCAGGAGTGAAGCAGCTTTCAGCTCTACTGGCATATCATCAGTGTAAACTGGAGAAACTGGGGTGAGTGGTTTTGGCTTTATTTGATGGATTGGTTTTAGTAAAGACTGTAAGTGTTACCCACCAGTTGGAGTGCCCAGGATAACCACCAGAGGGCACTGTCTCCTGTAGTGCTTTTCCATCATGAACTACACTTCCCATAACCCCCTGCCTGGACTCATGTTCTGATTACTACCACCTCATTTATGTTTGCCTATTTAAACCCTGTTCACTCATTAATTACAATGTCTTGTTTAACCCTCTGGGGTCTAAGGCCAGAGACACACTGGCTGTGTGGCGCGAGCGTGGCGTTTCTGTTGCGTGGCAGCTGCATCATCGCGTTTTCGGTGTCTTTGCACACCAGAAGCGCTGCTGCTGCTAGGTGACACAGAGGGACAGTCTACATTTGGATTAGCGGTGTGTTGCTCTTGCCTTTACGACAACAATTTCAACTTTTATCACACGTCTTCCAAAATCTGAAAAATAGGGAAGTGGGCTGTCTGTTTATTTCAATAACATTTACAAATTTTGTGTAGCTTTAAAGAGCCCATATTTAGCCTGATGGTGGACCGTCACTCAGAAACTATGTTGTTATTGTAGCCTATCCTATCTTTATACCCTCCTGAGGCCTAGAGCGTTTTTTTCAAACGTTTTTTTTCTTCTTCATGTAATCACATTGTTAAGAGCATAAGAAACAGATGGGGAAAAAAATGTTATGCTATGTTATGTATATGTTATGCTATGACCTCTGTAGTGGACACCAGGGGCCTGATGTATAAACGTTGCGTACGCACAAAATGGGCATAGAAATATGCGTACGCATTTTTCCACGCGCATATCGGGATTTATAAAAAATAAACTTGGCGTAAATATGTGCGCACCGTAAGGATGCTCTTGACCATGTGTACGCACTCTTTTAGAAGAGTGTGTGTTTTGGCGACACCGATGGTGAGCTGGAGTTAAATGTCTTTTTGCTCACTATTAGACAGAGAATCTAAAGAAAATTATACATCTACAGAAAGATAATACAAATATAATTTCACAAACCTTTCATCACTTGAAGCAAACATCTATCCCTTCTTAAATGACCGCGCCAGCAGGCACGTTGGGCCGTTTGGTGAAACTGACGCACATATAGCCTATAATCTAACGGCAGATGGAGTAAAACCGCAAATCTTCATTAAGAGTCCAAATCATAAATACAGTGCATGTTCACAATAACAGTTTAAATAAATAAGAGAATGGTTTAAACTGTTTTACTTCTGATATAAACATTTAGATTAAATATGCCATTCTCATTAATGGACACTTAAACTACATGAAATCATTACTGAGAAATTACAATATATATATATATATATATATATATATATATATATATACAGTGGTGTGAATAAGTGTTTGCCCCCATGCTAAAGTTGCCTAAAAAGAGGAATAAAAAATCATCTTTTGGATATTGATCTTAATGCCTTAATTAGAAAAATGAGGAAAAGTCCAATTTTCAAAAAACAGTATTTTTCAACAATTTTCACAAAAACACCAATTTTCTTTGTGAATGAATAATGTATCATAAATAAATAAATGTTTTTCCTTAAAATACAGGGTGCATAAGTCATTGCCCCCCTATGTTAAATTCCCATAGAGTCAGGCAGATTTTTATTTTTAAAAGCCAGTTATTTCATGGATCCAGGATAATATGCATCCTGATAAAGTTCCCTTGGCCTTCTGAATTAAAATATCCCCACATCATCACACACCTTCCACCACACCTAGAGATTGGCATGGGGTACTTGCCATAAGATAAATAATTCATTACATTTCAAGATCATCTTTCAATGCAAATCAAACCAGCTATTAGGCTAACTGAAGTAAAACCATGCCAATCTCTAGGTGTGGTGAATGGTGTGTGATGATGTGGGGATAATTTAATTTTTCTAATTAAGGCATTAAGATCAATATCCAAAAGATAATTTTTTATTCCTCTTTTTAGGCAACTTTAGCATGGGGGCAAACACTTATTCACACCACTGTATGTATATATATATATATATATATATATATATATATATATATATATATATATATATATTCAATAAATAGAAATAGACCTTTTTGTTGTGGATGCATTCCTTTTGAACACTTTTCTTCTGGCATGCTGTATTTTAATGTTTTAACTAGAGATAATTGCTAATCATGATAATAACAGATTATCAGAAAATCGTTTCGTGCAAATAATGCACAACCATGTCTATCTGTTTCCATTAAAATATAAATCAATTAAAAAATACTATTTAGCCAGTGGAAAAGATTAAGAAACACTTTCTCTGAAATGTATTTAACACTATTTGATTTATTCATTTAAAAACAAGGCAAGAATATAGGTTACTAAAAAAAATGTTTTTAATAATGTGACGGCACATCCACATTTCATATTTTCCTAACGTCTTGTACCGTTAAACTTGGTATCACGTGGATGAATAATCATATGCAAATGATATGCAGATGAGGATATGCATATTTAAACTAGGCGTTGTAATCTCCATATATGGTTATTTCGGGGAGGAGACTCACGTGCGCATAATCTCCCGCTGACTGGGATTTATAAAGTGAATTCTGCGCAGGTTCTGGCGTACGAACAGTTTTATAAATCTGAAAACTTTTGTGCATACGTAAATTCTGCCTTATGTGCGTACGCACACTTTAAGGATGAAATCTACGCAAAGTTTCATACATGAGGCCCCAGGACTTGATTGTTTAAAAAATAAAAATGACATAAAATTATAGGCAAAAATAATGGCATATATTTGAAAATCAATAATTGTTATTATTATTTCA
This sequence comes from Pimephales promelas, assembly GCF_016745375.1. Next base: position 1,141,902 of record NW_024121688.1, on the reverse strand, counting down.
TGATGGGGCAGGGACTGTTCATGCCCATTCTCATATTGCCTTAGCAAAAAAAAAAAAATGTTTTTCACAATATAACCCAATCCACAGTTTTATGTGAACGATTAGGAGGATCATTCAGATCATTGTGAAGAAAAAACTCCATTAGTCAAAAGTCTTGTGGACTCATATTTCGTGTGTTTTGTGGCCTTATTTCAGAAACTTTCATTTTTTGTTTTTTCAATTACCACGCATAAACAATATTCTCTCAAAAATACAAACATGTACATACATGTTGCTCACATATTATGATAGCGCTGTTTGTGCTAAATATAGTGTAATTTCACCTGTGCCATTAATATGTTTATAAGCAACTGAAAAAAGCACAAATGTCACAGCATGCCAAAACATCTCAAGGACCCCAAAAACACCTTAGACACCAAAGGGTTAAACACAATAAAAAAGTTACAATTACAACAACAATTACAATTCTAATAAATCTAAAACTAATCAACAAACTCTTGTCTAAACATTCATATTTAGTCTGTCACATATTGTGTTCATGATATATTAGCATATAAATGTTCATTCGCAGTTTGTTGCTTATACAAAGACATTTTATTTCAACATATTTCAGTCTATTTTTCTCATCTCAGTAGGCTATAGCAGTATGTTTTGGTCGAAGCTAAACTAACAGATGTGTTCATGTAAAAATAACATAATTAGTAATGTAGGTGCGAGAGTGAATGAACGGCACTGTACAGCTGTAGTAAACAATAGCACACGTCTGTACCGTTCATTCATTCACACACATTCATTCACACACATACACTCGATTCATATTTAAACAGTCTTTTTGTGGTGTACAGACACTATAGAGTGCCAAAGTGATGACGTCACTTTTGTAGGACAACTCGGAAGCTAGCGGCGCATGGGTTCCCTCGGTCGAAAAGCAATGCATTTTCCCCATAGACTTTTGGAAAATCGCAAAAAATAAGATCTGTGTTCAACAAAGGGTTGTGACCCTTACACGTTTTGTCTAGCAAGATAATCTTTACAAGTTAATCCAAAATTTATACATTTTGAAGCCTATATAAAGATTTTTAAAAACACAAGCAGACACAATAAAGTTTAAAAAACACACGCAGGTTAGGTCTGTGGTGTTCTGTGTCAGAGATCAAAACGTGAAAATATTTAGAGCAGGGGTCTCAAACTCAAATTAACTGGGGGCCGCTGGAGATAGAGTCTGGGTCAGGCTGGGCCGGGCCACATCAAGCATTCCAAAAAAGAAAAAAAATGTATTTAAGTATTCCGAAAATGGAGCACAACTGATCCAATCTTCTCAATCTTTATTATTAAAGTTTCTTCTGAACTGTTCCTCTGAATTTGAACATTCCTTTCTGTGCATGATTGGTTCTTCATGAGTTGTCCTTCTGACAGTTGACAGTTTTACAAACTTTCTTTGTCTTTTTCTTATACACAACATCTTTGTTGTGATGATAGTCATATTTGCTTTTTATTTTCTTTATACAACACTATTATATTGATTTTTTTTCCCCAAAAGGCACATTTCCTTTTATTATACTTAGAAAACCAATTACTGCTTTTGAAATACAAATAATTCTTTCTACACATGTATAGTGTCTCAGGCAAATTACTGACTTTGCACATATCAAAGCAAACCTTCTTATCAACCTGTTGGACCAAGTTCATTACATGAACTAGTTCAAAGTTCAATTCACAAATTTTAAAATGAACTAGTTCAGTTCATATTTCAAAAATGAACTAGTTCATAGTTATTTTTTTTCCATACAGTATGTTGCTGCGAGCTTCTTTTTTATTATTAGGCTATTATTATTGCCACAACCCATACAACCACAGATAACAATAATTTTATCGACGGGCAAAGTTTGCACAGACATGTAAGATTTTCCCATCCTCACCGACCTCATAAAAGCCTTTTAAATGATCTTACGACGCCTCCTCGCTCCTCGGTTCACAGACACTAGAATGAACGAGTTCACTGTAACGTTCATCAGGCAGTAATACAGTAAGCTACATTCAGTTCACGTTCGCCCAAAATATGAACGAGTTCATTAACTATCGTTCATTGAACGCGTTCAGACACAACACATATTACAAGATCAAAATGATTATTCTCACATTGTTTTAGAGCAGGGGTATCCAACACGTAGCTCGCGAGCTATCAGTAGCTGTGGCCTGATTTGGTGGCTGTTCACATATCACGCTCACATATTTTGCACGCTCAAGTACGTTTCAAATGTAGGCGCGCATCAAGCGCCGAGCGCGCTCATAATTGAAGCGACGCGCTCATTTTTTCCAGGCGCAGTATATTTGTACGTCGTGGTTGTCTATGACAACTATTGACAACAAACCCACGGTAAGCTGTCACGAGACTATATATGGTAGCCCATAAGGGATAAAAATATTCATAATAAAAAAAACGCGGCAAACGCAACGGCGGGCCGCACTAACATTAAACTTTAAAATCAAGTAGGGGGCCACAAAATATCCGGGCCGCGAGTTTGAGACCTCTGATTTAGAGGCTTTGTTCACCACAGACCTTATTTCAGGCGAATTAGCAAAAACCCATTCAAAAATCCCATCGACTTTAGAGCGAGGGAACCGTAATGCTAAAATGCTAACTCACTTCCGCGTTTCGGCCTATAGAGTAACGTCGTAACTTCAGCACTCTATTCCATATCGCACAAAACCCATTAGAACAAAGCACTTAAGAATAAATAACTTTCTTAAAAGTGAGCTTGATCCATTGCTCCTCGAAATGAAACTACCAGCACTTCTTATTAGATAGTATTGCGCACAGCGCAGCAAGACGACGTAAAGTAAATGATTCGTATATAACTTGATGTGTTTTATCCAGCTGTTGTGGGCGTTGACACGTCTGCATGGCTTGCCTCAGATTATTTGCGTTTGAATAGCACGCATGCTCACTAGCACTTAATGAGCTAAAAAGAAAATGACTGACATCTCTATCTTTTCATACAGATTACATAAACTGAGAATATTGGTTTTTGTTTTTAAAAAAAATATAAATTACTTCATTTAAAAGACGAGAATTCAAGCTTCATGCCTGTATTCCTGTGTGACTGAGTATTAGATGAGTTACAGTTCATTTTCGGACACGTTTCAGAATGGACTTCGCGATAGCCAACCCCAGAGGGTTCATGTCACTGCAATGCTGAGCGTTATCCTGGTTCCCTGTGTGTTGGTTTTGATCTTCTGCTTGTCTCCTGGATTTCCCTGTGTCTTGGACCTTGTTTCACAGGTTGAGATCTTGTCGTATCAGTGATGAAGGTTTTACTGATCTGAGTTCAGCTCTGAGATCAAACCCATCTCTGAGAGAGCTGGACCTGAGTGAGAATAACATTACAGATTCAGGAATAAAACAGCTTTCAGATCTACTGAAACATCCTCAGTGTAAACTGGAGAAACTGGAGTGAGTGTCACTGGCTTTATTTCATATATGTGTTTCAGTAAATACTGGAATTACTATCATCTATAGTTATAGTAGTTTTTCCCATACATATTTTCTAGACATCAGTATTTAATGTGTTTTCTTCACACTCACAGGATGAGATCTTGTTATGTCAGTAACCGAGGTTGTGCTGATCTGAGTTCAGCTCTGAGATCAAACCCGTCTCATCTGAGGGAGCTGGACCTGAGAGGGAATGTCATTACAGATTTAGGAATAAAGCAGCTTTCAGCTCTACTGGAAGATCCTCGGTGTAAACTGGAGAAACTGGGGTACGTTTCTAATTCCAGCATTGTAAATCCATGCATGTTGACACTCCTTCTTCACCACACACACTCTTTTCTCTGTGATTGTGCCTGATTTTGTGTAGCTGTGACAGTGCTAAACACTTAAGATCCTGAGTGTGATTCCCACTGAACACACACACATAATAAATGTGCTTGTTAATTGTTTTACATAAGTGTCCATATTCATACGGGCAGAGTAAATGTTGTATTAAAGTATAAAACTGTATAATAAATATAAACAGGACTGAACATGTATAATATGTATCGATTTAATAGCAAATGGGAAGAAATAAACCACATAGACAGACTTGCTTGGATACTCTGATAGTTGATAAAGAGTTGTAAATGTAATAACTGTACATCTTAATGTCTGTGTGTGATTGTCTGATGATCTGATTCTCACTGTATTCTGACTGAAAGGGTTCATCTGTTTCTCAGACACTAACAGGTTGAGATCTTGTCATCAGTGATGGAGGTTGTGCTGATCAAACCCGTCTCATCTGAGAGAGCTGGACCTGAGTGAGAATGACTTTAGAGATTCAGGAGTGAAGCAGCTTTCAGCTCTACTCAAGGATCCTCAGTGTAAACTGGAGAAGCTAGTGAGTGCCATTATTCTGCTGCTGTGTTGTTGTTTAACAAAAACTCAAGGGAAAAACAGTGTCAACACCCATATCTCAAAATAATTAAATAATTTAGTATACATCTCTCAGTCTCTGTGTATGATGCTCGTTTACGGGTGATTCAACTATGGCACTCTTTGAGCTAGTTTCAGCTTTGACAGTTTCAGAAAATAAAAACATTTCTACAGTTTTTTAGTATCAGTTGGTTTCTCAATCTGTCTAGAAACCTTCCCTTAAGTTGGGTGCGATGATTTGTATTGATTTATATATATATATATATATATATATATATTGGCATTTTTATCTGACAGCCCAAGAAAACGCCCAAGTTCTCTTATTTACCAACAATATTGTAGCAATAATAAATAATAAAAATATTTCTACCTTAACTTAATTAATTGTATGTTTTTTGTTTTTACATTAACGTTTTAGTATTGTACGTTTTAGTTTTAGCTGTGTTTGCTTTTTCAAGAGACCTACAATGTTTTGACAATTAGGTGAAAGTTTTTCTTATTTGTGTGTAGAGTTTTGCAAAAATAGCCAATAGTTACAAAAAATTTGCTTAAGCAATCAGAAAAAACTGTAATATTTCTTTAGAGCTAATTTGCTACAACTGCAATCCTGTGTTTAATCCATAGACTGTGAACAATAATTTTATTTAATCAGAACTATTGGAGGTTAGTTCAAGGTCATACATTCAGAGCCAGAATCCGGACTCAAAGTCCCAGTGAGGAAAAGAGACAAAGATTTAAAACTTTTGATTTTTTTATTGAGTTGAGTTCTCTCAAGTTACAATTTTGCGTGTGCCAAACATGTGAAGTATACAGTAACTGAAGAGATGATCCTGCGCTCTGCCGCCGCCGTGGGGTTCACTCGCCGCTGAAGCTCTGAGTCTCCAGATCCGCCAAGACGCTCCTGCAAGAGGACCAATCACAATCAGTCTTGAATCTCCCGATTCCCCTGAGGCGTGAGGCGGGCGAGACGTACCTGTGCTCCGGCGAGAGCTCGAACTCCTGCTGGATCCTGTGGACGAGTGTGTGTGTGTCGGGCAGACAGAAGCCAGCGGAGATCTTCACCAGCTCCACGGCCTGATCCACATCCCCGCTCTCCTTCACACACGTCAGGAACCGGTTCAGCAGATCCAAACTGACACACAAACACCACACACGTTAGTCTGAACCAGAGACTGTAGAGTATGTGTGTGACGTCACCCGTAGTGTTTCTGAAGAGCGTTATTGACGCCCAAAGTGGGCGGAGCCATCTTGGATAACCGAAAATGTGCAACGAGGCGGTGACGCTAACGCTAGCAGACAAACGGCTAGTAGTGACATCAGAGCAATCCACCTGTCACTCAAGTGGCCACGCCCTTCATTATGCACAACTTTAAGGTTTAACATAATTTAATGGATGAGTTATTAAAAAAACACACCCCCTCACAGTCGTCATGAAGGGCAAAATTAGCGATATAGCACCACTTTGTGCACCAGGCGGTAAACATGTTTATTTCTGCTGTAAAGTTGGTCATTTTAACATGGGGAATGCGTGGAAAAGTCATAGGAATGACGAGCGGATCTTACCTGGGAACTCTATTGTGGGTTTTGAAGAGTTTCAGTGTTTCCCTGAATGAAGAGAAGCGAAATTAACAGTTTATAACTCCATTTTTCACAAATGACTTTACCAGTCCCGACACACTCATGTCACGATTCACACATATCACAATATTATCTTATTTCACACACAGTAATCTTCATTTTGGAAGACCTATCCCTGATATATACTGCTGCATGTTTGTATAGCGGCGTCCAGTTACCAGGCGTCCGGTGTCCTGTGCGCCGCGAGCAGGACGGAGATGACATCACTGAGGGAACCGGCCGTCCAGCTCATCAGGAGCTTCCCTCGCTCACCGGGGCTGTACATGCTCCTGATGTCCAGCGCACAGTCGGCCAGTGAGTCCTGCACCTGACACACACACACACACACATCATTACTACAGACCCACACTCACACACTACATAAGCAAACTCATTCATGCCTTTCTCAAATAACCAATAAGAAAGAAGAAGAGAGATTGGCTTCCAATGAGAATGCATGAAAGAGTTCATCAACCAATGAGGATCATCCGTCTCCAGTGCTACACTTCTGTCATCATCATTTCACAAACAAGTGTTCATTACTTCAATCAGCTCATTATTTCTGCCTTAAATTACTACATTGGTTTTTGCATAAATTATTGAATTTAGTACATGTTTAGCTAACTGTGATTTCTAAAATGAACTGTAAAGCGTCTTTGAGATTCGTCATATAGATGAGTGTGAGCTGGTGATGCGGCTGTACCTGCGGAGTGTGTGTTTCTCTGGCCATCAGTGCCAGCAGATCCTCCACCAGCTTCTGTCTGTTGGCGTGGCCCAGCGCTTTGATATCTGTGAACAACACATTATCGATACTGAGTCGATGTGATGTCAGAATAACACCATACAGCTGAATCTACAGACTCCACCTCTCCAGAGACCAGTGTAACACCAACAGGCGTGACTATACGAGCGTTCACACCGACGCACAACACTGTTAGAAGTGCTGCAGTTGTGTCGTCTGCCGCTTTAAAGCAGGATGCATTCTGATTGGCTGTCAATGATTTAATCATTCATCAGCTGGAAGCATCAGACCATTAAAAATATTTTAGTCATAATTGCTAGAAACGCTAGTAATACTATCTAATCACTTTTGAGCAATAGGTGGCACTGTGACTGACGAGTGAGGTGACAACAGCGGTTCTCATTCTCGATTTGTTCATTTTAATGAACAAGTTCGAACAGGAGAGTCACGAACACGCATCACAGAACAGAGCAAGGCGAGCATTTGAGCTTATAAAACTTAAACTTTGTTATTTATTTATTAAATGAGCGATCGTTTCGCTTGATAAGACCCTTATTCATCGTCTGGAGTCGTTTAAAGCCCTTTGAACAGTTTGCACTGAAACTGTCTTTTGGACCGTTTGGTTCCCATTGAAGTCCATTATATGGAGAAAATCCTGGAACGTTTTCATCAAAAACCTTAATTTCTTAAGGTTAAAGAAAGAAAGACATGGACATCTTGGATGACACGGGGGCGAGTAAATGATCAGCTATATTTTTTTTAAATTAAACTGCTCCTTTAATGTTCAGACGGTCCTCTATCTAAACGTTCCCACAAGCGGATCTACGGGACGCCATCGGCTCAGGAGAAGAAGATTAGGTGACCAGTGCTTGGCCCATAAATCACCTTTCCATATCTGCGGGATGAGGTCCAATCTGTTGTCGGCATCCAGCGCTCGCAGTAGATCCGTCATGACGCCAGAACTGGGGTAGTACACCTTAAACCAGACCCAGACCAATGATGTCACATCCTGTGTGCGTTCACATGAAGCAGTGCATGAGTGTGTGTTACTCACCGAGGGAATCAGATCTCTGTACCACTTCATCACCATGTCAACATGCTCCATCAGGCAGAGCAGACTGAAGAAGCGCGCGCTGAAACACACACACACACACACACACGCTGTGAAGACTGAAACATCATTTTGTCTCTGATTGGACAGAGTTGATCGGGACAGCTCTTCATTAATGAGTTGCAGGACTACACTCACTAGTAGATGTTCCGATTGATATCATTTCCCAAGAGCCTCCAGTTCTCCCCGACTCCCAGCAGCTCGTGGACCCTGTACGCCTGCTCCATGTCCTTGGTATCGAGACACTGTAGACGAAGATGGGGGTCAGGCTTCGTAATCATGTGACATACAGCATGAAGCGGCGTCATGTTCAAGCGCACTTACGATTCTCATGGCGGTGATGAAGAACTGCGCTGAAACACACAAACACAGGCGTGACTCAGAGATACTGTGGGCATACACACATGCAGACGTCCTGATACACACACACTTGCGGTGTTGGCCAATTGAAAGCGCATTCGTGTGACAGGAAGTAAGTGTGCAAGACTAATCACATGTGTGATAAAAGCCAATCAACACTTTAATCTGCAGCATCAGCTCTACCTCACAGTCTCACACAGTTCCAGTCTCTAAACCCCGCCTTTCTGAGAGCCTGCTCTGCTCTGATTGGTCATACGGCTCAGTCTGTTGTGATTGGTCTACTCTGCTCTGATTGGTCAGATGACTCAGTCTGTTGTGATTGGTCTGCTCTGCTCTGATTGGTCATACGGCTCAGTCTGTTGTGATTGGTCTGCTCTGCTCTGATTGGTCATACGGCTCAGTCTGTTGTGATTGGTCTACTCGGCTCTGATTGGTCAGATGACTCAGTCTGTTGTGATTGGTCTACTCTGCTCTGATTGGTCAGATTGCTCAGTCTGTTGTGATTGGTCTACTCTGCTCTGATTGGTCATACGGCTCAGTCTGTTGTGATTGGTTTACTCTGCTCTGATTGGTCAGATGACTCAGTCTGTTGTGATTGGTTTACTCGGATCTGATTGGTCATACGACTCAGTCTGTTGTGATTGGTCTACTCTGCTCTGATTGGTCAGATTGCTCAGTCTGTTGTGATTGGTCTACTCTGCTCTGATTGGTCAGATGACTCAGTCTGTTGTGATTGGTTTACTATGCTCTGATTGGTCAGATGACTCAGTCTGTTGTGATTGGTCTACTCTGCTCTGATTGGTCATACAACTCAGTCTGTTGTGATTGGTCTGCTCTTCTCTGATTGGTCTATTCTACTGTGATTGGTCTACTCTGCTCTGATTGGTCAGATTGCTCAGTCTGTTGTGATTGGTTTACTCTGCTCTGATTGGTCAGATGACCCAGTCTGTTGTGATTGGTCTACTCTGCTCTGATTGGTCAGATGACTCAGTCTGTTGTGATTGGTCTACTCTGCTCTGATTGGTCAGATTGCTCAGTCTGTTGTGATTGGTTTACTCAGCTCTGATTGGTCAGACAAGTGTAAAGAGCAGAAGTGTGTGTATTAGGACCGGCCCTGTTCAGCAAACCCCGCTGTAGTCATGAGCAGATACCATCATCCGGGTCCTGAGGGGTGAAGCTCTTCCCCGACACCTCGTACATCACTTCCTGCAGAATGTCTTTTTGGCCCTGAACTGGGGCACCTGCAGAGCAAAGCATGATGGGAAATGCATGATCATGTGTTTGCGTGTACAAGTATGTATATTTTACTAGCTCATTTATTTCGAGAATTGAGAGAATTGTTATTGTAAGACATCAAATGACCTGCTTTATAAAATATGTTGAGCACGTGACCGTAAGAGGCCAGACTGGGCTCTGCAAGCAGAAGAAAACAGATCAGTTACGCCAAAATAAATAAGCAAACACCAACTTAATAAATAAACGCGCATCACTCGTCGGACCGATCTTGAGCGCCTTCATCTCGCTGATCACAGGAAAAGCCTGAGACCTTCCCAGAGCGCCACAGCGTCTCAAAGCCTTCAGGACACTGTTAAACGTCACGAGGTTCGGCTTGACCTTCTGCTCCGCCATCTGCTTCAGGAGATCCTGCACACACACACACACACACACACACACTGATGGGCTGAGTCCGGGCGGTATGACCAAACATTTACATTATTTACAGTATTTTTCAAAATCGCACCGGTTTCATGATATATATCAGAAGAAAAGTCAGATTTTTCTGCTATACATAAATAGATGAAGATTAATATATAATGTATATATCAATAATGTATAATTATAATAATAATAATAAGTAATTTGAGGTTGTTACGGATGGAATTTAATTAGGACACGTTCTCTCCCTGGATGTAATTTAGAATTTAAATTTAAAAAAATATAAATAATACATAAAGTAAATACAAAATTATACTTGGAAGCAATTTAACAAATCTGGACTAGAGCCCGACCGATAAAGGATTTTGAAGGCCGATACCGATACAAATATTTTTGTGTTTTAAAATCCGATATATCGGCCGATATATATATATATATATATATATATATATATATATATATATATATATTTATTTTTTTTTTTTCAAAAATGCGCAACAAAACATTAACAGATTTCCCTGACATAGTTATTTGTAGTTAATTATGAGTTTTAATTAAAATAATATGATAAAGCATTTTAAAAAGAAACTTGTTTCTTTTATTGTCACAACAAAACAGAGGAACATCAAAATATATTAAAGTTCTGATAAATAAAATAATAATTAGTCCCTACATTGCCTTATAAGCTACCTTATAATTACAATGTCAGCTTGCTTATCCCTTTACCTGCACTTTTAAATTCTTTCCATCAAGCTACATCAAACCATTTTCGATTTTGCTCCTGCCTCCTAAAACCTCCTATTTAGCGAATCTAAATCCATTAGAGAACGGCAGCAACACACACTTGGAGTCGTTCGATTTCACACACGTGTAAAAGAAAAGCCAACTTTTCTGCACAAGATACATTTGATACTTTTTCTCTATGTCTAAATGTTCACTCCTCGCGAGTATAACTTACATTTTACAATGCAGGGACTGTAACTAGAGATATGCTAGTTATAAATACAGTAATCATTACTTTATTTAGGCAGACAAAGTTCATTGTGGTTTCCAAGCTCATTAATGTTAACGTTAGCGGTCTTCCACTGATGATAGTGGCATTAGCTAGCTTAGTCTATGATGAGCCATAATTTAGCAATAGATAACATCATACTGCAAATTGTAAAACATACATTTTCAATATAACAGGCCAAGGAGAGATGATTGAAGCGTGTTTCATCCGTTTTTATTTTATTTTTGAAATATTCATTTATCAGCCATTATAGCTGCCGATACCGATAGTTAGGAAAATGTCTAATATCGGCCGATAATAACGGACTGGAGTCCAATTTATATTCGAAAGCATAAGTAATTGTACATATTTGTATTTGTGAAGACACTTTGTGATTGCACTGAGATATGTAAACGGACATACAAACGGATATATGTTATTGTACTCGTATGAATGATAAAAGTGGCTTTGCAACAAAACCACAAGTCACGTACCACAATCAGCTCCCATTTCTCATTGTATTTCTCCTGTGCGTCGGGGGCGGCTGCGATCAGGGCGTTGAAGATGTGCACATCGGCTACAGGAACAAACAGGCAATCTTTAAAAACTAAATCCAGTTATTGAAATATAGTGATTATAGCAGCCCTCACCCGTCAGCCGGTTGTTCAGCAGGTCCGTGTACGTACTGAACGCCTTCGCATGAGCGCCATACTGTCAAATCAAGCACACACACACACTTCTGCCGTCAGACTAGTGGAGGAACGAGGGACTGCACCGATTCTGGACGATAATTCTTTATATCTGAAAGCCGATAACCGATGTATAGGCCAAATTTTTATATCATTTTAGAGAGCCTGATTACAAAAACGAGTCCCAAACACACAATTATAACTATATGAAGCTTATCTTACAGACTTAACACTGAACTGTAAGTGATTCCAATTATATTTCAAGCAATTCAGACCCATCATGTCGATCTGAAGAGTCTCAGCTGGAGGAGATAATACAGTATTCATCAGCTTTAATATATCGGCCATGTGTTCTTATCAGTTTGATAACATGGAAATGAAGATATGTAAGCTCCCGCACACGTTACCTTCACCATGCCCCGGATCAGAGCGCTGTACGAGCGCGTGTTCGGCTCCGACAGCAGCGCAAAGATTCGCTCAGCGTTATTATTCTCTCTGTGGGAAACAGGAAACGGCCTCTTACGACACGACACTGCATCATCTCCAGTTACTGTGCTCATGCAGACACACTACCGGTCAACATTGATCAATACATAGGATTATTTTGTTCACATTTGAATTTAAATCACAAAAAAGGTAATTATTTTTATACTTTAATTTTCAGCATGTAATATTATAAATGTCACTTCTAATCAATTTGACGCATCCTTGCTGAATTAAAGTATGAATTTAATTTTTATTAAGATATTATTAACCCAATCCTTTTAATGGTAGTGTATCACGGTTTCCACAAAATAAGAATCAGCTCAACTGTTTTCAACACAAATGTTTGTTGATCATCAGATCCTCATGTTAGAGTGATTTCTGAAGGATCATGTGACACTGAAGACTGGAGTAATGATGCTGAAGATCACAGGAATACATTACACTTCACTATATATTCACATAGAAAACAGCTGATTTACACTGGAATAATATTTCATTACATTACTGTTTTTACTTTATTTTCAATCAAATAAATGCAGCCTTGGTGAGCAGAAGAGACTTCTTTCAAAAATATAAAACCATCTTAACTCGAACTTTAGACCAGTAAGTGTATACAGCAGGTTTGATCAGAGAAACCGTCACTCACTTCCAGGGGAACTTCGGCAGGTCTGAAGCTTTTGCTCCTCTTGCTTTTCTAGCCTGCGGCTCATCCTGGACGTCCTCCTGCTCCACGGGTAAGAGGACATGGACATACGGTGGAGAAAATCCACATTACACAAGGTTTAATACAACTCAGCACTATCATCGGTTCAATAGTCACATTTAGTTTTTATTTTATCCAAACTGATTTTAGAGCTAAACTATGTAAATAAGGATTTTTTTTAAGTCTTGTTTTTGGGTTCTACTAGAACAGGTTTATATATATATATATATTTAGCAACAGAGCATCTCAAGCAGAGTTGTATGGTGTGAGAGGCCTTACCGTCTCTGTCCTCTGTTCTGGGATGTTCTCTTGTGCGGGATCACGGTCTCCATAGAAGCAGATCAGCTCTAACAGCTCATTCGTCACGTCCAAAGACACCGGAGTACCTGCACAGAACACACTCGTCATCAGTCAGACTCAGATGAGAAACAGACAGACACTCGGACACAGACACACACTCGTCATCAGACTCAGACTCGGACACAGACTCGGACTTGGACACAGACAGAGACTCGGACACAGACACACACTCGTCATCAGACTCAAACACAGACTGAGAAACAGACTCAGACACAGACTCAGACAGAGACTCGGACACAGACTCAGACAGAGACTCGGACACAGACTCAGACAGAGACACAGACTCAGACAGAGACTCAGACTCAGACACAGACTCAGACAGAGACTCAGACTCAGACACAGACTCAGACAGAGACTCGGACACAGACTCAGACAGAGACTCAGACTCAGACAGAGACACAGACTCAGACAGAGACTCGGACACAGACTCAGACAGAGACACAGACTCAGACAGAGACTCGGACACAGACTCAGACAGAGACTCAGACTCAGACACAGACTCAGACAGAGACTCAGACTCAGACACAGACTCAGACAGAGACTCGGACACAGACTCAGACAGAGACTCGGACACAGACTCAGACAGAGACTCAGACTCGGACACAGACTCAGACAGAGACACAGACACAGACTCAGACAGAGACTCAGACAGAGACTCAGACAGAGACTCAGACACAGACTCAGACAGAGACTCAGACACAGACTCAGACAGAGACTCAGACACAGACTCAGACAGAGACTCAGACTCAGATAGAGACTCAGACTCGGACACAGACTCGGACAGAGACTCAGACACAGACTCAGACAGAGACTCAGACACAGACTCAGACAGAGACTCAGACACAGACTCAGACAGAGACTCAGACTCAGATAGAGACTCAGACTCGGACACAGACTAGGACAGAGACTCAGACACAGACTCAGACTCAGATAGAGTCTCAGACTCGGACACAGACTCAGACACGCAGACTGAGAAACAGACACGGACACAGACTCGGACACAGACAGAGACTCGGACACAGACTCGGACACAGACTCAGACACAGACTCAGACAGAGACTCAGACAGAGACACAGACTCGGACACAGACACAGACTCGGACACAGACTCAGACAGAGACACAGACTCAGACAGAGACACAGACTCAGACACAGACTCACGACAGAGATTCAGACACAGACTCAGACACGCAGACTGAGAATCAGACTCAGATAGAGACTCAGACTCAGACTCGGACACAGACTCAGACAGAGACACAGACTCGGACACAGACTCAGACACAGACTCAGACAGAGACTTAGACTCAGATAGAGACTCAGACTCAGACTCGGACACAGACTCGGACAGAGACTCAGACTCAGACAGACACTCAGACTCAGATAGAGACTCAGACTCGGACACAGACTCAGACACGCAGACTGAGAAACAGACACGGACACAGACTCGGACACAGACTCGGACACAGACTCGGACTCAGACACAGACTCGGACACAGACTCAGACAGAGACTCAGACAGACTCAGACACGCAGACTGAGAAACAGACACGGACACAGACTCGGACACAGACAGAGACTCAAGACACAGACTCAGACTCAGACAGAGACTCAGACACAGACTCAGACACGCAGACTGAGAAACAGACACAGACTCGGACACAGACACAGACACAGACTCAGACACAGACTCGGACACAGACTCAGACACAGACTCAGACAGAGACTCAGACAGAGACTCAGACAGAGACTCAGACTCGGACACAGACACAGACTCAGACACGCAGACTGAGAAACAGACTCAGACTCAGACACAGACTCAGACAGAGACACAGACTCAGACACTCACCGGCCTGCAGCAGCTGGTCGTACAGATCCACAGCAGCTTTGACCTTCCTCAGCTGAACTCTCTCTGCGAGCGCAGCTTCAGACACCTCCTCAATCTGAGCTTCCAGAGTCTCCGGCATCAGACACTTCCAACAGAACACAGCAGATGATTCACAACGTTCACACACACGCACGCATGAGCAAAGCAAATCATCGTACACCAGCACTGGACACTCACAGGAATATGAGGGTGTGCGTAGTCTTTCTGGAAGTACTTGGGGTATTTGTTGATGAAATATTGGGCAGCATTTCTGCCTGACTCCTGGGACAAGGAGAATAATTTCTGTGTGGGAAAAATCAAGAGGTCAGTGTGTGTTCTCATGTAATGTGCATCTATGTTCACAACTTAGTTACAGCATATTCATTAACTCTTTCCCTGCCCGCATTAAAAAATAAAATAAAAAAACTTGCCAGCCACCAACAGCGTTTTGGAAAAATCGGCCATAGAATATTTTGTTGTATGGATATCTGAACATGCAATATGTGAAAAGAATAAAAAAAATGTATTCTAGCTTCAAGCATTCTTTTTTGATCGACACTTTATCAACTGTGGGTAAGTTTCATACGTAGCAACATTTTGAGCAAAAAGCTGAGAAAATGATATTTTTCTCAAAGTCTTCATCCGGATGGGATTCAGATCGGTGATCAAAACAGAGACGGAGTAGATCGAGTTCATCAACACCTCAAAGCTTCTCTTCATGGGTTCAACATTTCATTCAGTAACGTTAGCCAGTTTGGATTTATATGCCGATTGTGAACTTCTCTAATTGTTTGATAAGCCAGTTCAATCTTTATGAGCTACTCACAAAGTCAAATGCTGTTTTTGGAGAGAGATAAGGATCATCCTGGAATCTGTAATCTGTTGCTGTAGGATCCTAGACCACACACACAGACAGTAACTTTGTTTACATGATATTAGATGACAAATAGCTTTATAACATGGATGTTGGGGGTTGTCTGATTAACATACCCTGTTCACGGTGGATGCCAGTGCCTGTAAAACAGCCTCTTTACTCCTGATAATGATAATAATAAACTTTATTTCTATTGTGCTTCTGGGATGTTCAAAGCGCAAAGGAAAAATAACAAAATAATTCAACAATAGTAAATTGGTGTATTAAAAAAAGAATATAGATCTGTGTGTCAACGTCATAAAAGTGATACTTAATACCAAGAGTTCATAAAAGTTAGCCAAGCAAAAATAAATAAAGACTAACAAGTAAAAAGTAAAGGTCCTAAAACTGAGCCCTGAGGGATGCCAGTAGAAACTGATCCAATGTCAGACCTGTCCGGTCAAATAAGTAAATTAAATAACTAATCAAATTAATTGACTGTGTGAAATAATGAGTTATAACAAAAAACACAAGTGATCTTTAATGTGTTGTTCATCTGAATAGTACATACCACGTTTTCTTCTTTGGAATGACTATTTCTTCTAAAAAATACAATAAAAAGATTTATTTCTGATTAGAACGCAGCTTAATTTAACAAAGCACATGAATTCTCCTATTAAAAAACAGAAATCATGAGTTGTCAAACCTAGTGAAGAAACGGAAGGTTGTTGGTCTGCAGCAGAATTCAGAGCAAAACTCCTGTAATCAAACCCCATAATGAGCTATTTCATTCTAATAAAACATTTAATATTCAGGTAAAACTTGAAAAGTTATTAATCATATGCCGACGTGAGCTGACACATTAACGTTACGTTACAGCCCCTTGAAATGACCTAGAGACAACCAGTCATTTCTTTAAATGCATGGAAATGACAAAAATGTAATTTAATAAAAAGGCGTAAGTAAGCTTGTTGTTGTGCATTCATCTTACCTATTAGGCCATGAATTCTGCAGATGGATGCGCAATATTCTGCTACTCTTACAAGCATGATGCCTGAGAGCTCGCGAACAGGAGGACGCCATGACACCGGGTGCGTAATCGAAACCATCCGCTTATAACAGCAGGAAGCGCTGAAGAAATCTCGGGCTGTCATTGGTCCATTCTGGAGAGCGCTGAGAAAAGTAACAGGTATCATGTGATCTGACCGTTTAAATTCTACTTCAATATCGATGTGGAAAATAATGTACCTCTTGATAATGACACTGCGAAAGTAAAATAACAGCAAATAGTTATTAAAAAAATATTCTGAAAGTTTCACACTAATTTCCATTCTACCAATCATTCGTTTTCTAATGCCGGGATATACCATCTGACCAAACAACAACAATAACAAAAATCTATTTGTCATACATCCCCGTAGAATATTAATATGCAGATATTTTACTTGCAAATATTTAATATTTACCACTGTTCCTTAGGTCAACGTCTCTGCTTTTGTCGCTTTTGTTCATGTTTCAGTCTAGTTTACCCCTCCGTGTTATTTGGTCTCGCCCAAGCGTCCAGCACGCGCTGCCTCTCCCACATGTTACAGCTCTACATGACGCACATGGAGAATACAGAGAGATTTATATTATTCTAATGTACATAGTTTATTAAGAAAATGCAGTTTTCAAAAGAAACACCATGGAGGCGATTGGAGGGCATGTCGTTTGGCTTGTACGACGCTGATGAATTAAGGTAATGATAACTTGTACTGAACTAACTTGCACAGCTAACCGGAGATCAGTTGCATGTCACTGTAAACTAAAGACTCCAACAGTTATTAACAAAACACAGTTCATTTAACTACACATGTTGAGCTTTGTGACAACATGCCCCATATGCTGTCACGTTAAATGCTCTTTTAAAACATAAAGGTACGTTTGAGTCAAAGATAAGCAGCACAATCAAGCTCAATAATTCCTGAACGTAGTCCACTAACGTTACTTCATAACTCAATAACTTTACAGTTTTTTAACTGAACTGGTGACACTTTTCAAATAAGGACTCGTTTGTTGATATATTAGTTAACATGAACTAATACAGTAGGATCAAATAATGTCATCAAAGTTGTCCTAAGACAAGAATGGGTATTGTTCAAAATCTCATGTATAACTTTGATCATTTTAACTTTGATAACTTTGGTTTTTGATAAATTTTTTCCATTTCAAATGTTGACTACTGTACATATAATTTATACTATACTTCTACGGTATGTATTAATCTACGCTGGACAAAGTTATAAACGCAACACTTTTGTTTTTGCCCCCATTTTTTTCATGAGCTGAACTCAAGGATCTAAGACTTTTTTCTATGTACACAAAAGGCCTATTTCTCTCAAATATTGTTCAGAAATCTGTCTAAATCTGTGTTAGTGAGCACTTCTCCTTTGCTGAGATCATCCATCCCCCTCACAGGTGTGGCGTATCAAGATACTGATAATGATTATCGCACAGGTGTGCCTTAGGCTGTCCACGATAAAATGCCTCTCTAAAATGTGATCTTTTGTGTGAAAAGGAGAAGTGCTCACTAACACAGATTTGTGAACAATATTTGAGAGAAATAGGCCTTTTGTGTACATAGAAAAAAGTCTTAGATCCTTGAGTTCAGCTCATGAACTGCTGCGTTTATAATTTTGTCCAGTGTAGTAAAATGTTAGTTAATTAGTTAACATGTACTCGTTGTCATCCTGCGAAGCTGCTTTGAAACCATCTGAGTTGTATAAAGCTCTATAGAGACTAGGGCTGTCACGTCTTTTGTGAAAGAAAAGATTTTTTGAGTCGTAAGAATTCATTGAATTGATTTATAAAATAAATTTTCCATGTCTAAAAGCCGTTTCCATTTTCAAAATACAGGCAAATCCACGGACGCGTAACAGGCATTAGGACTAGCGTAAAGAGGCGCTTGAGACGCACAAGCAATATTCCTGATGATTTATTGGTGTGAAGTTTCTGATAATGACAAACAGGAGCGCAACATTCAGAGATTGAGATTAACAAATGTGTGTAAACAAACTTTGGCGGGAAAACGCTGTCCAATCACGAGCCAATCTGGCGTTTCTCTGTTCACTCACACACAAGCCAAATCTGGATTTAGTGCAAATACACAACTCGTGATCCTCATGATATATTAAAAACAGCGTATTGCAGAATCTGCACATTTCTGGCTTACTTGAACACACACACACGTCACTACACAACATAACGGCACTTTTGTTCACTTGCACTAAAGTAATAGCGAATATTAAAAGCATTTGGAGAACAGAAAAGACAGTGTTATTTCCCAGCATCCTACATGTTGTGTGTCATGTGTTGATCTCTCCACCTAACACACAAAAGGAGGTTAAAATCGATTCCCTATTCTCGTTTTCGAAACTTGTGTTGGTTGGTCCGATCGATTGTGCAATCGATTTTTGAACATAAAGTGACAGACCTAATAGAGATGGAGGTAGCTTGAGTTGACCTTCTGTCATCCTCTGGTCTCTCTCTCTCTCTCTCTCTCTCTCTCCCTCTCTCAGGAGGCTGAGTGTGAAGACGGTCACGAACCCGGAGCTGCTGGAAGGCGTGGGCAGTGCGGCCCCGAACGGGCTGTATGATCTGGCTCTGGGCCCCGCCGACAGCAAGGAGATCTGCTCCACCTGCATGCAGGACTACGACAGCTGTCCGGGACACCTGGGCATCGTGGAGCTGCCCCTGCCCGTCTACAACCCGCTCTTCTTCAGCGTAAGCTCTCCTCTCACGGGTTAGCTGTGCGTCTGGCACAGTTCTTCATCAGTCTCTCGCCCTCATGTCCTTCCAAACCCTTGAATCAACATCTAATTAATGAAATATGAGAGATTTCGATCCCTCCATTCACAGTCTACGCAACTACCACTTTCAAGGCTCAGAAAGGTAGTAAAGACGTCATTAGAGTAGGAGTGTACCGACACACTCATGTCACGACTCACACATATCACGATTCTGAACTCACGTTACGATATTATTGCGATGCTCCAAGATATATGATAAACGATTAACAGAAAATTAACTGTTGGTTAAAATGTTAAATGTGATGTTGCAGTGTGTGTGTGAATGAATAGTCTCTGTGCTGAAACCCGACACACAGGACAATAGAGACACCAGAATAACAATATTCATGATTCTGAAGATGAAAACACTGAATTATTGTAGATGAATGCGATGATCTCTGTCTCTGGTACTGGTAACATCAGACCCCACTGCGTTATCATACATTATAATTCTTATTAAGTGATCGAGTCTCTTCAGAAGTCTGATTTAAGCTGCTCGATTCATAATATGGATTTATTTTAATATCGTTTTATGAATATTTTGGGTGAACAGACTGTCATAGGAGGGACAGAAATCTCTGAGATTTGATTAAAAGATCTTCAAAGATTAGTCAAAGTCTGATGAGTTTGGAACGACTCGAGGCAGAGTAAATAATGATGACAGGAGTAACACTTTTGGGTGAACTGTCCCTTTAATAACACAACAATTGTATTCTAATGAGATCATTATCCTGTTTGATGTTAAAATATTGGGTAAAACTTTATTTTAATGGTTAACTGTAGACATATTCTACTGACTGTACGTAAACTTGCACCAACACTGCTGTTCAAGAGTGTTGTATCTGTAAGATTTTTAATGTTTTTTAAAGAAGTCTCTTCTGCTCACCAAGGCTGCATTTATTTGATTAAAAAAACATCCTGATGTCCATCTCTTTGCAGAACTTGTACATGCTGATCCGAGGTTCGTGCCTCCAGTGCCACCTCATGCTGTGCCCGCGCGCGGCGCTGCATCTGCTGCTGGGACAGCTCAAGCTCTTGGACGTGGGCGCGCTCAATGAGGCGTACGAGCTCGAGCAAGTGCTCAACCAGGTCAGAACCGCTTTAGGACTGGGGTTGGGCATTGAATACTTGAGGTCAGGCATCTGATACTTGAGGTCAGGAATCGGATACTTGAGGTCAGGAATCGAGTACTTGAGGTCAGGAATCGGGTACTTGAGGTCAGGAATCGGGTACTTGAGGTCAGGAATCGGGTACTTGAGTTCAGGAATCGGGTACTTGAGGTCAGAAATCGAGTACTTGACGTCAGGAATCTGATACTTGAGGTCAGAAATCGAGTACTTGAGGTCAGGAATCGAGTACTTGAGGTCAGGAATCTGATACTTGAGGTCAGGAATCGGATACTTGAGGTCAGGAATCGGGTACTTGAGGTCAGAAATTGAGTACTTGAGGTCAGGAATCTGATACTTGAGTTCAGGAATCGGGTACTTGAGGTCAGAAATCGAGTACTTGAGGTCAGGAATCTGATACTTGAGGTCAGGAATCGGATACTTGAGGTCAGGAATCGGATACTTGAGGTCAGGAATCGAGTACTTGAGGTCAGAAATCGAGTACTTGAGGTCAGGAATCTGATACTTGAGGTCAGAAATCGAGTACTTGAGGTCAGGAATCTGATACTTGAGGTCAGGAATCGGATACTTGAGGTCAGGAATCATGTACTTGAGTTCAGGAATCGGGTACTTGAGGTCAGAAATCGAGTACTTGAGGTCAGGAATCTGATACTTGAGGTCAGGAATCGGGTACTTGAGGTCAGGAATCGGGTACTTGAGGTCAGGAATCGGGTACTTGAGGTCAGGAGTCGAGTACTTGAGGTCAGGAATCTGATACTTGAGGTCAGGAATCTGATACTTGAGGTCAGGAATCGGGTACTTGAGGTCAGAAATCGAGTACTTGAGGTCAGAAATCGAGTACTTGAGGTCAGGAATCTGATACTTGAGGTCAGGAATCTGATACTTGAGGTCAGGAATCTGATACTTGAGGTCAGGAATCGAGTACTTGAGGTCAGGAATCGAGTACTTGAGGTCAGGAATCGGGTGCTTGAGGTCAGGAATCAAGTACTTGAGGTCAGGAATCTGATACTTGAGGTCAGAAATCGAGTACTTGAGGTCAGGAATCGGGTACTTGAGGTCAGGAATCGGGTACTTGAGGTCGGGAATCGAGTACTTGAGGTCGGGAATCGGATACTTGAGGTCGGGAATCGGATACTTGAGGTCGGGAATCGGATACTTGAGGTCGGGAATCGGATACTTGAGGTCGGGAATCGGATACTTGAGGTCGGGAATCGGATACTTGAGGTCGGGAATCGGGTACTTGAGGTCGGGAATCGGATACTTGAGGTCGGGAATCGGATACTTGAGGTCGGGAATCGGATACTTGAGGTCGGGAATCGGATACTTGAGGTCGGGAATCGGACACTTGAGGTCAGGAATCGGACACTTGTTATAAAATTTAAATGCTGATTCCTCTTATCGACTGCTTTACGAGCTCTTGGATACGTCTTTAAAGCACTGAAGCGCGAGACTCTTCGCTATAATAACACTGATCGCACAACACGAGACTTCACTGATTAACTTTATAACTATATTTCTAATGTATATTTTATTAATAAAGTCAGTTTGTGAACCTGAACACCTGAGAATCTTAAAACACTGTTTATTTCAATCATATCAATGTTCAGTTGTGTCTATTTGTTGTGATTGCTCATTTATAATTTGTCCTTTTTTAGTTACTGAGTGTTTACTTGAGGTCAGGAATCGGATACTTGAGGTCAGGAATCGGGTACTTGAGGTCAGGAATCGGATACTTGAGGTCAGGAATCGAGTACTTGAGGTCAGGAATCGGGTACTTGAGGTCAGGAATCGAGTACTTGAGGTCAGGAATCGGGTACTTGAGGTCAGGAATCGAGTACTTGAGGTCAGGAATCGGGTACTTGAGGTCAGGAATCGAGTACTTGAGGTCAGGAATCGGGTACTTGAGGTCAGGAATCGAGTACTTGAGGTCAGGAATCGGGTACTTGAGGTCAGGAATCGAGTACTTGAGGTCAGGAATCGCGTACTTGAGGTCAGGAATCGAGTACTTGAGGTCAGGAATCGAGTACTTAAGGGTCAGGAATCTGATGCTTGAGATCAGGAATCGAGCACTTGAGGTCGGGAATCGAGTACTTGAGGTCGGGAATCGGATACTTGAGGTCGGGAATCAAGTACTTGAGGTCGGGAATCGGGTACTTGAGGTCAGGATTCGGGTACTTGAGGTCAGGAATCGAGCACTTGAGGTCGGGAATCGAGTACTTGAGGTCGGGAATCGGATACTGAGTGTTTACTTGTCTTTAATAATGCTTGATATTTATATGAGTTAGTCTAGTTGTTCTTCTGTGGTGTTTATAATCCACAGGCAAATGCTCCTAGTGTAAGTGTTGTTCAGCTGATGAGTTCTTCATCATATTCAGATACAATTACATGTTTTGCAATTAGACTAAATGTGAATAATATATACATTTTTTTTTTTTAACTTAATGGAATGGAAATTAGGAATCGTTAAGTTGAATCGATACCCAGCCCTGTTTATGAGGCCCAAGTGTTCACATGTTGCGCTCTTGTCTCGCTCTCCAAGTTGCTGGAGGTCAACGCCCAGCCGACCTCTATAGAGATCCAGGAAACCCTGGACGCGTTCATCAATCCCATCCTCAAAGCCAGGCCAGACAAGCATCACACTGCTCCTGTGAGGCCCATTCTCTTCTCATCTCTCGTTTGCCTCTGTGCAGTTTATATGTGTGTCTTACACGTTTGCTTTGACTTCAGATCAGACATGTGTGTGAGAAGAAGGTAAGCCTCATCCACAGGTTCTGGAGGATACACATGGCCACACGGAAATGTCCGAATTGCAAGTAAGAAGCTCAACGTTTTTCTATGTTCTCTTATTATAAAGCATACTCTCTCTGCTTTGTGTGGAGCTGCTGTAAGAAAGTGTGTGTGTGTCTCTTTCAGGATCAGAGTGTCTGTGCGCCATGAACACAACAGCAAACTCATCATCTCGTCCATCTCGCTACAGGCCGGTGAGTTCAGATCGTTTACTCAAACACTCTTCATGCCATCAGAACATGATGCAGTGTGGATTAGATGTTAGTATTTCTAGTACTGGATTAGTATGGAAGAAAGTATGGGAATATATTTGTTTTTACTTGGTCATTTAGTGAGCAGTGTTTTAAGAGAACGCTAGTAGCTACTAGCTTTACTACATTTTTCAGTATCTCAGTCGCTTCAACGCCAACCTCGGGTCACCCGGGACGTCGTTCACTGCTCTCCTCCTCATTCATATTTGGTAACACTTCACTTGAAGGGGTGTGCATAAGACTGACACAACACCTTCATAATCATTACATGACACATATCATGAATATGGTGGTGGTTTTGTGCATGTTTATGACAACTGTTTTCTACGGAAGCCCTGAAATGCAACATTAAAAAAAAATCTAGCGTTTTCATTCTTGAAACGTTTCGAGAATGAAGTCGCAACGTTTCGAGAATGAAGTCGCAACGTTTCGAGAATGAAGTCGAAACGTTTCGAGAATGAAGTCGCAACGTTTCGAGAATGAAGTCGCAACGTTTCGAGAATGAAGTCGAAACGTTTCGAGAATGAAGTCGCAACGTTTCGAGAATGAAGTCGCAACGTTTCGAGAATGAAGTCGCAACGTTTCGAGAATGAAGTCGCAACGTTTCGAGAATGAAGTCGAAACGTTTCGAGAATGAAGTCGAAACGCTTCGAGAATGAAGTCGCAACGCTTCGAGAATGAAGTCGCAACGCTTCGAGAATGAAGTCGCAACGTTTCGATAATGAAGTCGCAACGTTTCGAGAATGAAGTCGCAACGTTTCGAGAATGAAGTCGCAACGTTTCGAGAATGAAGTCGCAACGTTTCGAGAATGAAGTCGCAACGTTTCGAGAATGAAGTCGCAACGTTTTCGAGAATGAAGTCGAAACGTTTAGAGAATGAAGTCACAACGTTTAGAGAATGAAGTCGCAACGTTTAGAGAATGAAGTCGCAACGTTTAGAGAATGAAGTCGCAACGTTTAGAGAATGAAGTCGAAACGTTTCGAGAATGAAGTCGCAACGTTTCGAGAATGAAGTCGCAACGTTTCGAGTATGAAGTCGCAACGTTTCGAGAATGAAGTCGAAACGTTTCGAGAATGAAGTCGAAACGTTTCGAGAATGAAGTCGCAACGTTTCGAGAATGAAGTCGCAACGTTTCGAGAATGAAGTCGCAACGTTTCGAGAATGAAGTCGCAACGTTTCGAGAATGAAGTCGCAACGTTTCGAGAATGAAGTCGCAACGTTTCGAGAATGAAGTTGAAACTTCGACTTTAATCTCAAAATGCTGATTTTTTTTTTTTTTTTTTTTTCTTTACAGATTTTTTTTTTTGGTTGCGGTTCAGGGCTTCCGTAGTTTTCTGTTTAGCAATAGCTGAATCATTGAAGACTGAATAAATGCAGTTCACCTTTATTCCACAAAGTGGCAGTGTCTGAAACACAATGATGAAGTGACGTTTCACTCATAGTTACGGCAGGCAGAAAACAAAAGAATAGGAAGCATCATCAGCTAAACTTGAAATGGCTCAGCGATTTACTCAAATTATACCTTTTGTTCGATGTTACATTCATTTTACACTTTGACAGTCAGTTTAAGATATATGAGTATTGTGTGTCTTTTGAAAACATTCTTCACTAATATTTATTTATTTGTAAGAACTGTATAATGTCATTGTAGCTAGCTACTTTTTTATAGTAGCTTGTGGTGTAGTGGCCTGCTTTTCCAGAAGGGTAGCCTGACCGTATCTGAACCACTGTATCTTATGAGTAACTTGTCAAACTACAGTTTCAGAGTATCTTCCCCAACGCTGTTACTGACTGAATTCAAGGCGCGTGTTTATTATTCAGAAGTGTTTGTCTTGATCAGAAATGAGTGTGCAGTAGGGCTGGGCGAGATGGCCAACAACAAAAAATAATATGTCAGTATTTTTTGGGGGTTGAATGACAATATATTTTATATATATCTTGGAGAAAAAAAAAAGAAAGTTACGTAATTTTTCGATGTTAAATATGATCTGAAATATAAATTAGGGAAGTGTGGGAAAGAATTTGGACTGTGACCCGGACCAGTACAGTCCAGTAATGCTCTCAGAAGTGGTGTGTGTAGACATGATTCAGTGTGTTTGTGTTTGCGTCCGCCTCCAGATGATCACCAGCTGACCAAGCGTGGCTTCCTGACGCCGAGTGTGGCGCGAGAGCACATCACCAAACTCTGGGAGAACGACGGTGAGGTTTCATTCTAGGATTGCTAGTGTAAATAAAGCTTGTTTTCTGATGTGGATGGTTACGCTCCTCTAGGGTTCTTCCTGAAGCATCTGTTATCAGGCTTCAGCACGAGCGACTCGGGCTCAGACTTCAATCCCGATGCGTTCTTCCTGGATCTGCTGGTGGTTCCTCCATGCAAGTCAGTTTATGTCCAGCATTAGATGATTATGGAGTTTCTTCTTCTTACAGAGAGATGTTTAGCTGGTGATTGTGTGTGTAGGTTCAGGCCTGTTAATCGATTGGGAGACCAGATGTTCACCAACGGACAGACTGTTAACCTGCAGTACGTGATAAAGGATAATCACACCATCCAGAAGTTGCTCGCACTAATCGCTGCGGAGAAAAACAGCGCCGGGACGGATGAGGTGAGAAGAGGTTATGATTAATGCACTTCATTAATGGGTTTGAATCAGAGCATTTAGTGGATTGCATGAATCTTTCTTTGTGGATGTGGTAATTTTCAGAATTAAATGACAGCTGTGGAGTTTAATATAGTCATTTTTATGATGCATCGGACATTCATGCGTACCTAACTTCTTGAAAGTAGATATTTGGGCAAATTACAGAATATTACAAATACAAATTTGTAATACAGAATATACAAATTTTACAGAATATAAAGAAGGATGTACTTGATGACAGTCCCCCTGTGGTGTAAATCCAGCGTTTAATGTTGTTTATGTGTGTATG
The DNA here is from genome assembly GCF_016745375.1 of Pimephales promelas. The sequence goes on along the minus strand of NW_024121688.1, from coordinate 1,115,140 downwards.
TGGTGTGTTTAATCCTCTTTAACACACACCATGTGTAAGTTGATAAGTGGACAGCATTGCTGAGTATTTCCTCCTTAAAACTGCAGTGAACCAAAGACAGTCTCAAAAACACGCTGGTGTTTCTGACGTCACAAACCACCTTGTAACCAATCAGATCAACGTGTGATCGCCAACCAGTGGATCTCTGAGTGGAGGCGGGGCTCATCTGCATATTCATAGAACCATGCATACTAAATGAGGCAAGGGTGTCGAGTTACATTCAAGATATATTAAGGCATGAAGAATTGTTTTTCGAGGGAAAATTTTTTAAATATATCTTTTTGGTGATCAAAGATGAGTTTTAAGGTATAAAATTATTGACCACAGGGGGACTTTAAGCACAATAAGCCATGAAAAAGTTCTTAATGTGCTGCTCGCGCTGACTCCCTCACACACACACACACACACATCGGAAGTGCCGCACAGAAAGACGCCTCTCTCAGACAGCAATTCTGAATTTAGCTCACTTTAGCGGCGTATTATTGTGCTTATGTCAAAATGCCCATCGTGTGAAGATCAATTATGTTCTTTGATAACAGGGTAAAATTCAGAACATCATGAATTTTCTTGAAGAAATGCTTCATAAATCATTTAAATTGATTAAATTTAAGTAATTTTCAGTGTATTTTGAGGAAAATATATATTTTTTGTATTTCATTTCAGTAGTTGTTTGTGTGTGTGTATTTTTTAATATCAGTAAATCAGTATTGGCAATTGAACATCCTATAATCGGCAACCAACCATCAGTTTGCCATGTGTGTGCATTATCTGTCAAGTCTCCTTCATTTATACAGTGCTTTTAACTAGGGCTGTGCAAAAATTAATTGCGATTAATCACATCCAAGATAAAAGTCTTTGTTTACATAATATATTTGTGTGTGCTGTATATAATTATTTTCTATATATAAATACCAATGCATGCATGTATATATTTAAGAATTATTTGCGCTTAAATCTGTATATATATATATATATATGAAGAGTTCAGATGCAAAAGCCTCTAAATGCCATTTGAAATTTTCTTCTTTAGTGATGATTTTTATGAAGCTTGTATATTTAAGTTCAGTAATTTCACTTAAATGGCAATGATTATTACCTATTAATTGTTATTTAAGTGAAATTACTGAACTTAAATATACAAGTTTGATAAAAATCATCATTAAAGAAGAAAATTTCAAATGGCATTTAGAGGCTTTTGCATCTGAACTCTTCATATATATAAATACATAATCTATATTATATAAATATATATGTTTTATATATGAATAACACATTTTCTTAAATGTATACATGCATGTGTGTGTATTTATATATACAAAATAATTATATACAGCACACACAAATATATTACGTAAACACAGACTTTTATTTTGGATGCGATTAATCGCAATTCATTTTTGCACAGCCCTACTTTTAACAATATAGATGTTTCACAGCAGCTTTACAGTGAGAACAGGAGATTACAATAACAGACTGTTGGGCTAGAATAAAATTATCGTCCAGATAAAGTTAGTTTTGATTGATTCACTTCCGATGTAAAGATCATTAGTTATTATCTTAGGGGCCGCTAACACGACACTGTTTTACTGAACACTTTTAATGTGTTCTGGACGTTCATCTGCTTGATTACAGTGTTCGGAGCTCGAGAACGCAAACCTAGAAACCGGTTCCTGGTGCAAGCGTTGAAAAACGTTATCATCTCCACACAAACTTCAAAATCGTGAATCTGTGATGCTACGTTCACACCGGACGCGAATCGCGCGTCAAATTCGCGCCTGACGCGTCTAGTTTGACGCTTGACCACTAGTGTTAATTCGCGTGTCAAGAGCGAAACTGCCGTGCGTAAAGTTTGAAGCGAAATTTACGCGCGTCAGAATCAAAATCCGTTGGCGGCCATTGTTTTTATGTCGACCGAGCATTCATCAAGAGAGTTACCGCTCTGTATTTACTCTGGAGAGCAGAACAGCGGCGTGGGGATCATCGTCGCCGTATATTTGTGTCCACCGGACCCTTCGGAGCCGAACCGTTTGGCGAGTTTCACCATTTGCTCGCTCCAGGAGCTGCGCTGGATGACGGCCGCTGTCAGCGGTACTTCCGCCTGTCACGCGCCCAGTTTGATGACCTGTAGTCCCGCATCTGAGCGAGGATCACCCTTGCCCTCATCCATCTAATCTGTCATTTATTTTTGTTTTGATGATAAATAGAGCCAGCCTTCAAAAGTTATTAACCTGTCCTGTGATTTTTTTTTTTTCTCTCTCTCACGTCCAGACACGAATTTATGCACATATGTTGATTGTCTTTACAACATAATACTATTTCTAGATATGGAATGAATAACATTCAATACAAAATGAACATGTCCCGTATATAGAAATAATGTTTTAAGTGATGAAACATTTGCTTTGTTGTGCATAATCCCACCATGCATTTAGTCATATTAACAAAATAATTTATTAAAGCATCCAGACACTTCACCACGTGAGCAAACAGCTAGGCTCCTGATTGGTTAACGCGGCGCGAATTCACGCCAAAGTTCAGATTTTTCGCGTCAAACGCGTGAATGCACAACGCTCAATTCGCGCCAACTTGACGCGCGAATGAGGCGTATTTGCGTCTTCCGCGCCGCGCTCGACGCCTCATTCGCGCCGCAGGAATTTTTCACGCGCGTAAAGCGTCTTTGCATTGACTTAACATTGAAATCATTCGCGCCTGACGCCCTATTCGCGTCCGGTGTGAACGTAGCATGAGACGCTGATGTTGCGTATCACATGTTCATCTATAGGTGTGCGCGTTTGCATATATATGCAGGCGTGTTGCCTTTCTTTACAAATTAACCTGAACAAATTACTTAATAAAACATTATTTTTGTGGCTTCCGTGTGTCGATGTGAACATGAATCAAATGTCCGCTAATCTGTGGTTTGTTCAGTGTGATGAAGCGACGGAGGCCAGCGAGATCGATCAGTCCTTCTTAGTGGGCATTACCGGAGTGACTCTCACAGACAAGCTGTACAGCACCTGGATCCGCCTGCAGAGCCACGTCAACATCGTGTTCGACAGCGACATGGACAAGCTCATGACCGAGAAGTTCCCCGGCGTCCGTCAGGTCAGTGTGCGACCCCGAGGGTCTGCGAAGTACAGCAGGAACACATCATGAGCTGGGAAATAATGTTGGTCTCTTCTGAATGTGTCCCTCAGCTCCTGGAGAAGAAGGAGGGCTTGTTCAGGAAGCACATGATGGGGAAGCGTGTGGACTTCGCTGCGCGCTCTGTCATTTGCCCTGATATGTACATCGAAACCAATGAGATTGGAATACCAATGGTGAGTTTGCTGACTTTAGCTTTCGCTAGTGGTTCTGTGTGATGTGTGCGGGATAATGAGTGGTCAGCTGATCAGCATTGCAGAATAAGCCCACTCTGGGTCGTCAGGCGGACTGGATGTTATTCTGCCTATATATGATATTACATGCTTCTCAGATGACAAAATAAGTACAGTTTACCTCAATCATCCAACTTAAGGGTAATTGATGTGTGTATGTAAACAGCCGTAATGTGAAACTGCTTAGGCAGGACATTACTAAATAAAATAAATATTTGGTAACACTTTACTTGAAAGGGTGTGCATAAGACTGACATGACACCTTCATAATCACGACACATGTGGGACAGTTTATGATTGAAATGTGAGGCTTTGAGACTGCCTTGACGTGTGTCCTCTAGGTGTTCGCCACGAAGCTGACGTACCCGCAGCCGGTGACGCCCTGGAACGTGAAGGAGCTGCGGCAGGCGGTGCTGAACGGGCCCGATGTGCACCCCGGGGCCTCCATGGTGATCAACGAGGACGGCTCGCGCACCATCCTCAGCAGCAGCAGCGCCACCCAGAGGGAGGCGGTGGCCAAGCAGCTGATGACGCCCACCACCGGCCAGCACAAGATGCCCATGAAGATCGTGAGTCCGCCGAACCGACACCAGTGCGATCCGGATAGGCTTTACATGACGCGTTGTACAATCACTGATATTTATTTGATCATATGTTATTTAATGTCTGAGATAAAACACATATAATCTCCCAGCATCAGCTGTAACATGCAAGCCTGTGAACAGTGGAGGAAAACTAACACTGGCTTTTAGGGGGGATAGATACAAAAATATGGAAGAAATCGATTCTTGAATGGATTTTGAATTGACAACATTAAAAAAAAAACTATTAATTGAAAAATCTGGGGTTTTTTTTGCCCAGCTCTACTCGCCACTAGATGGAGCTTAAAATTACACAGTGCACCTTTAACATAGTAGCTTTGAATGACGCTTACTGTCGACTTTAAAATGCCATGCCCCCATGTCATCCAAGATGTCCATGTCTTTCTTTCTTCAGTGGAAAAGAAATGAAGGTTTTTGACAAACATTCCAGGATTTTCTCCATATAATGGACTTCAATGGGAACCAAACGGTTCAAGGTCCAAAAGACAGTTTCAGTGCAAACTGTTCAAAGGGCTTTAAACGATTCCAGACGATGAATAAGGGTCTTCTCAAGCAAAACGATCGCTCATTTAATAAATAAATATTAAATTAAATTGTTCATCAAAATGAACAATTCTTTTTCTGAGTCATTTGGTTCATTCAACGAACTAAATGAATGAGTTGACTTGGGAAAAGATTCGTTCATTTTGATGAACGAGTTCGAACAGGAGAGTCACGAACGCGCATCACAGAACAGAGCAAGGCGAGCATTTGAGCTTATAAAACTTAAACTTTGTTATTTATTTATTAAATGGCCGCTCGTTTCGCTTGATAAGACCCTTATTCATCGTCTGGAATCGTTTAAAGCCCTTTGAACAGTTTGCACTGAAACTGTCTTTTGGACCTTGAACCGTTTGGTTCCCATTGAAGTCCATTAAATGGAGAAAATCCTGGAATGTTTTCATCAAAAACCTTAATTTCTTTTCGACTGAAGAAAGAAAGACATGGACATCTTGGGCGAGTAAATTATCAGCAAAGGTTTTTTGAAAAGTGAACTACTCCTTTAATGTTATTTGAGGATCTGATGCATTGAGGAATGTCTCCTTCAGGTGAATCGCCACATCAGGAACGGGGACGTGCTTCTGTTGAACCGCCAGCCCACTCTGCATCGGCCGTCCATCCAGGCCCACAACGCCCGGATCCTGCCCGGGGAGAAGGTGCTCCGCCTCCACTACTCCAACTGCAAGGCCTACAACGCGGACTTCGACGGGGACGAGATGAACGCCCACTTCCCCCAGAGCGAGCTGGGCCGGGCCGAGGCCTACACACTCGTGAGCACGGACCAGCAGTACCTCGTGCCCAAGGTGAGTGCGCTTCGAGATCTGTTTTCACCGGAAAAGTTTACATTAAATGTTTGTTTTTTAGTTAGCATTAACTACTAATGAACTGCAATTATACAGCATTCACTAATCTTTGTTCATGTTCATTTCATCATTTATGAATACTTATTAAAATCTTGTTAAGGTGTGTTAAAGTGATCGTTCACCCCAAAATATAAACTCTGTCAGTAATGACTCCCCCTCATGTTGTTCAACCCCGCAAGATGTTTGGAACACAAATAAAGACATTAATGATTAAATCTGAGAGCTGGATCACTCCTCCATAGGCTTCTGATGTCATTGAAACTTGCCGGCCCAGAAAAGTTATTAAAGACATCGTTAAAATAGTCCGAGTGACGACAGCGGCTCAACCTTAAGATTATCAAGCGACGAGAACACTTTCTGTGCGCAAAAAACAAACATGCGAGTCAAAAACAATTCCCACTGAAGATGATTGTCCATTTCGCTTAAGATCGTCACCAAATGCATTTTGTTCATCTTTGTGAATTTGAGGCAAATTGTAAAGCACTTAGGTGGCCATTGGGTCTATGAAAGTGCTATATAAATGCAGTCCATTTACCATGTGTGGTAACACTTTACTTGAAGGGGTGTGCAAGTTGTGTGTATTAGGCTTGCCGCGATAGACGGTGTTGACGGTGTTACCGGTTTTAAGCCCCATCACCGGTGACATCACTTTCCCACCGTGACACCGCGATGTCTTGACTTTTTTTTTTTAAAGTATTCGTTTTTGCTAAAATATTTATTTGAATTAATTAAAAATAATAATTTTCAATTATTTAGTTCTGAAGAGAGCATTATAATTAAAAATGAACTGCGCAACGCGTGCCGTCACGTCACAGATCAGCAAGCATCAGGATTCCATTTAGCACGTGTGGAGACGAGAACGAGTCAAATTACAGAAAAGCAAGATAATGGCGGAAGATTTGGTGTCAAAACGCAATGCAAAAGCGCCTGTTTGGCAATATTTTGGCCAATATATATTAATGTTAATAAATGCCAATTTATAGTGTTTTACTTTTTTTTAGAGTGCTGTCATTTATGTAGGCTAAGGTCCTTTTTAAAGTTTTTATTTTATATTCGTCTCTTTTTATTTGGTTTTATCTTATTTAAACTTTGTTTAATTTATTTAGGCCTATTTTGTTTTCTTATTCGTTAATAAACATTTTATTTTTTTTGGGCCCACAGTTTGCCGATTTTCACCTTTTTCAGCCTATGCATGGGGTTATTTTTATTCGTTCGTTATGCTAATAAAAGTTCTGTCTATATTTTATTCGTTTATTATTCTAATAAAAGTGCTGTCTAAATAAAAGTTTATTGTCAGGGAGTTGTTTTTTTTTTTTTTTTTGTCCATTCCAGCAATTGACGCTGAATTGCAATTGACGCTTATTTCGAAAGTGAAAGTATGTCATTTATGTATAGGCTAAGGTCCGTTTTGAAGTTTTTATTTTATATTCGTCTCTTTTTAATTGGTTTTATCTCATTTAAACTTTGTGTAATTTATTTAGGCCTATTTTATTTTCTTATTCGTTAATAAACGTTTTATGGTTCTTATTTGTTTGGGCCCACATTTTGCCGATTTTCACTTTTTTCAGCCTATGCATGGGGTTATTTTTATTCGTTCGTTATGCTAATAAAAGTCTATAAATAAAAGTTTTATTATCAGCGAGTTGTTTTTTTTTTGTCCATTCAAGCAATTGACGCTTATTTCGAAAGTGAAAGTATAACGCGCACGCATTTAAAAGCTATTTAACCCCCCCGCCCTGCCCTCCACGGTGACACCGGGATTACCGGTGTTGTCACACGTCGATTAACCGGTGGGAAATTTTCCTCACCGCGGCAACCCTAGTGTGTATTTGTCCATTCAGACAGTAGCGCGCTGTATAGGTGTGTGTGAATGGCTGCACGCTTCAGCTCGGGTGTGTGCGCCCAGAAAACCTGATAGAGCTCTTTTTTTGTGTCGTCCCTCTTATTCAGATCCATATGTCTGCTCTACTCATTCTCCCAGACGTTTACATTTTTTAATGTTTTATGAGGCCGTGGGGTGGACAGGGTTTCCGCGGGGTCTTAAGAAGTCTAAAATTCTGAACTTTAAATTTACGGCCTTAAAAAGTCTTAAAAACGGCTAGATTTTCATCTGAGGTCTTAAATTGGATTTAGTCAGGTCTTAAAAAGATTTTACCCTCGTTCATTTGCCAAAACTCTTGCCGCAGGAAGTTATTACAAAGTAGAAAAAAGTATTGAGTCGTAGCCTACAAAGCGGAGCTCTAGTGCAGGGGTTTTATATAGGCGCGTCACATCCACAGCGAGATTGAAAACATCTCACCATTTCAGATTCAGAATGCCGCAAATGAACCGAAGAACCAACCAATCAGCCCTTTCCGTAACAACATTGAAAGCTCAGTCATCATGACGGATCGCGGTGCGCCCAAACACTACCGGCGTTTTTCTCTTCTCCGTGAATAAATCTTGTAGCAGAGCTAACGTTACAGCAAGCGTTTCTCGGTGGTGGAAATCCATTAGCTACTAAAACGTCATGTCGTTATGGAGAGCGCAGTTCATGGTTGCTTAGCAACGTCAGACGCAACAGGAAAATCGGCTGAAATTTACTATCAATAATAAAAGATAAGGGGATCTGAATGTCAGTAATTTATCATTTTTTGACTCAATCTTTTTATAAAAGATTATTTAAAGGCTGAAATACGTGAGGTTTATCTGTTTATAAAACTATTTTTGTGAAGACTTTATTTTAACTAGACTTAACCTGTTGCAAGACACTCCTTTAAAATCTGGCCATCATTTTTAATGGTATTTTAATGTTTATGTAAACAAAAAGTGCATATTCATGCTAATTTTATTTATTTGCTGGGTTTAGACATACATTTGGCAAATTGATTTCATAATAATCATGAAATGAATTGTTCATGCCATTTCATCTCTAGGTATGATCAACTAAAATCAGCTATAATTGTGTTTTTACAGTATAAAATGCAAAGTACAAATTTCACCTACACACACACATATAAAATATTTTTTTACAAATATTTTTTTTATTTTTATTTAAATATTTGGTCGTGTAGGTCTTAAATTTCAATGTTTATGGTCTTAAAATGTCTTAAAAAGGTCTTAAATTTGACTTCTACTGAAACCTGCAGAAACCCTGGTAGATCAACACACGTTACAGTACATGCACATCTACCACACACACAGGACATCAGTTCTGGATCACTTCCCAAATCGTTACTATCTAACATTTTCCTCTAGTTTGCATTCGTTGACGAAAAATGTCAATGAATTTCCGTAAAGAGTTTGTGTCATTTAAAACTAGGTTTTATTTAGTTACCGTATAATTTTTCAGGAAAAAATGTCGTTTACGAATAATTTTCGTCAACGGAATTAACACTGGTCTATGCACAATAACTAGTAAATAAATGTATTATAAATACTGTGTAAATAAAATTTAGGACCATAAAATACCCTAAAAATGTGAAATATTAAATAAAAAAAAAACATTATCGAACTGTAATATAGTACATATTTCTCAGTAAATGTATTTTTGTCCGACCTGTGAAGATGTTGTGTGATGTTGTGAGCGCTTCACTGATCCTGCTGTTCTCCTTCAGGACGGGAAGCCGCTGGCCGGCCTGATCCAGGACCACATCGTGTCCGGCTCCAGCATGACCATCCGCGGGTGTTTCTTCACACGGGATCAGTACACGGCTCTCGTCTACCGAGGCCTGACGGACCGGAGCGGCCGGGTGAAGCTGCTGCGGCCCGCGCTCATCAAACCCGTGCAGCTCTGGACCGGGAAACAGGTGATGTCACATCATCAGCACACACTAGGGCTTTTGGAACGAATTCCGAAATTCGAATATAATTCGAATATTAAAAAAAAATCAATACTATTCGAATGCTAAAGTTACTATTCGAATATTGCTTTTATATATATTTAAAAATAAATATATACTTCCGAAGTGATCAGGTTTGAACGGCCCCTTATCGCTTTCTTATTAACAATAGGAGAGCGCGGGATTAGCTTTCGCGCGGCACATTCACAAGGTCTCGTTCACGCCGCGCGCAATGAACGTTATGCGTGGATTCCGGGAGATTTTAACTAATTTGCGGCCATCAGGGAGACGCTATCAATAAGCGGGAGACTCCCGAAACTTCCGACGCGATATGACGATCACATCACCCCAGATCTGAGCCCCTATTTATCAAGCCAACGCGCCGCAATCTAGCGCAAATCAAAGTGAAAGTAAGTCGCAGACGCTTAACACGACCATCTTCATTAAAAGTAAAGGAATGAACTGATATTACCAGGGCTGTTGCTGTTCTCCCTTATTGCTGTCTTTGCTGATTTTGAAATTAGCCGATGATCAATAAAATGCAGCTCAAATCTGTTGCTTTCGGTGACGTGCGCTTCAGTACATCTGCATATAGCGCGGGGATTGAAGATCGGATTTATATCCGTTTTGCAAAACCACATTTATGTGAGCAGGTGTAAGGAATCGTTTTGATTAAATCAGAGCTATCCGATCTGAAGTGGCCAGGTGTAAACAGCCCATAAATGTTTATTGTAGAAATGTTAGATGTCCCTCTAGTGGGCCGAACTTGTAACAACAACCACAGGCTATAGTGGCATTGACGATCCACAAGAATGTGTAATGTCGTAAATATTAATAATAGGATAAATTTGAGCATTTAATATTCGAATATTACGTAAAATAAGGAATGGAATTCGAATAGTATTATAGAGGAAGATTGACAGCCCTAGCACACACACTCCGCTATACCGACGGCACATCTGCACAATTTATTTATTTATTTATTTAGAAAAGGGACAGTGTACATTAATAAACATTCTTAAATGTAAATGTACCCAAATTAGCCCAAAGGCTAGTTTTCATTGGTAGTCCCTTTGCCAGATGTTATTAGGCTCTTAACTAAAAAAAAAAAAAAAAAAAGAGTTAAACATTACAGCAATACAACAGTCATAAAACTAGAAGTATACAAAAAGAATATATATATATATATGAAGAGTTCAGATGCAAAAGCCTCTAAATGCCATTTGAAATTTTCATCTAAAATGACCATTTTTATCAAGCTTGTATATTTAAGTTCAGTAATTTCACTTAAATGACAATTAATAGGTAATCTTCATTGCCATTTAAGTGAAATTACTGAACTTAAATATACAAGCTTGATAAAAATGATCATTTTAGAAGAAAATTTCAAATGGCACTTAGAGGCTTTTGCATCTGAACTCTTCATATATATATATAGACACAATTAAAAAAAAAAGAAATTAAAATATTTTAATTAAATATGAATGAATAGGTCTATAGAATTAATAATAAGGTTAGTAATAATAATAATAATAGAGAAGCAGCGTTAATGTTCACAGTGTTGGTTATGTAGAAGCCATTTCTTAAAATTAAGCTTAAAAGAGTTAAATGATGAGCACTCTCTAATTGGTTGAGGTACAGTATTCCACTGATGTGAAGCTTTGTATGAGAAAACAGCTTGACCGAACGATGTTTTCCTACGTGGAATTATACAGTCCGCTCTAATTGCACCTCTTGTAATTCTGTTTTCAACAGATTTAGATTTAATAAAATCTGCCAAAGGAGGTGGAGCCAAACCATGCATAATCCTATAAACTAAACAAACATTTTTAAATTTGATAAGGTTTTCCCAGTTAAACAGGTTATACTTATTTAAAATTTGACGGTGATGAAAACTAAATTGTTTTTTATCTAAAATTTTTAGTGCTTGTTTGTATAGTGATTCTAATGGTTTTAGGACTATCAAATGTGTGTTTGACCAGCTTGTCAAACAATGCCGTCTTGGTGAGCGTAAGAGACTTCTTACTGAAAAATCGTACCGATCCCAAGGGTTTGACCAGTGGTGTGTGTGTGTTGAGACTCCCGAATGCACTCTCCCAGTAGCCCGTAAACTGATACTTGAACATTGTTGTTGTGTTTTCAAGGTGGTGTCAACCCTCTTGCTGAACGTCATCCCAGAAAACTGCATCCCTTTAAACTTGACGGGAAAGGCGAAGATTCCCAGTAAAGCCTGGGTGAAGGAGCCTCCCAGATCTGTTCCCGGATACAGTCCCGAGTCTATGTGTGAATCCCAGGTGAATATACTGACAGGGCTTCAGTCTATACACAGTTTGAGGAGAGAAACTGGTCTGTACACGGCCTACATTTGTTCTTGTTCGTAAAGCCGTTTCGCATAACCCCATTTAGGGATGGGACGGTATGAAAATTTCATATCACGATTATAGTGTCCACAATTATCGCGATTATCAATATTATCACGGTTTTCTTAAATTTAGATATAAAGTGTTCAAAATATATAGTGTAAAAATATAAAATATAAATAAAGTGTTCAAAAAGAACTGATGCTCACACTGAAAACATTTCAACAAGTTTTATGAATGAAAATCAACAAACAACAAATAAACAAGCAGCTCTATGCAGTTTTTTTTTAAGCAAGATTCTATTCTATGGCATTTCCTTCTTTATAATGGCCGTCGTCAATAGCAACGCATTATTACACACACCGCGCACATCAATATCACAACGGACACGCGCTCGTTTAATTCAAATACAACTTGCCGGCCGTCTTGCGTCTCCAGTTTTTGATTGTTTTGAAAATGAAATCAGAGTTGATTTATTGTTTACAGAGTTTGATAATATTGGTGTGATCATCTTGTCTGGACGATTGTTTTACTAAATGAATTTATAAACGGGTAAGATTTAAAACATTAGCTGAACTCATTATCAAGTCAATATGTCCCCGTAATTATGTGGTAAAAATAAAATCGGTGTAATACGTGATGTATCTATACATTGCTATCCCTTAAAACGTCACTCTTAATAATAATCTTATTTGAAGATGTTCGTTCGTCGGCTCAAAGACACTTGCTGCAAAATTTTCTTCGCGGAAGCTTCACTTCTATTCCAAGTGAGTGACATAAAATGTTTAAACTCAAAACAACATTTCGTGCCCAATTGTTTCCCAGACCTAGTTTCGGTATTGAAGTCAAAGTTAACTTGCCTTGCGTTCGCTATACAACAGCGGGTGATGGTTACACAAGAAGACGACTCGGCAGATTTTAAGTGTTTCTTTTGGACAGTGACTTTTTGCTCTGCAGACAGGGTGACTATCCTCGATCAAGTTTCCCTCAGGACTTTTGTAAAAGCCTAAATATGACCACACTCCAGATTTGGTCCTCTTAAAAGCACGGTCACTGCCTTCCACCTAGGGGTGGGCGATATGGAAAAAATATCATATCACGATTTTTTTAGGAAAATCACGATCACGATTTTTTATCACGATTCTTTTTCAAGTTGGTTTTAATATTTTGCAAGTGGCTGTTCATTACAGCCAAACTAATGTCCTTATGTTAAAAACAAAGCCTTAGGGATCAAAGGCATACATTTAGGCCAGTGGCGAAGATAAAAATCTTTGTCATCATTTTCTTTGTTATTAAAAAAATAAGACAAGATAAACATTACACAAATTAATATTCAAATTAAATAAATAGTGCTTTATTTTTCAGATGCACTAGGTGTATTTAGCAGTAGCATTGAAGAAAGTAATTAAATTAAACAAATATGAAATTAAAACACTACAGAGACTTCACTGAATGAATTGATTCTTATTAAAGCTACTATTAAAGTTCTCAGTCAGTGAGTGATTTTCTCCTTGTGTTTTTTTTTTTTTTTTTTACTAAAGAGATAGTTCCCTCAAAATGAAAATGGTCTTAATTTACTCTCTCAAGATGTTTTAAACCCGAATAAGTTTCTTTCTTCTGTTGAAAATAAAAGTTATTTTGAATAATGTGGGTAACCGAACAGTTGCTGGTCCCCCTATAGTTTTTTATTGGTTCTCTCCTGTAAGTTAATGGGGACCAGCAACTGTTTGGTTACCCACATTAAAAAAAATCGTCTTTTGTGTTCAGCACAAGAAAGAAATTAATACAGGTTTGGAACAACATTAGAGTGAGTAAATAATGACAGATTATTATTATTATTATTATTATTATTTTGTGAACTATCCCTTTAAGGACATGCGGCAGTACTATTTATTCCTGTGGCTTTTAGACCAGCACGCGACGTGTTTAATATAGACGCATCTTACACCAGATATTCTCTCAAATGTTTGCTTTCACTTTAGACATAGCCTGTTTATGTAAACATTGTGTGTATTTAACAGTATTAGCATAATAAGACTCGAAAGATAACTTAGTCCAGTACAGGCGCTGTTTGACAGACTTCTAGTGCCTGCATGTGATTGTCGGGGGTAATTTATGCGGTCAGGAAAGCGCACGTTAGAACAGCGCATCAGCGCGTGAATTAAATGTTTAACCGGCAAGGCTTATGCAAAAATGAACTTTTGTGAATTGCAGTGTCCCATACCTATTCATTAACGTGTGATCATGTGTAGGCTACGTCGCGTTGTACAGTTGAGACGGGGCGCCAGAACTGAACTGATAGAATGCACTGTAACACGATACTACGATATTTCTTCAAAAGCAGATCGTGGAGACATTTTAATCGTCCACGATTAAAAATCGTCATATCGCACACCCCTACTTCCACCATTCCTTCTCGAAAAGTAAACATTGCGTGCAGCGCGCGGCTTCGTCAGACTGGCCGACAGGATTTACAGTGAGTTATTAATCGTGATAATCAAACATGGTTTTAATGATAATTACATTTTAAACGATATTACTAACCGTCAGTATATTTTATCGTGGTTTATCGCGAAACCGGTTATCGTCCCATCCCTAACCCCATTATTGCATAACGCCTGTATGGACGGGGTATATTGGGGGTCACTCATTACAAGCAAGAGTTATGTAATCAGATTACTTTTTCAAGTAACCAGTAAAGTAATGCATTACTTTTAAAATATACAACAAATATCTAATTTATTTTTTTAAAGAAAGAAACGCATTTGACTTTGTTTTCCCATTTACTGGCTGACAGCTCTCCTGTTATCATGTTGAGACAAATCGAAGTGTGTGTGTGTGTGTGTGTGTGTGTCAGGTGGTGATCCGCCAGGGCGAGCTCCTGATGGGGGTTCTGGATAAGGCTCAGTACGGCAGCTCGGCGTACGGCCTGGTCCACTGCTGCTACGAGCTGTACGGCGGACAGACGAGCGGGAAACTGCTCAGCTGCCTCGCGCGACTCTTCACCGCTTTCCTGCAGCTCTACCGCGGCTTCACCCTGGGTAACACACACCGCCCTGGGTAACACACACACCCCTGGGTAACACACACCGCCCTGGGTAACACACACCGCCCTGGGTAACACACACACACACGCCCCTGGGTAACACACACCGCCCTGGGTAACACACGCCCCATGCCCACGTTTAGCGGGCTCATAAACACCTCTGATTGGCCGTTGTGTTCACGAGCTCATCTGTGATTGGCTACCGTGATCAGCGCTGATGGACTCCTGCTGTCAGACGCTGGCGTGTGTGTCTGTGCAAGCGCTCGCTGATGTTCATTTACAACATGTTTCTGAACCGCTGATCATTGTAGCCAATCACAGACATATCTGATGAGCTTGTGAACACAACGGCCAATCAGAGGAGTTTACGAGTCATCAGCGCTCAAAGCGGCGCAGTTTAAAAAATTTTTGGTACCAAAGTCGCTACTTTTAACGACATCACATCGTCACACACCGCTCATCTGCGACACACACTGCCGCCTCGCTCACGCTCAGACTGAGGACTTGTGTTTGACTCTCGTGTGCTCCTGACAGGTGTGGAGGACATTCTCGTCAAAGATGGAGCCAACAAACTACGAAGGAAAATGATCCAGAAGTCAGTCTCATGCGGCTCCAAGGTACATCGCTCTATCATTACCATCGAACTGTGTGACTAACTAAAACATGTATATATGCTAGGCTGCACGATTAATCGTTAAAAGATCGCCATCTTGATTCAGACACACTCGATCTTATTCCTAAATATCCCTAAATGACAAACCTATAATCACAGGAGCGTTCAGATGTGTGTCCTGATCCAGAGCCGTCGTCATGTGTAGATATGAAACCGCTTCACTGACAGTCTTATAATAGTTCATATTATCACAGAAGCGCTGGGGTAAAAGTTTATTGTTCAGATATAAACACTGGTGTCAACAATTATGGTTAAAATAGAGAAAATGTCAATACATTTTCGTAAAGAGTCTCTTAAAACTACGTTTTATTTAGTTACCGTCTAATTTTTCTGAAAAAATGTCGTTGACGAATATTAACACTGGTCTATGCTCAATAAGTAAATAAATGTATTATAAATACTGCGTAAATATAATTTAGTACCATAAAATCCCCTAAAAATGTGAAATATTAAATAAAAAATATTATCGAACTGTAATATAGTACATATTTCTTATGAAAGTAACTTGAGTCCTCGAATAAAGATTGTATCAATTACATCATTACACCAGTAGGTGGCGACGCGTGGCTGTTAGCCCTCTGGTGCTCTTCGCCTGTCGAAAAATTACAGATTATTTTCTGTATTTATTTTCCAATGAGATGAATGTACTGTATTTCAGTTCAATTTTGTTTTTATTTTATGTTTTGCATTTATAGGGAATTTTATGGTGCTAAATTACAGTATATTTACGATGTATTTATAAAACATTTATTCTCTTTTTGAGCATAGACCTGAAAATAAAATTTCCAACTTAAACTGTGGTAAATAGTGGGAATGCTTTAGAGCGACAGACTTCAAAGACGACACTTTGCTGAAGTGCAAAAAAAGTTTTACAAAGTCGCCCTGTAGTCAATCATTTTATCCCTTAAAACTCATCTTTGATCACTAAAATGACATTTTTAAAAGTTTTTTCCTTAAGAAAATGTCTTAAATACCTTAAAATATCTTGAATGTAACTCGACACCCTTGCCTCATTTAGTATGCGTGGTTCTATTAATATGCAAATGAGCCCCGCCCACACTCACTCACTCACTTTTTGATGATCACACGTTGATCTGATTGGTTCCAAGGTGGTTTGTGACGTCAGAAACACCAGCGTGTGTTTTTGAGACTGTCTTTGGTTCACTGCAGTTTTAAGGAGGAAATAAATGTGTTAAAGCGGATTAAACACACCACATACACACATAAACAACATTAAACACTGGATTTACACTACAGGGGGACTTTAAATCAACATTTTACGTTTTTGGGTTGAAGAAGAAATGATGAAACGCTTCTGAATAAAGTGTCAGATGTGTCAAAGATGTTTAACGATATCCAATATAGAATGAGGGGTATGATATTCATTACCTCTCATGTTTGAACACAGGCTCTCCGGGCCGCGTTTAACCTGCCCGCGTCCGCCGGAGACGCCGAAGCCCGAGAGCGCTGGCAGGACGCACACCTCAACACAGACCAGAGAGACTTCAACATGGTGGACCTGAAGTTCAAAGAGGAGGTCAATCAAGTGAACAACAACATCAACAAGGTGACCCTTAATAATCAGAGCTCATATCAGAATGTCTCGCTGTGGAAGCTCGATCGCTCTCCTAACGGTGTCCTCTCGCCGTCAGGTGTGCATGCCGCTGGGTCTCCATCGCTCCTTCCCAGAGAACAACCTCCAGCTGATGGTGCAGTCCGGGGCCAAGGGCTCGACGGTCAACACCATGCAGGTGATGTTTCTCTGAACTCGAGTGAGTGAGACTGCAGTTCCTCCACTGGCCACTAGAGGCGCTGCGGAAGAGACTCAATCCCATAAACCCCCATGTTAAAATGACCAACTTTACAGCAGAAATAAACATGTTTACAGTCTGGTGCCCAAAGTGTTTTTGGTCTATATCGCTAATTTTGCCCTTCATGAAAACTGTGAGAGGGTGTATTTTTTTTATAACTCATCCGTTTAAATTATTTCACGCCTTAAAGTTGTGCATAATTAAGGGCGTGGCCACTTGAGTGACGGGTGGATTGCTCTGATGTCACCACTAGCTGTGTGTTAGCGCCACGTCACCTCAGCTAATCCCGCCTCGCTGCATATTTTCGGTTATCCAAGATGGTGACGACGGCTCCGCCCACTTTAGGCGTCAATAATGCTCTTCAGAAACCCTACGGGTGACATCACACACACTACACACATATTATACAGTCCATGGTCTGAACACAGCAGATTTTGTATTACTTTTGCTCCTGCGCATCCATAAAAAGTAGTCTAACAGAAGACTTGATTATTTCAAGGGGTCTTGGATTTGGGGACAGAAAAACATGACTGTGATAATCAACTAGTTTAACAGTCCCATTAAGATATTGTTTGATCCCTGGTTGGTATTGTCCGGTTAAAGCAGATGTTATGGTTGTGATCGTCGTCTGACCAGTGTTCCTGTGTTCATGTGCAGATCTCCTGTTTACTGGGCCAGATTGAGCTGGAGGGCCGCCGGCCACCACTGATGCCTTCTGGGAAATCCCTGCCCTGCTTTCAGCCCTATGAACCGCAGCCGCGCTCCGGAGGATTCGTGACCGGCAGGTTCCTGACAGGGATCAAGCCTCAGGTGCGTTCAGACTGGGTTGTGTTGCGTCCCGCGTGAGTCTAGGGGTAAAGAAAATTAACATATTTAAAAAACTTTTGCTGATAATTTACTCGCCCCCGTGTCATCCAAGATGTCCATGTCTTTCTTTCTTCAGTCGAAAAGAAATTAAGGTTTTTGATGAAAACATTCCAGGATTTTCTCCATATAATGGACTTTAATGGGGACCAAACGGTTCAAGATCCAAAAGACAGTTTCAGTGCAAACTGTTCAAAGGGCTTTAAACGATTCCAGACGATGAATAAGGGTCTTATCAAGCGAAACGATCGCTCGTTTAATAAATGAATAACAAAGTTTAAGTTTTATAAGCTCAAATGTTTATGTGTGTTTTAAGTTTATGCGTGTTCGTGACTCTCCTGTTCGAACTCGTTTATCAGAATGAACGAATCTTTTTTCGTGTCATTCATGACTTGGAAAAAGATTCGTTCGTTTTGATGAATGAGTTCGAACAGGAGAGTCACGAACACTCATCACAGAACAGAGCGAGTATTTGAGCCTATAGACCATTTCACAAGATGTAAACAACACTGGTCCAGAAGCACTTCCTGTTTCAGTTTTTTAACACTACATAAAAGCTGGGATAAAATACAACCAACAGAACATGTAAAACTGAATCAAAAAGTTAAACAAAGATATTTAAGATGTTTTCTTTACATGTGAAATATAAAGAAAACAGTTACAAACTGAAACAGGAAGTGCTTCTGGACCAGTGTTGTTGGTCTATAAAACGTAAACTTTGTTATTTATTTATTTATTAAACGAGCGATCGTTTCGCTTGATAAGACCCTTATTCATCGTCTGGAATCGTTTAAAGCCCTTTGAACAGTTTGCACTGAAACTGTCTTTTGGACCTTGAACCGTTTGCAGTGTTTCCCCTACAATGTATTCAGCAGCGGCGCAGCGCCGCCGCTGGATTTTCAGCGCCGCCGCAAAATCTTTTCATGATCAGCAATATCATGACATTCACTTAATTCACTTATACACCTAAAAACACAGACATGGCGACCGGCAGCGCTGCTAATGTGGCTCTGAATCCACTTGTTGACAAGAACGGAGGAAAGAGCCATATATGGAAATATTTTCGATTAGGCTAATGTCACGTTGCCATAAGGGGCCGTTCGTTAATTTAAATAAGCCATACGCGCTCCACTCAGAATAGAAGTGACGCGGTGGCGGCGCGCTCGTTTATCCAATCGCGCCTCTGTTCAAGGTTGCATAGCAACGAGAGACTCCACGGGACAGCGAGCAGGAGAAAGCGGTACGAACTGTTTCCATGAGCCGGACGAGGAAGTATCACCTACTGCTCATAGTCCTGATCTCTCTTCCGGCTTAATAATACGAGTCACAGCGCCAAATAAACATGAATGAGCATCTGAAAGTGTGTTAAAGATAGAGGATAACTTATCCAAATCCGGATCATGTCACATTGATTCGCTCAATCAGCGTTTCAACCGTGGAAAGACGTCAGTTAAACAGCTTGTAATCAATGTCATCGTCATTTTTACCTCAGAAAACCCACATAAACTCGTTAGTCAGCTAGAATAAATAACTCTAGAGAGGAGCATTTTGCTAAATATATACACCATATTACATATGCATTATAATCTTAATGTTCTTCAATATTTAATGCATATTTGAATAAATCTGGCAAGTTTTTATGACAGCCACCATTTAAATGTTTATATAATCTTCTTATTATAATAATAAATAAAAGTGTAATTTAAGTGTTTGTATAGCTACAAAACAGTTCATTATTACCTTCATATTAGGCTAATGAAGCCTATAGGCTACAACTAGACTCCCATAGTTTACAGCATTAGTTAAGAGATTTGATTTCCTTGAGAAAATTAGCCATTTATTGTAACTGTCTGATATCAAAAATAATTAATATTGAATCGAAACGGAATCGAAATCTAATCGAATTGCAAGCTTATGAATCGAAATCGAATCGAATTGTGAAATTTGTGTCAATACCCAGCCCTACATTCTAATATAATGATATCTGCTCTTTTTTTTAAAGTTTCTTTTATTATTAAAAAATAACATCATGTAATAGTATTTCACAATATTAGGCTACTGTTTTTTCTGTATTTTTGATTAAATAAATGCAGGCTAGATGAGCATAAGGCTTCTTGCAAAAACATAAAATAGTATCACTGTCACTCACACACATCTGAAAAATGCTCACAGATTGGGTGTGGCCTTTGCCATTAAGAAAAAATGTTCAATAAATTGTAAATAATCTTTTTCTGGGTTGTGACGTTTCATTTTTCCCCTATCAATTTCTACATTTTAGTTTGAGTTTTAAAACTTACAGGTTATTTTTTATAGTATAACGACCTCTTAACTGTCAAAATATCATTAAAGCTACATTATGTATTTTTCTCCGCCGCTAGGGGTCGCTTTAACCTCTTACAATAACAAAGGCGTAGGTTTAGGACGCAGTGAATAAGCGTAATGATGGAACTTGTCATGCAGATGGATCTAATGTGTATGGAAAATGTATTTACATTTTTCAAACTCATGGTTGAAGGGGTTATTTAAAAAAAATTCTCCCGGAGGTGCAATTCCCCAAACCGCACACGGCCCTGCCCACCGCGGCTTGGTAACAACCTCCGGCACCTAACAGCACCGCTGCTGAAAAAATTTCTAGGGGAAACACTGGTTTGGTTCCCATTGAAGTCCATTATATGGAGAAAATCCTGGAATGTTTTCATCAAAAACCTTCATTTCTTTTCCACTGAAGAAAGAAAGACGTGGACATCTTGGATGACATGGGGGTGAGTAAATTATCAGCAAAAGCTTTTTTTTAAAAGTGAACGACTCCTTTAAGAGCGTTGATCTGAGTCCTGCCACAGCACCACAAGCAAACTGATTATTGTAAAGGTTTTTTTTTAATTATTATTAGCTCATGGATCAAGACAAGGTATAATAGAAAAATAAACTTTAACGGAAGCGATGGCTTCAGAAAAGAAGGGCAAGGCCAAAATATCAAACAAAAAGCAATATAACTAGGGAATCAAAAGCCAAACCGAGTTTTGCTATTCCTTTTTGTCCAAAAGTTGTTGTGATGTTCACCCACAATCAGATTAGATGTTGTATCTCAGCCAAACTTTGATCAATTGAAATGAAATCTGGTATGCTTCATCTGAAAATCTCCAAATATGGTTTCTTTAGTCACTGTATGTAAGTGGTGTCTCTCTTTCTGTTTTCAGGAGTTCTTCTTCCATTGCATGGCCGGTCGTGAAGGACTCGTGGACACGGCGGTCAAAACCAGTCGATCTGGTTATCTGCAGAGGTAGATCTGGGTCTCGCTTCTGCTCTTCACACTCTTCTGTCGGGAGATCTGATGTGCTGGTGTGTTTCAGGTGTGTGATCAAGCATCTGGAGGGTCTGGTGGTCCAGTATGATCTGACTGTGCGGGACAGTGATGGAAGCGTGGTCCAGTTTCTGTACGGGGAAGACGGGCTCGACGTCCCCAAGATCCAGTTCCTACAGCCGCGCCAGTTCCCCTTCATCAAAGACAACTACGAGGTGGCCGTACAGACATGTTTCTTCAGTAATCTGGTTACGTAACTCCGTTTGCTTGTAATGAGTTACACACAACGCGGTTTAACCGTACATTATTTTCTAGGTTATCAGAAAGTCGAAGTGCTTGGATGAAGTCCTGGATAAGATGGACCCACAGGAAGCGGTTAATCACTTTAAAGCCATTAAGAGATGGAAGGCGAAACATGAGCGTGTTTCTCCCCGAGACGGTGGCTTTCTGCTGTTCTCGCAGAAGAAGATGAGCAAGCTGAAGTCTCAGCTGGAGGTGCAGGATCTGGCCAACGGGAGAGAGGCGGCCTCTGGACAGGTACCACCACAGCCGCCGCGGAGAGCTTTAGCTTCAGTTCCTCAAACCTCTCCAGAGTAACACAGGATTCCCTCACGGGTCAAAATGACCCGAAGCCCTAAACTTGTGCTTTTTTGTTCTATTTTTTTTTATTTTATTTACCTTTAAATTACTAGATTTGATCAATTAACCCTCTGGGGTTGTTCGTTTCAGAGTCACACTCGGGGTGTTCGGGTCCAAATGGACCCAAAGGGCGGGATTCATATTTAAAAAAAAAAAAATCATGATTTTTTTTTTTTTTTTTTTTTTACTCGTTTTTATAATATTTTTTCTTTTCTTTTTTGGTGTTTTGAGAGAATTTCAAAAATAAAAAAAAATTATAATTAGTATTAATGCAATAATTATGACAAGATTTCCCCCCATTGAACATAATAAAAAAATATTTTAAAAAAATATATATTTTTTATTTTTTTAAAAGCTGTATTTCATTTTAGAGTCAAGCCTAGGCCTCATAAAAGCAATTTTTGAAATGAGATGGATGCCATCTGGTGGACAAACTGAGCATTTTAAAAATGCAAAACACGCATTTTTACATAAAAATTTTTTGGTGTGTGTGTATAAAAGTGTTTGTGTGTGTGTGGATGTGTCTGTTTTGCACTCTTGATGTTTTATAGATTCACCCCTTCACTGTTGTGTGCTTTTTTTCAAGATCGTGGCTGATTTGTAGATTGTACACACAAAAAAACTCAGTATTTTTTACATTTTTGCCAATTTCCCGTTCATTTTCCATGCGGGTCCATTTGGACCCCAACTATTTTTTTTTACAACCACTTAGACTATTCACATCCCGTCCCCAATTTTTTTGGGTGTTCAAATACCAAATACCAACAAAGTCACCAAATTTCGGACCATTCTGAGGAAGCTGTGATTTAAAAAAAAAAATGTATTTAAATTCTTCGGGTCCATTTGGGCCGAACAACCCCAGAGGGTTAATAACAAATAAAGAGTAATTTAAGCACAATCCTTAAATTCAAAATTACTCACACTTTCAGACATAACCCTTTTAATTCAGCTCTAAATATCTTACATCGGGAGTCTTTGCCGTCCTCTCAGGGGAAATAAATAATATAAGATGATATTTCATGCCTCTAGATGGCCTTATATCTCTCAATGCAGCAGATGAGCTGTTCCTCTGGGTCCTAAAGCCAGTTTTCCTCTGTATGCGTTCAGATACACATGTAAACATTATAAAATAAATGTTTGGGATTTTTAGTTTACACATACATAAAGCTAAAGATTCTCAATTCACTGAAGCATTCCTCACATTCAATTCAATCCTAAGGGACAGATTTGTTTCTTTTTTAAGTTGTAACCACAAAACTCCTCGAATCCATTACATTTTTCTGTGTATTCAAGTGTGACAAAAGTTCAGGCTTCTTGGACTTCTTTATTTAAAATAAATTAATCAGTTCCGGGTCAATATGACCCAAGAACACACGTGGGCGGGGCTTGATTTGTCTGTGATTGGACGGTTGTGGCTGATCTCATGTGAGTGACAGGTTATAGCCCCGCCCTCTTCATCAGAGAAGAGATGCTGAAAGAGGAACTGATTCTGAGTCGAGATGATCAAAACAATAATGATGTGCACCGATAATAAACCTGTAATATTTCATTAATGATGTCTCTGTGCTGTAATGCGTCTGACGGTGTTTGTGCTGCTAGCTCGTGGAGCGGTGGAGGGCTCTGGACGAGGCGGGCCGGAGGAGGTATCTGAAGAAGACGTCTCGCTGCCCTGACCCGTGTCTGGCTGTTCACCGGCCCGACATCTGCTTCGGCTCCGTGTCCGAGACCTTCGAGGCCATCGTGGAGAACTACCTCGACCAGTTCAACGTCAAGCAGGAGTTTCCGGTGTCTTCTGAGACCGTGGACTCCGATAGGTGAGAGGTCATGTGAACCATTAAAGGGTTAAAGGGCCGTTCTAGAATGGGAAGAGCTACTAGAATCAGTCCGTTGTCCACGACAACATTTGATGTGGGTGAATCGGGTTCCTGGGGTACATCTGACCGGGTCGTCATTTTTATTGTTGGTACACAAACTAGGAGTTTCCATATATTTAAATAAGTTACTAAAATAATTAACCCTTGTGCGTCAATTACAAAAAGTTAAACATAGGTCCATTGTAAGGGTGGGAGTTGGCAAAAATGTAACGATTCAATAGTTTCGCGATATTTGGGCCATTATTGCGATTCTGAACATATTACGATACAGCAAGTTTCGGGATTCACGTCCCTATATTATTCGAAGGCGTCACAAAAAATGAAGAAAATAAGACTCTCTTCAAATGTCACATTTATTTCTGTGAACATTATCCTCCAAAGTTTTTGCACTTCAGTTAATGTGTAGAAAGACCTTATTAGAGGACATGACGTCAACTGGAGACCTCTCACATGAATCCCAGCACATAACTTACAATTATTTAAATACAATAGAGTAACATAAAGCAGATATAGATAGAGTAGAGCCAGACCGATATATCGGCAGGCCGATTCCAAACTATCGGTATCGGCAGTTATAATGGCCGATAAATGAATATTACAAAAATAAAATAAAAATGGACGAAACACGCTTCAAACATGTCATGTTGGAGTTTTGAGTTTGTCCACCAGAGGGCACTCTACACCGCCCCTGTTGGCAACACTCGTTTATAACGCGCAACACATTCTAGCTAACCACAAAGCTAGCTAATGCCACTATCATCAGTGGAGTTGAAGGAGCTTTGTTAATTAATTAATGAGCTTTTGTTCCTCCTCTTGTTTTGTTGCTACAATAAAAGAAACAATTTTATTTTTAAAATGCATTATCATATTATTTTAATTAAAACTCATACATAAATACAAATAACTAATGTTAGGGAAATCTGTTAATGTTTTGTTGTGCGTTACCGAAAAAATAAAATAAAAAATATCGGCCGATATATCGGATTTTAAAACCAACAAATATTTGTATCGGTATCGGCCTTCAAAATCCTTTATTGGTCGAGCTCTATAATAGAGTAACATAAACCTGAGAATAATCATATAAATAATGTAAAGGTCTTTAGTACACGCTTTTGGATAAAAAAATGAAATTTACCCACAGTTTCAATTAGATAGAAGACGGAGCGATGCAAATGTGAATTATCAGAGTAAACCCGAAAGTAAAACAGATAATTTTATAATTAAATATTTAAATACTTTGCGCGACTGTATTGATTTAATTGTGTGCGCAAAATATCGCTATACTGAAAAGAATCAATTTCCCCCCACTGCTAGTCCATCGTGGACAAAAATGTCTGTCTCATAAATGTGTTACTGAACATTTCTACATAGTGCACCATTAACTCTTCCAGTTGTTCGTGATTTATTGCATAAGGATTTTTTTTTATCTCTGAAAACAGTGTTTTTCAGTTATTTGTATGTTTGTTCTGTTGTATTTGTGTTATTGCTTATAATTTGATTATTTGTTTTTATCAAGCGGCAACCTCCCCGTCTCTCTCTTCAATCCGACACTGAGTGAGTGAGACTGCAGTTCCTCCACTGGCCACTAGAGGCCGGCTGCAGAACAGACTCAATCCCATAAACCCCCATGTTAAAATGACCAACTTTACAGCAGAAATAAACTGGTGCAAGAAGTGGTTTTGGTCTATATCGCTAATTTTGCCCTTCATGACGACTCATCCGTTTAAATTATATTACACCTTAAAGTTGTTTGTAATGAAGGGCGTGGCCACTTGAGTGACAGGTGGATTGCTCTGATGTCACTGCTAGCCGTTTGTCTGCTACATCACCTCAGCTAATCCCGCCTGTGTGTGTGTATGTGTGTGTGTGTGTGTGTCAGACTCAGGCCCCTCCTGCAGCTGAAGTGGCAGCGGGCGCTGTGTGACCCCGGGGAGGCGGTGGGTCTGCTGGCGGCTCAGAGCATCGGGGAGCCCTCCACACAGATGACCCTCAACACCTTCCACTTCGCCGGCAGGGGCGAGATGAACGTCACGCTCGGCATTCCCAGGTCAGACCTCACTAACAGGGACATCACACAACTCTACATCAACACATTCATTATTTAACTCAACTGTCCAAAACATACGTTTAATTTTCTCCCCTCTGAATATCATTTACAATAAATCACAATTATAAATAAAGCTGTTACATGTCTGAGTAGAGACATTTGTCCTCCATTTTACACACTTATACAAGGCCTTGAATGTAGGGTTTCTTTAAAGGCAGTAGCGCAGTGGCAATCGGGAGAGTCGGGAGTTTTCCCGGTGGGCCGGTGTTCTGCCAATTTTTGCTGCCTTGTTCGAAAAATGCTACCGTAGCGCGAATTGATCACAGAATGGCGATTAAAGTCGTGTGAAATACAATTATAATAGAATTCTAAGTTATGAGTAGCTACTGTATACTGTAGACTACTGTTTTTAATTTTAAAACGGTGTGAAAAGTAAAAATTATCATAAAATATTCATCTTTGACTTGTCAAAGTACACCTTTCCTCATAGTAACTGAGCGTACAAATATTCATATGATAGTAAGCATTTTTTAAAGGCAAATTATACATTATAACAGGAATATGTACCTTTTGTAAAAAAAAAAAACTGTGAGTCTGCACATGCGCATAACCGGTAAGTAGCAAATCTCGATGGGTAGCATGAATCGCCAGAACACCTGTTGTGTTTCGAGGCCGCGAGGCCTAACATGTATTTATTGCAAGTTTGCCATGCGCACTTGGGGCCCAAGCGAGGGGAATATATATATTTTTTTACATTTTCTATAACGGAGCATATATTTGCACTAAGTGCCTGTCTTTATAGCAAAAAGGCGCCCGTTATGTAATAGCTACAGTGGCGTAGGTCGTAGGGCGTGAAGTGTTTGAAAGCAGATTTGAATTGATTTAACTTACCAGTATGCTATAGAGTGAAGACGTGTTAAAGGGTTAGTTCACCCAAAAATGAAAATTCTGTCAGTATTTACTCTCCCTCATGTTGTTCAACCCCGTAAGACCTTCGTTCATCTTCGCAACACAAATTAAGATATTTAAGATATTAAGATCGCTCCTGCATACAGTCCATAGGCTTCTTGAGGGACTGGCTCTTGCTGGCCTCGAAAAGTCATTAAAGACATCGTTAAAATAGTCCAAGTGACTACAGGGGCTCAATCTTAACTTTATCAAACGACGAGAACACTTTTGTGCGCAAAAAAACAACAAAAATAACGACTTTATTTCAACTATTCACTTCCTTCTCCATGAGCCTGTAGTCAGTTAACGTAGTGTGATTGCGTAGAGCTACGTCACACGTAGGCTCACTATTGGCCGACGCTGGTCATGTGTGTGATGCGTGTGACGTACAATAACAGAAGCTTACGCTATTAAACTAGTAACCTGACTCGCGCAGAGGGAGAAATAAACCAATAGTTGAAATAAAGTCGTTATTTTTGTTGTTTTTTTGCGCACAAAAAGTGTTCTCGTCGTTTGATAAAGTTAAGATTGAGCCGCTGTAGTCACTTGGACTATTTTAACGATGTCTTTAATGACTTTTCGAGGACAGCAAGAGCCAGTACCTCAAGAAGCCTATGGACTAGTATGCAGGAGCGATCTTAATATCTTAAATATCTTAATTTGTGTTGCGAAGATGAACGAAGGTCTTACGGGGTTGGAACAACATGAGGGTGAGTAAATACTGACAGAATTTTCATTTTTGGGTGAACTAACCCTTTAACGTGAAATCCTCTTCCACAGGTTAAGAGAAATCCTCCTGATCGCCAGCCCGAACATCAAGACCCCCATGATGAGCATCCCAGTCCTGGCCAACAAGAAAGCCTTGAAGCGTGTGAAGACCCTGCGGAAGAAGCTGACACGCGTGTGTCTATCAGAGGTGCGCACGGCACGCTTCAATCTCAAATCTACACAGAATTATTACAGATTCATATTTTACCAATTCCAAACCACATTAATCTTAATAACTACTATTAATTTTGTATTTAAACATGCCCCACCTGAATATAAGGTGTTTTTCATTTCCAGCCGTCATGAACAATTAAATCACGCATGAATGATTCAATACAAAATGAATAGTGGTTATTAAGATGTGCCGAATGAAAACCTTTTCACAATATTCTAATTTTGAATTTAAGGTTTCATAAGCTGCAAGCCATAATCACATTCACATTTATAACAAATAAAGGCTGGAAATATCTCTCTTTACATGTAATGAGTTGAATTACTGAAATAAATGAACTTTTGCATGATATTCTAGTTTGTCGCGTTTCACCTGTTTGTGAAATTACTGCTTAATTTTATTGATAAAACAATCTCTTCACACAAAATTAACGCTGCAGCCATTTTAAATGTCTATGGGTGTGATATTGCTCATAAATGTCCACGTATATGATACAGTTTACAGTTTCATACTATCCTTCCAATGGTTCAAATTCCCTCAGTCATTGAATGCACTTTAATTGAACCCTTTTTTATTAGTTTATGTATCTATTTACCATTTTTTGACATTTGAAAGATAATCTTTGATAACTGAGAGATCTGATTGTATTCCTACTGAACGGTAGTTTAATTTCGCAGTATCTGTCATGAGATGAGATGAGTGGATCAGTTGTTGAAGCTCTGGATCTCCTCAGGTGCTCCACAAGGTGGACGTGATCGAAACCTTCCGCATGCCGAAGAAGCGAGGCGACAAATCCCGCGTCTTCAAGCTCACGTTCCAGTTCCTGCCTCCCGAGCGATACCAGCAGGACAAGCTGCTGACCCCCGACGAGATCCTGCGCTTCATGGAGCAGAGGTGTGCCTGACGCCCTCTCCGACCTCTGCCCTCCACACACGGGTGCCCACCGTCTCACCGCTCATGTGTGTGTGTTACAGGTTCTTCCGGCTGTTTCTGGAGGCCATCAAGAAGCTGAGCGTTAAACTGGCGGCCATCAGTATGGTGGACACGCGCAGAGCCACGGCCGGCGACGGAGAGGGGGAGGCCGCGGGAGTCGCCGCCACAGAGGTACACTTATTACACCGCATTTCAACACTCTCATAATTATGGAGATCAGAGATATTGATTAAACAATAGACACAAAATGGCCGCCACTGCGTTTGTATGAAATGGAGTGATTTATATTCAGATATTCATTCAGATTTTTGATGAAAACATTCTAGGATTTTCTCCATATAATGGACTTCAATGGGAACCAAACAGTCCAAAGTCCAAAAGACAGTTTCAGTGCAAACTGTTCAAAGGGCTTTAAACGACACCAGACGATGAATAAGGGTCTTATCATGCGAAACGATCGCTCATTTCAAAACTTATTCCAGTCTAAGGACAAATGCAGCCTTGCTCTATTCTGCGAGGCGCGTTTGTAACGTCACGTAATTCGTAATTACGTTCACAAGGTCACGGGCGACGTAGCCGGAAGTACAGAGTCAGTGTTTACAAGTTGAACGCATAGGTTGAACGTGCAAACTAACTCAAACGCCGTTTACAAAAAAAGGAATTAAAAGGTAAAACAACGATGTCGGACGATTTTGACTCTGTACTTCCGGCTACGTCGCCCGTGACCTTTTGAACGTAATTACGTATTACGTGATGTTACAAACGCGCCTCACAGAATAGAGCAAGGCTGCATTTGTCCTTAGAAAAGTTACATTTTTGGAATAAGCTTTGAAATAAGCGATCGTTTCGCATGATAAGACCCTTATTCATCGCCTGGTGTCGTTTAAAGCTGCATCTGAAGCTGTTATTAACTGTCTTTTGGACCTTGAACCGTTTGGTCCCCATTGAAGTCCATTATATGGAGAAAAGTCCTGGAATGTTTTCATCAAAAACCTTAATTTCTTTTCGACTGAAGAAAGAAAGACATGGACATCTTGGAGTAAATTATCAGCAAAAGTTTTTTCAAAAGTGAACTACTCCTTTAAACCCGTTCCTAGCGAGTGTGTAGCGCTGAGGACTGCAGTGACCCGGATGAGCCTGTGTTTCTGTGTATCTGGGAACATCACACCGCTGGATGGAGCGATTGACCAATCAGAGTCAAGCCGTGTGATCACATGGGGTAATGACCGTCTCTTGTCTGACTTCTCCACAGGGTGAAGGCACTGAGGATGCAGAAAACAACATGATTGTGGATGACGTGGCGAATGAAGGTGATGCTGATGCCACGGACTCCAGGAGAAAAGAGAAACAGGAAGAGGAGGTATTAGTTCTGCTTTTGTTCATCTGTGTTTAGTGTGTGATCATGAGAAGCTCCAGTTCTCCTTCTGAACTCCTGAAACGCCTCCACTGTAGTCTCGAGTTTCTGAACACGTCACAATATTCCTCATTATAATAATTAATGCGCAGAATAAAGGGGCGGGGCCTGGTTGAGTTAGTTAGTAGTGTGTTAAACTGGCAGTTATGGAAAGGGGCGGGACGTTTCCTAAACACACTCAAAGCGCTCCACCAATCACAACATAGTACACCAACCGACCAATCAGAGAACAGTGTGCTTTCAGAAGGAGGGGCTTCATAGAGACAGGAAGTAAACAGAGCATTACTGACAGCCTGGGACGAGAGGAGCCGCAACAATGGAGAATATGAGGAGAATAATCAACATTCAAGCAGGAAAACCTGTTCTAGGAGAGCCTGAAACACATCAAGACTGTAAACGGCCACTATTTTGCAGCTTTCTGTATTTATCTTTTAATTGTTTAATTAAATTTGAATAATCAAAAACAATGTCTAGGGGTTAAAAAAGTGAGATGTTAAATGTGTTTTAATAAACTGTTTTAATAAGCACATTATGCTGTACAAATAGTAATACATTTAGTTATAATGACTTCAAACTCTTGCTTTGGCGGGTTTGTGTGTGGACGTATGAGATGATGATAACGCGAGTCGGCATGAAACAGGAAATGCTGTATACTATAAATCTACGGTCACATGACTTTGAGCATGTGAGATTTCTACACTGCAATGGTTGCGATACGTGTTATATTGTGTTATTTTGTCAACTTAATTTCAACATAGAAACAAATACTAATGGATACAGGAAGTAAAAAATATAGTCGACCATCCATATAATGATGCGAGTTCACCAAACTCGACCTTTTGAACTCCTTTTACATGGAAGTCAATGGAACCTAGTGTATTTTTATGACTATTTTTTGCGCAGTTTCCACACTGAACAAGCCATATTCAATTCACGTTTATCTGTATAGGGCTTTTCACAATACACATCATTACAGAAAGTGCCCATTACAGTTTAGAGTGATCTGTTGTCAGATAACTGCATTTCAGAAATCTACATATACAAAATCAGTTAGCTAAATATATATATATATATAAATGAGCTGTGTGTGATGTGACCCTCAGGTGGACTATGAGAGTGAGGGGGGCGAGCAGGGAAGTGATCAGGAACAGGAAGTGGCTGAGGACACACAGGAAGGGGCCGAGGACAATCAGGAAGTGACCTCACACACACAGGAAGAGGCGGAATCTTCTGACGAGACCCCGCCTCCTGAGCGCTCTGAACAGCCGCAGTCAGACTCCGAGGAGACCTTGAGGATCAACGCTGTGCTTCAGTTGAGCGCCGCTGTGGAGGACTACAAATACGACACTGTGAACGGGCTGTGGTGTGAGGTGTGTGTCACTGTCGTCATGTGCACATCTATATATTTCAATATTTCTAATCTATGTATATCGATCGATCTATCCATATATCCGGCTTTTAAAACTACTAAACTAAAACTTACAACTATTACAAACTAAAAATCTTTAAGCTTCAAACTTCCTGGCTAGGCTTTTTATAAATCAACTTAAAGTTTGTCTAGAAACATGTGACAGATGACATCTGAATGTGACAGAAGCACAGTTGTCAGTGTGTGTATCGTTGTGTCCGTGTGCATCGAGTTGAGATTGTCTTCTGTGTGTGTGTGTCTCAGCTGACCCTGGTGCTGCCCGTCAGTAAGGTGCACTTCGACCTGACGTCAGTGGTGTCCCAGCAGGCCCACAGCGCCGTCATCATGGAGACCAAGGGCATCTCGCGCTGCTTGCTGAACGAAGTCACCACGAAGGAGGGCAGCAAAGAGCTGGTGCTCAACACTGAGGGCATCAACTTACACGAGATGTTCAACCATGCTGACGTGAGACCCCTACTGTACACACACACACACCTCAACACTCTCACTGACCCCTACTGTACACACACACACCTCAACACTCTCACTGACCCCTAGGGCTGGGTAATAAATATCGATTTCTCGATATTAATCGATTCTCATTTTACGAACCGATATCGATTCTTAAATCTCAAGAATCGATTAGTCATCCTGTTTCATTTGAATGAATGGATCATTGTATCGCGGCTGCGCGCATCCAAAAAAATCGCAATAATCTTTGTCCTTTGTTACTATTGATATGAAACAAAGTCTCAATTTTTAAATTACGTCCATTTTCTTTAGAAACTCAAAAACATAAATAGCGTTTTGTCGCTGTGGCGTGAGATCGCTCTGGAGAAGCAGCAGCGCTGATCTCTCTTCCGGCTTAATAATACCAGTCACAGCGCCAAATAAACATGAATGAGCATCTGAAAGTGTGTTAAAGATAGAGGACAACTTATCCAAATCCGGATCATGTCACATTGATTCGCTCAATCAGCGTTTCAACCGTGGAAAGACGTCAGTTAAACAGCTTGTAATCAATGTCATCGTCATATTTACCTCAGAAAACCCACATAAACTCGTTAGTCAGCTAGAAAAATAACTCTAGAGGAGCATTTTGCTAAATATATACACCATATTACATATGCATTATAATCTTAATGTTCTTCAATATTTAATGCATATTTGAATAAATCTGAAGTTTTTATGACAGCCACCATTTAAATGTTTATATTTCATTTAATCTTCTTATTATAATAATAAATAAAAGTGTAATTTAAGTGTTTGTATAGCAACAAAACAGTTCATTATTACCTTCATATTAGGCTAATGAAGTCTATAGGCTACAACTAGACTCCCATAGTTTACAGCATTAGTTAAGAGATTTGATTTCCTTGAGAAAATTTGCCATTTATTGTAACTGATATCCAAAATAATCAATATTGAATCGAATCGAATCGAATTGCAAGCTTGTGAATCGAAATCGAATCGAATTGTGAAATTTGTCTCAATACCCAGCCCTACTGGCCCCTACTGTACACACACACCTCAACACTCTTACGTTACAACGTCGTTGTTGCTTTTAAAGTCAAATTCTTTTAAAACATTACAAATCTGACCGATCCAAAAATGTTGAACGGCGGTGTACTTCGGTGAATATGTTCTAGTGCCATAATGGCGTGTAATGCGACCCGTCCTTCTGTTCTAGATCCTGGACTTGAACCGGTTATACTCCAACGAGGTCCATGCTATAGCAAACACATACGGCATCGAGGTGGCCCTGCGAGTCATCGAGAAGGAGATCACAGATGTCTTCGCTGTCTATGGTAATAAAGTGTGTGTGAGAGAGACAGTGAATGAGAAAGTGAGTGAGTGAGTTAGTGAGAAAAAGAGTGAGAGAGAGAGTGTGAGATGGTGTGAGAGACAAGAGTATATCGACAATGTATGTCTTTTTCCAGACAATAATCGTCAATATCAAAAAATGACAAATATATTTCACATAGTCCTTTAGTAATACATTTATTAAAGGGTACATATCATTCATTTTACTTTTAAATCATTCATTTTTACATATAAATCATACCGTTGTGGTCTATATAAAGCATAACTGCAATGCTTGGGTCTGAATTCCTCATTATTAAAGCTCCACAAGCCCCTTTTCTGATGTGCGTCTGTGAGCGACCCGTTTCAAAGCGGCCCCTTTAAATAAAAAGGAGATGCGTCACACCCCGCCCGCTCTCCAGGTCGATGAGTTCACGGTCGGTTCAACTCCCCGCGTTCGGCCATTATTGTAGTTTGATAAGAGATATGCGATTACTATAGCTTCAAAGAACACGTTAATAAAATGTCCACAACAGAAGACTTGTCCATCAGGCCTTACATATTCCAGCCAGAGCGAGCGAGTCGATAAAGACGACGACGGACCTGCAGAACAACCACTTCATATGGATGCAGTGGTATATAAGTTAACGTTAACTATGTTGTGTTATTAGTGAAAGTCGACTATTTCTCTTGTTAAAACAAGCCCTAGGCCTTAGTGGCCCTCACCAGCAGGGGGCGCGAGGGCGTGTCGTTGACGAAGACCAAAGCAATCGCTCCATATTTTGGACACTGAGATATTGAATATTTGAGTGTTTCCCAGCCCTGCTTGACACTGTGTGTGTGTGTGTGTCCTCAGGGATCGAGGTGGACCCGCGGCACCTCTCTCTGGTGGCCGAGTACATGTGTTTCGAGGGTGTGTACCAGCCCCTGAACCGCTTCAGCATCCGCTCCAGCAGCTCTCCACTGCAGCAGATGACCTTCGAGTCCTCCTACCGCTTCCTCAAGCAGGCCACCATGATGGGTACGGTCACATCACACACACATCACAGTCTGATGATCTGCTGTGGGGGGGGTAGCGATGCCCTCACCATCACACACACATCTCAGTCTGCTGATCTCCTGCGGGGTCATTAGTGTGTTATGGGTTACGGGGTCATCACAGTGCGGTGTTCTTAAGTATTTCATTCTCCTAATAACTATTGTGTGTTGTGTTGTGTTGCAGGCTCCTGTGATAAACTGCGATCGCCCTCGGCTTGCTTGGTTGCAGGGAAGGTTGTGAAAGGAGGAACCGGCATCTTCGATCTGAAACAGCCGTTAAACCGAGACTGAATTTAGCCTCTTTAGGGTTAATAGATGGACTCCAGAATGACAAACTGCGTCTCTTTTTGTCTGTATCATCAATAAATAGTTTTTCTTTTTACTTCCTGTCATTTCTATTATATTTGTTCTGTTATCATCATTTATTTTGCTGTCTCAACACATAACTATACCACATGAGTGAAAGTACACACCGATATGTATTTTTAAAAAATCACCTTATCAATTACATTTGCAGACAGCACATACTCTGCTCAGAATAAAGATAATGATAATTAACTATGTATAATAAGTCCATTTACAGAAGCACAAACCTGAAATTATGATAACTATATGAAGAGTTCAGATGCAAAAGCCTCTAAGTGCCATTTGAAATTTTCTTCTAAAATGATCATTTTTATCAAGCTTGTATATTTAAGTTCAGAAATTTCACTTAAATGGCAATGAAGATTACCTATTAATTGTCATTTAAGTGAAATTACTGAACTTAAATATACAAGCTTGATAAAAATCATCATTAAAGAAGAAAATTTCAAATGGCATTTAGAGGCTTTTGAACTCTTCATATGCAATGTATTTGTTTGTCAAAATGTGAAATGCAATTACATATTTTTTTTAATCTTGGTAATATTTATTTTGTTTGATTTTTGTAATTGTGATTTAATAGTTTTAATATGTTAGTGATGGTTACTATTTTTTCTAGTGTGAATTTAAAAAAAATTTAAACTAGTTAAGGTCAGGTTAACCATTTTAGACATAAAAGTCACTTTAAACATAATTGTTATAATAAAAGTATATGGAACCCACAATTAAAAAACAAAACCTCGCAAAAAAATGTAGTGTCCCCGTTTATTCTTTGACAGATATTCCTCTGTTCTTGTATTAATGCTCAATTGGGTTGTACTAAATAAAATGAAATCCTAAACATGTACATAGCTTTTATGATACTGTTAAAACTTAAATGAGATCAGAAAATAAAGAATAGCCGACATAAATAAATACTGACGTGATACAGAAATACCGTTCCCTCGTTCATGAATGAAGCTGAATCGGTTCGCGAATCGGTCTGAATCACTCGGACAGTTCGGTTCACTCATAGATCGGGTGAAATTTACTATGTACAATTTAATCCGTCTCCAAATTTATTGAAACACACCCTGTTAAAAAATACAGGTGCAGCTTAATACTTGTAAGTGGGTTAATGCTCCAGTATAAAACCGTACCTGCTGTTTTAGAAATGAATTGTGTCACGTGGTACCTGCGACATTACTCAGCGCTTTCTCAACACAAGCCAATCAAGTCGTGTGTGTGATTATGAGAAGACTTTCTATTTACACGATCATTACCAATTGTACATATTAATACATTTAAAAGATTATACTTCTGCGCATAAAAGTTTTGTCCAAGGACACGGTGCGCCTTCTGGCCGAAGCCGGTTGTTTTCAACTTCCGCTCTCCAGTATCCCGTCATGCACCGGTGTTTGAGCGGCACGGCGTCTCAACGTGTTCTGACCGTTCTGACTCAGGGCATGCAGCGCCTTAATTGAGATAAAATCATTAACTCTGCGTGGATTTTAAACCGGTGGATGAACCGATATAACTCCAGCTTTATCTGACAAGCGGAATCGCGTCTATTCGAGCGATATGTCTTTGGTTTGTGCGAGTAAGTGAGTTTGTTTCTGTTAGCATGAGTGATTAGCAGTGCTAGCTATTGTGCACATATTAGCAGAAACTTTGTGTTTAAGAAACTCCGCTTCAATGACGAAGCTTTCTTCCGCTTTTTTGCTGTATTTCATTAGACTAGAAGTGCGTATATGTTAACTATAACGCTGGAAGATCTGCGTGTGTGTCTGAAGCCTGAGCCCGATAAAAACAAGATTTGTGAAGTCTAGCCTAATTGTTGATTTTAAACATTGGACAATGACGTAGCCAATGATATTTATTTGATTAAGAGTGGTGTAACTAATATGATGTATTTTGCACAAACCTCATGTTTGTGTCTTTCTTTGAATGAAACCTATCGATCCAAACGTTACTTTTACTTTGTCAAGGTGTCTTTTTACAATTACACACTCACGTGTAAGTGCTGATTTATATTAATTACCATGTACTTTCAGGAATAGGGTTAGTTCCATGTTATAATGATGCACTATGAATTGTTGTAAGTACCATCACTACACAAGGACTCTGTAAAATGGTGTTGCATGATTATAAATGCAAATGTTGTTCTCGTTCCAGTCTCCAACGAGGTGCCGGAGCACCCCTGTGTGTCTCCTGTCTCCAACCAAGTGTTCGAGAGGCGTCTCATCGAGAAGTACATCGCTGAGAACGGAGCTGACCCCATCAATGGCCAGCCTCTGTCCGAGGAGCAGCTCATCGACATCAAGGGTATGAGGAA
This sequence comes from Pimephales promelas, assembly GCF_016745375.1. Next base: position 1,078,122 of record NW_024121688.1, on the reverse strand, counting down.
CACACTCCACAGCTTTATCCACGGCGTACACACACAACCTGAAACCTGATGCTCAAATCTGCAAACCTCTCAGCTTTCCACTCGGTTTTCAATTTCAGATAACACTTTTTGCGAACCAAAACATAAAATTCTCTATGTAATACATGCAAGTTGAACAGGAAGAATCTTGATTTCTTTTTGAAAACACAACCTATCAAAACACCACAGTAAATCATCAACTGTGAGCAGTGGATAAAGCTGTAAGAGGTCCAGTATAATGATGCACACACACTCTGTGCGCCACGGTTTGACTGTGTTGTGTGCCTCCAGTGTCTCACCCCATCCGGCCGAAGGCTCCGTCGGCCACCAGCATCCCCGCCATCCTCAAATCCCTGCAGGACGAGTGGGTGAGTCTCTCTCCACAGCCGTACACACACACTCACACACACGTCACTCATGAGCTAGAATTAAAAAGGAGGTCAGGAATCGGATACTTGGCATACAATTTTAATTTCGATTCCTTTTAATATGACGTTAAAGCATTGGTGTTTGCTGTGCTGCACACACACTCTCAGAAAGAAACCATTAACACTGATCGCACAACACGAGACTTCACTGAATAACTTTATAACTGTATTTCTAATGTATATTTTATTAATGAAGTCAGTTTGTGAACCTGAACACCTGAGAATCTTAAAACACTGTTTATTTCTATCATATCAATGTTCAGTTGTGTCTATTTGTTGTGTTTGCTCATTTATCATTTGTCTTTTTTTAGTTACTGAGTGTTTACTTGTCTTTAATAATGCTTGATATTTATATTAGTTAGTCTAGTTGTATTTCTGTGGTGTTTATAATCCACAGGCAAACGCTCCTAGTGTAAGGCCGTGTGTCCACCAAAGCGTTTTTATCCAGCTGAAAACACCAGACGCTGTCCTGACGGTTTTTCCGCTGAGACGTTTCGTTGCTATGATACAGAATATCCTCCGCACAGTTTACTTGTTGTAACTGATTTCGCAGATAATTTGTTTCATACTAAAAAATCGTGGAAAAACGCTTTGGTGGACACATGTGTTCTTCAGCTGGTGAGTTGTTCATCATATTCAGATGCAATTACATGTTTTGCCATAAGACTTGAAATTAAAAATAATATCTAAGGTTGTTTTTTTATTATTATTTATTTATTTTATTTTTTTTTTGGAATGGAAATGAGAAATTGATAACAATCGAAATCGATAAGCAGAATCATAATTGGTAACGTTGTGTTTAGCTCTTGCAGTGGAAGTAATGGGCTAACCGTGTCCAGCTAGAGTTACGCTAGCTATCCATGTCAATCATCTCTATTAGAGCGGTCACTTTACACTTGAAAACCGATTGCACAATCGATTAGACCAACCAACACAAGTTTCTAAAACGAGAATAGGGAATCGGTTTTAACAGTCTTTATTTTTTTTTATTTATTTATTTTTTTTACAAAAAATGTGTGTTAGATGGACAGATCAATACAGCACACACACAACATGTAGGATGCTGGAAAACAGTGTCTTCTGTTCTTCAAATGCTTTTAATATTCGCTATTACTTCATGTGTTGTGTAGTGACGTGTGTGTCTGTGCAAGTAAGCAGAAATGAGCAGATGATCAATAATCTGGGGGATTATGAGCTGACATTTCACAGACACTTTCTAGGCATTCCATCGATTTATATTCACCTTATCTGTGTGTGTGTGTGTGTGTGTGTGTGTGTGTGGTCCAGGACGCAGTGATGCTGCACAGCTTCACCCTGAGACAGCAGCTTCAGACGACCCGACAGGAGCTGTCCCACGCTCTCTACCAGCACGACGCCGCCTGCAGGGTCATCGCACGCCTCACCAAAGAGGTCACCGCTGCCCGAGAGGGTAAGAGAGAGTGTGTGTGTGTGTGTGTGTGTGAGAGAGGTCCTCTCCGGGATGGTGACGGCACTCACGTGTTCCTCTTCTGCTTGCAGCTCTGGCCACGCTCAAGCCTCAGGCTGGACTGGTGGCTCCTCAGGCGGCTCCTGCTTCCCAGCCGGCAGCTGTGGTCAGTACTACACACACACACACACACACACACACACACGTGCTGCTTCCCAGCCGGCAGCTGTGGTCAGTACTACACACACACACACACATTTTACACACACAAGTCATGTCGAGTCTGTTCACACATTGTCGCTAGTCTGTGTTAATTGTCAAAATGGCTAAAAAGCTACAATCAAATTTCTTTCTTAAATATTAGCAAAATTGAAAGCAACACTTAATGTTAGAGGAAAAGTCGAGTTTGGTCTCCCATGTCCTCAAGCGAGCGCAATAAGCAAATATAACCCAAATCAAGATTCGTATCTTTTATTGAAATGAAATGACATTCACTTTTTCAAGTGCATTAACTTTTGTAACAATTGTTCTTAAATAAAATACATTTAAAAAACTATTTATTTTTGTTAAAGCTACAGAAGTAATTTTCTGTTTTCAAGCCTCTACACACAACGTGGCAATAGAATCGCCATTGGCTAGTCTTTTTTTTTTTCTGGTTACTCGTCAGACTGATATATATATTTATGTGTATATATGTATGTATATATATATATATATATATATATATATATATATATATATATATATGTGTGTGTGTGTGTATATATGAAGAGTTCAGATGCAAAAGCCTCTAAGTGCCATTTGAAATTTTCTTCTAGAATGATGATTTTTATCAAGCTTGTATATTTAAGTTCAGTAATTTCACTTAAATGGCAATGAAGATTACCTATTAATTGTCATTTAAGTGAACAAATTGTCATTTGTTTGACAAAAATGGTCATTTTAGAAGAAAATTTCAAATGGCATTTAGAGGCTTTTGCATCTGAACTCTTCATATGTATGTATGTATGTATGTGTGTATATATATATATGTGTATATATATATATATTAGGGCTGTGCAAAGATTAATTGTGATTAATTGGATCCAAAATAAAAATTTGCATAGATAATATATTTGTGTGTACTGTGTATAATTGTTTTGTGAATATATAAATACACATGCATGTATTTAAGAAAATGTGTTATCCATGTATACAATATTTATATATAATATAGTATATTATGGGTTTTATTTTTATATATATATATATATATATATATATATATATATATATATGCAGTATTTACATGCAAATAATTCTTAAATACATGCATGCATGTGTATTTATATAAACAAAATAATTTTACACATGTATACACAAACGTTTATATATATATATATATATATATATATATATATATATAAATTATCTTTGTAAAATGGCACAGCTTTTTAAATATGATAATGTACACTCTTAAAATCAATCAAGCATTATCTAATGATAGAACTTTATTAAATAGATCTGTAAAGCTGGATGATCATGCATGAATGCATCCGTCTCTTTACCTGAGCTCAGCACTGGTGGTGCCCAAGATATTGTTGGTTATTCAGGGTTTCTTTAAAAAAAAAAAAAAATAGATACTAGCAGTTATTGTTATTACAAGAGAATTGTCCTACTACTAATTCTGCTTCTAATAATGACAATATAGCCTACAACACACGAGCTGCGGGTTCATGAAGGTCAATCACGTTGTCAGCTCTATAGTGTACAATAGATCGAACTGAGGATTGATTCTGAGTCTGGAACCGATTGTAAACCGCAATAATCCAATCATGACCTGCACGACTGCCACCCCTAAAGCATTCAATCTAGTGTAACAGTGTAATCTGTGTGTGTCCCCTGTGTAGGGAGCCGGCGGAGAGGCCATGGAGGTCAGTGAACAGGTGGGCATGACCCCGGAGATCATTCAGAAGGTGAGTGTTCATCAGTGATGAGTGTGTGAGATCACATGTTCAGGACATCACAATGATCTTCTCTCTTCGCAGCTCCAAGACAAGGCCACCGTCCTGACCACCGAGAGAAAGAAGGTGTGTGTGCTTTGAGTTGCAGTGCTTTTCCGTCACTGGTTATTTGATGCACTTTTATACGTGGTGTTAACCGTGTGTGTGTGTGTGTTCAGAGAGGAAAGACCGTGCCGGAGGAGCTGGTCAGAGCAGAGGACCTCAGCAAGTATCGTCAAGTGGCGTCCCATGCTGTGAGTAACCAAGAGAAGCGTTTCCCTTCATCCACTCCAAAACATACATATGAGTTGTGTTCTCAAAACAAATGTGTGTGTCTCATGTCTGTTTATAACGGAGAATTGGTCACCGCATTTAAAATCTTCTCACTGAAATCATATATCGTCTAGTACAATAATACTGTGTCATTACCCAGATTGTCCCTCAGTAAAGCACATCTGGAGTTGCCCTCGTGCACTGTAATGTTAGACTAGTGCGCTTGAGCATTTACAGCTGTGGGATTTACTGTTAAAATCCTCTTAGAATGACCATATGAATATTACAATATTCAAGAGAAGGGGCAAACATACCTCTGTTATATTTATATCATTTATTATAGTTAATCATTATCACATGAAGAGTGCGTTTTTTTTTTCTCTCTCTCTCTCCAAATATTAGCATTATTACAAACGTGATCGTGATTATTGAACTGTTGTAAAATAACCAAATACTTACATTTTTAGACACATTACCTGTTTTTACTCCATTTCACCAATGAAAACTGTCCCAGACAAAGACACAGCGGCGTTTCGATACCGAATGGTTTGAATGATTCAACGACTCGTTCATTAATACATGCTTCATTCCTGAATGAATCAGTTGAAACTCATTAACAGTGACTTAATTTCACATTTAAAGTATCATTTCTTTTTTTAAATCAACTTAAAATCTCAATATTCCATGTTTAAAACCTCTGCACATTATTTCTGCGTGTGTAAGCGCAGGTTAAACACACTGGTCTGCATTTAACAGTATAAAGCATCTAATCTTCAGATGCAGCTTCTGCAAACATCAATGTTGAAACTGATTATATTTGATTGGTAAAACCCTTATTGTGTCTTATAATAGTATTTGATTAAATCTCAAAAGATGATGCATAGATTTAATTAGGTTAAAATTTGATTTATAAAGGTGGAATTCAATGTAAACTCATTTTAAAAGATGATTTCTGAACTGACCACAGAATATGAAGAATATCAGAGACTTCAGGAGTCTCAAACACACTCTACACGCCTCTATCTATATCACACACCCCTAGTCTGAGAGTAAACTGGTGTGATCGCTGGGTCTCGGCCCGAAGCCCTGACCCGGTGTGTGTTTATGCTTTTTATAATATTGCGTTCACTCAGCAACATCAAGCTTTGTTTTCCCATTCTCAGGGTCTTCACAGTGCCAGTGTGCCGGGAATCCTCTCTCTGGATCTCTGCCCAACAGACACCAACAAGGTCCTCACCGGTACGATTACACTACTCACACCAGGGTCCATACGGATACAGTCGGAGTTATATTATAAAATGCCCTGGCTCTTCCAAGCCTCATAATCAGTGAATGGCAATCAAAGTGCATCTGTCCGTCATAAAAGTGCACCTGTGCTTTGATAGACTTGGAAACACACACACTGCCATTCACTCTGATTATGAGGCTTGGAAGAGCCAGGACATTTCTTACTCCGATTGTATTCGTCTGAAAGAAGAATATACACCCAGGATGACATGAGGGAGAGTAAATCATGGGCTGATTCTCCTTTTTGGGTGAACTATCCCTTTAACTTTGATTTTGAAAACCCTGCGCACAAATATGACATGATCACACGTGGTCTCCTGTTTTTGTCTTCAGGTGGTGCGGATAAGAACGTGGTGGTGTTCGACCGGCGAGAGGAGCAGATTGTCGCCACCCTCAAAGGACACACTAAAAAGGTCTCGTCCGTCATCTACCACCCTGGTCAGGTAGGCCCTCGCTCCTCACACACACTCATCCATCAGGAGATGTGTGTCAGATCTCTCCCGCTCACACACACTCGTCCATCAGGAGGGTGTTCTCCAGATCTCTCACCGCTCTTCCCCTGTTCTCCTCAGTCGGTGGTGTTCTCTGCGTCTCCGGACAGCACGATCCGCGTGTGGTCGGTCACTGGGGGAAACTGTGTGCAGGTCATCAGGGCCCACGAGGCAGGAGTCACTGGCCTCTCTCTGCACGCTACTGGAGACTATCTGCTCAGCTCCTCTGAGGACCAGGTAACACTGACTCACTCACCGACTCACTCACTCACCGACTCACTCACTCACCGACTCACTCACTCACCGACTCACTCACTCACCGACTCACTCACTCACCGACTCACTCACTCACCGACTCACTCACTCACCGACTCACTCACTCACCGACTCACTCACTCACCGACTCACTCACTCACCGACTCACTCACTCACCGACTCACTCACTCACCGACTCACTCACTCACCGACTCACTCACTCACCGACTCACTCACTCACCGACTCACTCACTCACCGACTCACTCACTCACCGACTCACTCACTCACCGACTCACTCACTCACCGACTCACTGACTGACTCAATGACTCACTCACTGACTGACTCAATGACTCACTCACTGACTGACTCACTGACTGACTCAATGACTCACTCACTCACTGACTCAATGACTCACTCACTCACTAACTCAATGACTCACTCACTCACTGACTCAATGACTCACTGACCGACTCACTGACCGACTCACTCACTCACCGACTCAACCACTCACCCACTCACCGACTGACTGACTGACTGACTCACTGACTGACTCACTGACTGACTCACTGACTGACTCACTGACTGACTCAATGACTCACTCACTCACTGACTGACTCAATGACTCACTCACTCACTCACTCACTGACTGACTCACTCACTCTGTCTCTCTCACTCTCTCACACAAACATGACGCACACATGGTTAAATATCACAGGATGATCTCTATGAATCGAGAGCCACTTTAATTTGGCTGCTGGTTCACTTTGACTTCTCTTGTGAAAAGAACAAAATCTTAGTTTGTTTTTATCAGTTTTCTGTGTGTCTTGAGTGTAAAGCATCTCGTGTGTGTGTGTGTGTGTGTTGCAGTATTGGGCCTTCTCTGATGTGCAGACTGGACGTGTGCTGACTAAAGTCACTGATGAGACCGCTGGATGTGGTATGTGTTCCTCTCTGGCACTGTGTCAGATATTAACTATATATTCAATGTCTTGTTGATAATAAAAAATATTAATTAGAGATGCACCGATACGAACATTCTGGCCGATGACCCATAATTCTTTATATTTGAAAGCTGATAACGATATATTGGCCGATAAATCTGATTTTTTAAAAATAATTTAAGATCCTAATTTTAAAAGTCTCATCATTTAAAGAGTGAGTGAGTGTCCCAAACACACAATTTTTTTAATGATTCCATTCATATCTCAAGTGACTCAAACCCATCATGTTGATCAGTCTCAGCTGGAGGAGATAATATATTATTCTTCAGCTTTAATAAATCAATGATAACAGTAAAAAATAAACGTATATCAGCTGTAGGGTTGGGTATCGTTTGAATTTGAACGATTCTGATTCCGATTCCTTGTTTCGATTCCGGTTCCTAACGATTCTCGATTCCGATTCTTTTAAGAGGCAGGGTCAAAAAAGTTTAGCTAACCTTGCTAACCAACGGCCTTTCTGAAGGAAATACTCCTGTAAAAATACTCCTTTTGTCACAAATTTTGCATTTTGCCGAGATTTCGTTATTTTTAGAAAAGTGAAGCCACACTTTGGATCGCCGATGTAAGCTACTCATGTTCGACTCGCGCGGTTATGCCAACACTTCCGGTAGACGCTTCTTCGTTGGTGTTGTTCAGCGGTTTCTTCTTCCGCTCGGCGGACTGTGAATATCGAAACTAGGAATCGAAATTTTAACTTTTGAACGATTCCGGGAAAAACGAAAAGTTAGTCTCGGTTCCAATCGATACTCGATTCTCGATACCCAACCCTAATCAGCTGATACCGATATATCGTGCATCTCTAACATATTCATGAGCCTTGGAACTCTTATTCAGGACTAGTGTAATTGAGCTGAAATGATTTAACATGGTGTCATGGACAGCAGGGCCTGAGTTGTTTGTAAAATGTGAATATACGCATCATTAGTCTTCTCTTCCCTCCAATCTCAGTTTTAATCTAGATTTTTACGGTTTCATGTGTCTTGCTTTGGATATTTTGAATCCTCCAACCAGCAAAGGCTTCTGGTTGAAATGAGTGACTGTATATGTATAACCTGCTTATGAAACATGCGTGTCGTCCTCCAGCTCTGACCTGTGCTCAGTTTCACCCCGACGGCCTGATCTTCGGCACCGGCACCGCCGACTCTCAGATTAAGATCTGGGATCTGAAGGAACGGACCAACGTGGCGAACTTCCCCGGACACTCGGGTCCCGTGACGGCCATCGCCTTCTCTGAGAACGGATACTACCTGGCCACCGGTAGGTCACATGACCGTGCTGATGGTTTATTACGGTCGAGCTGCTTTGGAACCGTTAATGTTGACATTTCCTAATGAATCTAATGTCAAGTGTGTAATGGCCCTTGTGTTTGTCCTGCAGGCGCTCAGGACAGTTCACTCAAGCTGTGGGATCTGAGGAAACTGAAGAACTTCAAGACCATCACTCTGGACAACAATTATGAGGTGTGGTGTAAGCCCCAGACGCACTGGCATGTGTTCGGCATGTGTTCGCACTGTTCTCCATGATCCCCGTGTGTGTGTGTGTGTGTGTGTCCTGTAGGTGAAGTCTCTGGTGTTCGACCAGAGTGGGACATATCTGGCGGTGGGTGGCTCCGACATCAGGGTCTACATCTGCAAGCAGTGGTCCGAGGTGCTCAACTTCTCTGGTACGTCCTGCTCAACTACTGTGTGTCCGATGCACCCACAAACGCTTCTTCGTTTTACACACTCGTTTTATTTTAAAAAATTTATTTGTGGGACTGATACGAAACTAGTTGAAAAGAAATTAAGGTTTTTGATGAAAACTATCCAGGATTTTCTCCATATAATGGACTTCAATGGGAACCAAACGGTCCAAATGAGAGTTTCAATGCAAACTGTTCAAAGGGCTTTAAACGATTCCAGACGATGAATAAGGGTCTTATCAAGCGAAACGATCGCTCATTTAATAAATAAATAACAAAGTTTAAGTTTTATAAGCTCAAATGCTCGCCTTGCTCTGTTCTGTGATGTGTGTCCGTGACTCGTTCATCAAAATGAACAAATCTTTTTCCGAATCATTTGGTTCATTCAACCAACGAAATGAATGAGTTGACTCAGGGTCTACATCTGCAAGCAGTGGTCCGAGGTGCTCAACTTCTCTGGTACGTCCTGCTCAACTACTGTGTGTCCGACGCACCCACAAACGCTTCCTCGTTTTACACACTCGTTTTATTTTTAAAAATTTCTTTGTGGGAATGATACGAAACTAGTCGAAAAGAAATTAAGGTTTTTGATAGGGATGCTCCGATCGATCGGTATCGGCTGATAATAACATTTTATGACTCGATCGGTACTCACTAACTTGGCCTTTCTTACAAACTGATCGCGATTTGATGACGTCAACGCGTGAGAGGAAGTATGATGCGTAAGGATTTAAATTATTTAGCGCACAGTCATATCTTCGCCGGTGTGGAACTACTTCGATGTTTCGGAAAAAAATTAAAAATTAGCTATTTTCTGTGTATTTTCCAAAGAAATCTCACGTGGAGGAGCATTATCAAACATTTAATACAACGAACCTGATTTGTCACTTAAGAACGAGCCACCGCGAGACGTATGGCGAATATGAAAAACGGTAACTAGTAATCTGACTCTCGTTCAGCTTTATTTTGTCCTGCTCAGACTTGTATTGGACGATGTTAAAATTACACCAGACTTCTCCATTTTAGGAGACTAAATGTTTATTTTGTCCTCCACAGTATTGGACAATGTTTAAATAAACCTTATGGGCTGCATTAAACTGTTTTGTGTATTTGTCTTATATAAAGTCAATTAAGTGTCGGTATCGGCCGATCACCATGACAAGAAATCGGTACTCGGTATCGGCTGCAAAAATCCTGATCGGAGCATCCCTAGTTTTTGATGAAAACATTCCAGGATTTTCTCCATATAATGGACTTCAATGGGAACCAAACGGTTCAAGGTCCAAAAGACAGTTTCAGTGCAAACTGTTCAAAGGGCTTTAAACGATTCCAGACGATGAATAAGGGTCTTATCAAGCGAAACGATCGCTCATTTAATAAATAAATAACAAAGTTTAAGTTTTATAAGCTCAAATGCTCGCCTCGCTCTGTTCTGTGTGACTCTCCTGTTCGAACTCGTTCATCAAAATGAACAAATCTTTTTCCGAATCATTTGGTTCATTCAACGAACGAAATGAATGAGCTGACTCGGGAAAAGATTTGTTCATTTTTGATAAACGAGTTCGAACAGGAGAACACACAGAACAAAGTGAGGCGAGCATTTGAGCTTATAAAACTTACACTTTGTTATTTATTGAAGAAATCAATAGCTGTATTTGTATCAGTGATAGAAGTATTTAAAATATGGTATCTCTACATTCAGGTGTATATTATCTGTGAAATTATTACATTGGTCGCAGTTATAAACTCTTACGTTTTTATATTTTATAAATCACAGAAATTGTGTAATATCTGTGGTCAGTCGAATCATGTTTGACATTAAAAATGCTTCTTTTTTTTTAAAAGCCATTACATTTAATTTTGAAGATGCCCAGATAATGCAGAACCATAAAACACACAATATTAGATTAGAACAAGTGATGGAGCTGTGATATAGTAGTGCATTAATGTCATTGAGATAAACTGGTAAATCTCAGGCATCTTGGAGCGCCAGAGTGTTGAGGTGTGTGAGGGTTTAGTCGTGTTTAGCAGGAGTGTGTGAGCTGATTTGTTTGTGTGTGTGTTGTAGATCACTCTGGCCTGGTGACCGGCGTGGCTTTCGGAGAACACGCTCAGTTCCTGTCCTCCACCGGCATGGACAGAAGTCTCAAATTCTACAGCCTGTGATGATGGAGGACGTGAACGCATGCGCTCGGTGTCCCTCTGCTAATACTCCTGTGTGTGTGTGTGTGTGTGTGTGTGTGTGTGTGTGTGTGTGTGTGTGTGTGTGTGTGTGTGTGTGTGTGTGTGTGTGCTAGATCCACACCCACTGTCATGTGCATCATCATCATCATCGCCGTAATGAGCTCTCTCTCTCTCCAGCACACACGTCTCCTCTCTCGCCCACTGCTCAGGCTCTCTCCTGTCCGTCTTTAAGCTTTGGTTGTAGGCTGGTAACTGTTCGTGTCCCATGAGTCTTCTTCTTTTTTATCCGATTGTGGACAATAACATTTGTGACATAGATTCCAATAAAGTTTAAGTGGTTTTTATGGATCGTTCTAGTGTGATTTTCATGTCCAGTGAAGGTCTAATGGAGATCATGATGATTAGCAGGGGTTTATCTATAATAATCGAATATCTGTGTAGAGGAAGTTGATTTACAGGCGAATCACCAGAAACCAGAATATCATGCAACAGTTCCATGCTGAAAGGTCAAACTAATATATTCAATATATACATATGCATGATTATAGTTTTCAGAGGGCCCAGATTTCTGTATTTAAAATCTTTTTTTTTTTTTTAATTTATTTAATTTTCTAGTTTTCTTAGTATATCCATATCTATGTTTTCTGAGTATACTCGGATATCAGAATATATCCGTCTGATCTAATTCATTCCTCGACTCCATCCCACCATAGTGTGCCTCGTATCGGGACATTCTGTGTAAATCCACTTCAGTGAATTAATTTACCCCACATTAATTTCCCACGTCTAGTGAAATTATGTTTCATGAATGTAGTGTACACTATTTTCTTGATTTATCCTGAACGAATGAAAGTGTGACAACATGCCCCATAGGTGAGGTTCATTGTGACATGGCCATATGACAGATTCAAAATATCTGATTTATTAAAAAAATGTGTGCAAGACAAACTAAAATATTTTGTCAATAAAAACAACTTTTTAATACAAAATAATGGCTTTTAAAATTAAATCTCGGTTTTTGAGTTTGCCAACAAACACAGCATAGTTCAAAATATCATAAATAATCATTTCTGAACTTTGTCTCTGTCTTTATTCGCCTTTTTCTCCTGGTTTTTCAATAGAATTCATAGTTGTCACATGGCGTGACAACATGCCCCGCCTGCACACCTGGGTTAGCCAGTGCTGGACTACTGCATTAAAGGAGCGATATATTTTAATGTGTATATTTTTAGGTAATAAAACATTTGTTAAATGTGTTTCTAAGAGCACCGCTCTGAATGTTGTACTTTTATTACGGTAACATTAAAGAACACAGCGATTATGAACGATTAAACGTCAGCAGGGGGAGCCAACAGGTCTGATTATAAGGCTTTTTTGATAAGGTTTGTCTCAATCATCGATGTATTGCATTATATTTTAAAACTATACATCATTAAACTATGCATTTAAATATCATTTTACTAAGATTATTATTATTTTGTATTTTTGTGCAAATGAACCAAACAGCTTATACAGGGTAAAAAACAAAACACATACTGAAGAGTGAGAAACAAAAATAAAGAAATGGAAAATTCCGAAATATGTCGATATAATGCTATATGGAGGTACATTGGTAAGTAATAAGATATTTCAGTGATATAGCTAGAGACTACTATAAGAAAATATTGATATATGAATTTTAAGTGTATATCACATTGATTTGCATTACAATCATGATATTTTAGTTCATATGAATATCAGCATCTGCAGAAAATAGCTTTATTCATTTTCAGCCTTAATAAAACAGCTGTTTTCTCAATACCATATCAGACTATGTGAGCCATAAACGCCTGATGGATCAAATATGAAATATGATACTGCTTTATACAACCGTTAAATAAACAAGAACTTCGAAATAAAAACAGCGACGAGTTTATCTTTTTTTTTTTTTTATTTCTCTTACATGGTTTACAAGCAGAAAAAGTGCTGACATTATGAATAAAAAGGCCTATACAAAATGATATAACAACAAAAAAATTATACATCTTTGTTTTGATATCAATAACTTATGGCATTAAAAGGAAAATAAGCAAACGTTAGCACTCAGAGCAGAACTGACCTGGGATCAGTGCTTCGCGTATTTACAGTGTCCGGCTTAATTACGACTATTACAGTAGTCAAAGAACACATTGCAGGGTATATTAGTCACATACCTACCCCGAAACACAAATATTCACATCAGAGGACGGAGTGACATCAGAAAGTGTGTGTTGATCATCAGACCTGCAGGTTCAGTGAGTGTTCTCACATCTCCTCGAATCAACACTCACGCTTCAGGCAAGGGTTTGTCTTATTTTTTTATTCTTATAAAGGTAAAAACGTTATTGTCAAGGCCTGTTCCAGACAGACCTGGTTGAAAAAGGAAGACATTATTAGGGTTTTTTAGGGTTCAGGTAGTGTTCTCGAGGCCTCGGATTTAGGATCTCTCAATGCTAATCAAACCAGCTAGGCTAACTGAAATACACCATGCCGACTCAGTGTGTGTGGTGAAGTCTATTTGTTTGTGATGATGTATTTTAATTATGGTTAGTGTCCTGGATCCAAGAATTAACTGGCTTTAGAAATATAAATCTGCCCCTCTTGTGACCCTGTGAAAAAAACATCTATTTATTTACGATACATTATTCATTCACAAAGAAAATTGGTGTTCTTAAAGGTTGGAGTTTTCCTCATTTTTTAAGTAAGGCATTATGATTTGTATTCCTCTTTTCAATCAGCTTTAGCATGTGTGTGTGTGTGTGTGTGTGCGCACTTCTGCTTAGCACTGTATCTCACACTGACATGAGTTGCTCTGCAGTGAACTGTAAAAAAATGGGTAAATTATTGATGCACCCAAACGTTAAAAATGTGATTAAAATGTAACCCAACTGCTGGGTTTGTCCATATTTGACCCAAAGTTGGGTTCAAACAAGTCATAAAAATTGTATGTAATAAAAAAATCTTTTTATTTTTTTAAACGGGAGGGAACTTGTTGATATCGCGACTCCACTTCACACTGACTATTGTGTGTGTTTGTGTGTGATACCGCGTCTACACTCCACGTTCACTACTGCGCAGAATCAGCTCCCAAATCTGCGCCATTATATGACTTCGCCGGCTTTCACCAATGATAGAAAAGTGAATTCTGTCTTTTTTTACAGTCTATGGTTTAATCCGGATGTGGACCGGATCTGGGCCGACACTATGTTGCTGTCTGGGTTGCGTGGATCCCGAAAATGACATGGCACCAGAAATCAGAAATGTTTTTTGCTGTTGTTATGGCATAGGGTTGGCGCACTGCATTATGGGGGAGTGTGTGTGTGTGGCGTGTCTAGGCCGAGCGAGCGCCTGTATGCGGCCGAGAGCCTGTAGAGCACGTCAGCGCGAGGACACGACTGGGCTTCGGCCTTCTGGGTCAGGAGCATCTCGAACAGAGAGCTCACCTCGGACATCAGCGCCCGGCCCTCCAGAGCGCTCTTCCCCGGGCTCTTCCCGAAGGTGGAGAACGAGCTGGGGTCATCGGGACGGGCCTCGGGGCCCCCGGCGTCAGGGGACGGGGGCCCGTCAGGGACAAACACGTTCTCATGGTAGTCAGCCGTCAGAGGGAGAGAGAGACGGGCCATCCATGCTGGATCGGGGATGTCTGAGAACACATCGTCTACACAAACAGAGAGAAGAAATATGGCAGAGACATTTTATACACTGATATAGTTGATCTTAATACTTTTACAATCAGTTACATAAGCAATAAGGTATGAAAGGTACTCTGGCCTACAAAGCAAAAAGGCAGTAACTACGCAGAGTGCAGAACTGAGAAAAATGACTTTTGCTAGGGCTTTTTGCAGTTACTGTACAAATGACTACCATTTTTCTCTAAAACGACACGCATTTAAGATAAGATGTTTAGTCATATAACAAAGGATGCCTTGAATGTCATGAAAATTGTAATAATTAATGCTTTACCAAAACTGCAGTTACTGCCTTTTTGCTTTGTAGGGCAGTACTAGCCTCAAGCACCTTATTGCTTTTATACAACGGTTACCACAAAAGACAAATATTAAAGCTAATAAAATATGTATCAGTGCAACTTTCATGAAGTAAAATAACTAAAAGCCGTCCTTCCGCTGCAACATGACATCATGACTTTTGCGTAAACATACAAGCCACTTTCGAGTCAAGTGCCGTGTTATCTCTACGCATTTTGAGCTATCCGCGTGTATCTGCGTGTATGCGTGTATGTCTACGCCATTAAAGGGTTAGTTCACCCAAAAATTAAAATTAAGTCATTAATTACTCACCCCCATGCTGTACCAACCCCGTAAGACCTTCGTTCGTCTTCGGAACACAAATGAAGATATTTTTGGAAATCTAAGGAAGTCTCGTTTCAGGCCAACAAGGAAAAAGATCTTACACGCCGTCAAATGTCCGCGCGAAACGAAGAAAAATGTAGATCTACATCTGGAGAGCTATCTCTTTTTTCCTAGGATGGTAAGGGAACAGTCATAAATGCCATTAACCCCAGTGACGGGTAGGTTTAGGGACGGGGTTGAGGTAAGTCATATATTTATATATACAGTAATAACGTTAAGTTAACGGCGTTCATAAACACGCTGAAAAGCGATTATCCCACTAACCCCACTAACTTCCATATTAGGGGAAAAAAAAACGTTTTCTTTTTTTATTCTTTAACATACTTTTTAGAGTGGACAAAACAACCCATTTTTTCCATGACAGAAATATAATTGACCTATTGACAAAAGAAAACATTTCTGAAGGCTGCCTGAATCTTCACTTGTTTACTGCTGTGAGTTTGTGTAGGACAAAAACAGGATGGCAGGAAATCCCAGACGAGGTGAGCATTTATCTTGAGTACTGTAAACAGGCCTTTCCAAAAATGACACTCTTAGCCACAGTTTTACAGGGAGAACGAGGTGATTCAGTGCATCACTAAACGAGGAAATCAAGCCAGAAACATTCCCCAAATACTCTAGTAAGTGAATAAGGTTAAATTTGGTTAAACTGAAATCAAATTCACAGGTTTTCTGTTAGTGTGTGAGTGAAAGAGCCTGAATTCACACAAAGAACCTTGTCTTTACAGTGGTAAAATGGTTCTTCAAATTATTAAAATGTTCAAAAGAATTGTTAAATGAAGGGTTCTTGAACCGTTTTAGGTTCCTCAAAGAATCTTTCAGTGAGCAGTGAACCACTTTAAGAATCTAAAGAACTTTTCCCACAAATGCAGACTGGTAAAGATCTATAGATGTTCTTCATGCCAATAGTTTTTCGCTGTATTGTGTGATGTGTAGCTTTGAAACAGCCACACACACTGAGGCCTGAGACTTTTACAGAGCTTTGTCTTGACTAAAGATGTGGAGAAACAAAAGTGCTCAGCTTGAGTGAGTAAAGATCAGACGAAGCCACATCACAGAGATGAACCGCATCACTTCCTCTCACTTATTATTCACCAACAATTAAATGGGCCATCATACGTTTCTGCTTTTATTTCACAAATCTCCTTCAGTGCCTCATAATTAATTATGGAGTGAAACCGTTAATTCATCAAACCCATTAACCCACAGACATGGTTAAAATCCCACCACAAAGAGTCCAACCACATCCAAACAACCACCGGCAGACTTGGTGACGTGTGTGTGACGTTCAGCCTGTGTTCCCTGGTTAGCATTAGACTTAGAGCGAGTATTGAATCTTTACAGTTAGCGCTATAGTTAGCCCTGCTGTGAAAGGGTTTTATATCTATGTATTTGTATTGCCTGTCCGGTAAAGGGTCGCTTGCTAGTAACATTTGACAGAAAAAACAGAAATCAAAAACTAATGTCCTTAGGGTATGCATTACACACACACACACACATTTCCGCATGTCCTTGGGCTCTTCACCTCATGCTTTAACCCTCATTGTTAACCCTTTAACACAATGCAGGTGGTGTGTGTGTGAGAGAGAGTGTATGTGTGTGTGTGTGAGAGAGAGGGGGGGGGAGTGTGTGTGTGTGTGTAAAAGAGAGGGAGAGAGAGTGCGTTTGTGTGTGTGAGAGAGAAAGCAAGAGTGTGTGTGTCTGTGAGAGAGAGAGAGAGTGTGTGTGACTCTTGAAGTTGAAGGGGTTATAAGTGAGTCAGGAGTGAAGCTGAGACACTGTAGAGCGAGGGATCTGTGTCTGCATGTTTCTGAAGAAACTTTACAGTGAACACACACCACCTGTCTCCAGAATGACTAACACCACAACCAGAGGAAGCTCTCGGGCAACTCTGACTCAACCAAACACACACACACACACACACACACACACACACACTGCTCCGAAAACCAAGTGAACTGCCTTGATGACTTCTAAGAAACTTATGAGTGGACCCTTATATATTACAGAGGAAAACTCTACATGATCCGGCAGATCTACACACACTTCAGAGATAATCTGGACATAATCTGGATAATCTGGAGGAGACGCAATTTACAACTCATTCCAACAGAGTTTGCAGCATCAGCTCTAGATCACAGTCTGAGACAGTTCGATAAAGGATTCAGTCTCTAAACCCCGCCTTTGCGAGGGTCTACTCTGCTCTGATTGGTTAGTCTGTTGTGATCGCTTTAGTCTGCTCTGATTGGTCAGTCTGTTGTGATTGGTCTGCTCTGATTGGTCAGTCTGTTGTGATTGGTCTACTCTGCTCTGATTGGTCAGTCAGCTCTGATTGGCCAGTCTGTTGTGATCGGTTTACTCTGCTCTGATTGGTCAGTCTGTTGTGATTGGTCTACTCTGCTCTGATTGGTCATTCTGTTGTGATTGGTCTACTCTGCTCTGATTGGTCAGTCTGTTGTGATCGGTTTAGTCTGCTCTGATTGGTCAGTCTGTTGTGATCGCTTTAGCCTGCTCTGATTGGTCAGTCTGTTGTGATTGGTCTGCTCTGATTGGTCAGTCTGTTGTGATTGGTCTACTCTGCTCTGATTGGTCAGTCTGTTGTGATCGGTTTAGTCTGCTCTGATTGGTCAGTATGTTATGATTGGTCTACTCTGCTCTGATTGGCCAGTCTGTTGTGATCGCTTTAGTCTGCTTTGATTGGTCAGTCTGTTGTGATTGGTCTACTCTGCTCTGATTGGCCAGTCTGTTGTGATCGGTTTACTCTGCTCTGATTGGTTTGTGCAGGAAGTGAAACTGGAATTACTGATGACTCGTTTAAGGCAGTTCAGAAATTATTCTTTTTTTCAGGACACAATAACTCCATTTATCTGCACTTATCTGGTGGAAATGAACTCGAGATCAAGATTTGAGGTAAAACTGCTCAGACATCAGAGAGATAAAACAGAGAAAAACAAACCAGACCTTTGATTCAGGAGAACAAAAAAGGTCCCAGTTAATTTAGAGCGTGCTAAACCACAGAACAATAGATGGAAGGAACCGCACACAAACATTTACTCTAAACATAGACAAAGGAAACACAGCAGCAGAAATCCACCTACATTAGATCAACTTTACAAGTTTCTGCCTTATTTGTTGTCTTACTGGACTGTATATAGAAAACAAAATGTGGTAAACAGGATAAATGTGAGATATCTGGAAATCCCCTATAACAAGTATTAAACCCAGTGTTGTATTCAGAATCAAGAAAGCTCTGTTCCTCTGATTTTACTCAAATTCATGACAGTTTTGCAGAGCTACAAAGGGCTGAGATATAGTCCAATATTTCAGTGTTTGTATATCTCTCAGCTCTGTGTTTCTGCATATTCAGTACAACAACACTCTTACTTGTGTGGTCCCTTACGAACCAAAAATATATTGCAGTATATTGGAATATACCATGTGATATATAAGGCAATATATTCCCATATATAGGATTTAGTATTTATATATTCCAATATATTGCAATATATTTAATATATTGTATAATATGTGTATCATCAATATATTACTCCATGTATTTCCAATATATAATATATTGGAAAATAATATATTACAATATATTTCAAGTAATATATTGGTAAATATATTTTTCTTTCATAAGGGGTATGACTTAAATGTTTTATTTACCCAAAAATGAAAGTACTATCATCATTTACTCACCCTCTTTTCGTTTGTTTAATTTAGCCTTTTATTCATGCTTGAACATTGATCAATGCACAGACACAGCCAATCAAAAATGTTAAAGTCCCCCTGTGGTGTAAATCCAGTGTTTAATGTTGTTTATGTGTGTATGTGGTGTGTTTAATCCGCTTTAACACACACCATGTGTAAGTTGATAAGTGGACAGCATTGCTGAGTATTTCCTCCTTAAAACTGCAGTGAAGCAAAGACAGTCTCAAAAACACGCTTTGAAATCTCTAAGTGAGTGAGTGAGTGATTGGAGGCGGGACTCATTTGCATATTCATAGAACCACGCATACTAATGAGGTGAGGGTGTCGAGTAACAGTCAAGATATTTTAAGGGAAAAAACACATTGAAATATGTCATGAGTTTGGGGGCTAAAATTATTGACTACAGGGGGACTTTAAATAGAAGCTCACATGTTTAAACCACGACAACCAATGAGGTTTGTTCTCGCTAATCAAGCAAGCGTGTGCATTGATCAAAGCCTAAATTAAATTATCATATAAAGCGGTCTTGTCTCTTCAGACTGTAATTTTGACGCATGAAAAATATTTGGTTGTGTGGACTTTCAATTGATAGACATTGATATCCTTTTTTTTTGCATTTTGAATAACAAAATGAGGTTACGTAACAGAATTGTCCTTTTTGGTTGAACCATCCCTTTAATTGGACTCAAATCAAAATAACATTTACCAGATGCCAGCAGATTAGTGAGGCCTTCTTCATATGATGGGTCGACAGGCGAGTCTCTGCCGGTTTCCCAGTCCATATCCCCCATTTCACTCTCGCCATGACCGCTGTCTTTAGTGCTCAGCCAATCAGCATCCTGAGCCCCTGACCTACAGCACACAATGAGAATAAAGCAGGCATAGCGGTTCAGAAAAATGATCAACATCACAGTGAGTGAAAGAGCTCAGAAAGACAAAGTAAGATGATTAGAAAAATGAAGCATGTAAAATTGGCACTGGCAAATTAATTGGACATAGAGTAGTATAGAAGTGAATTATGGTATTTTTAACATGGTACCTGGATACTATTTAGACACATCCATGATGGAATACTATGCCGGCACAATACATTTTGGTAAGGGAATATCAGATGAAAGAGGTACGATTATCTCTGATATCAGTTAAATGGTGTTCTCAAAGCTGGGATTTTTCTGTGAGCTAACATTGAAACTCAAACAACACACAGCAAAAGGAAGTGTGACTGTGCCGTCTTTGTTTAAAGCAAGCCCTGTCTTGCACAGATGAATCATCACAGTCTATCCTTTCTCTTCTGTTTTCTAAATGAATAGAAGTCAAATTTATAGAAACAATAGTGGATTCTGCTGGACGCCAAATCAGAAGACCTAATTTCTTTTTTATACCAGTAATCTACCTGATAAACAGATCAACTTCTAAGATGGCTACTCTGATAGTTTGGTTGTTGTGGTATTGCTTTGTGTTCTGTGTTATTTAGTCAAGAGTTGTATCAATTAGGTCAAAAGGAAGTCTAAAAAGGTTTACCGGCCAGTTCTGTGTGAATACTTGTTTCCACGGAAATTTGGTCGAGGCTGAAGTTGTCCCTGATGCAAAAGAGACAGAAGCTGAGACACCTGCTGTAGAATTAAAAAGACACAACATTTATCATTTATATAGGGGAACTTATCATATAACTCACTTTAGTCTAAAAAGACACCCAACAATTTGTGTGTTCAATATGTCTGAACCACATATCCCATGCATGACGACCCCATGTTTGAAGGCCTTTTGGTTTTGGAAGAATGTCATAATCGTGATATGGTTTTTGTTTTGGGTTTCACTTAATTTCGATGGTCCCTTTTGAAATTCTGTTGACTATAAGTACGTTGCACCTACATGTCTGCCAACTCTCATTAAAGTGTTAGTAGAGTATTAGTAGACTGGTAGGGTTAGAATAAGTTGACATGTAATTGCAAAGTTACTTATAGTTAGTTGGTTGTCTGGTTGAGGACCACCACAATAAACAGTTATGCAGATATTAAGCAGACAGTCTACTAAAACTCTAATGAAAGGTACACTCTCAGAAAAAAAAAAGGTCAACAAAAGCTGTCACTGGGGCTGTACCTTTTCAAAAGTACCTAAAGTGTGCATTTTGGTACCTTAATGGTACATATTAGCACCTAAAATGCACATAATAGCACCTAAAATGTCCATATTAGCACCTAAATGTCCATATTAGCACCTAAATGTCCATATTAATTTAGCACCTGAAATGTACATATTAGCACCTAAAATGTACATATTAGCACCTACATGTCCATATTAGCACCTAAAATGTACATATTAGCACCTGAAATGTACATATTAGCACCTAAATGTCCATATTATCACCTGAAATGTACATATTAGCACCTACATGTCCATATTAGCACCTGAAATGTACATATTAGCACCTAAATGTCCATATTAGCACCTAAATGTCCATATTAGCACCTGAAATGTACATATTAGCACCTAAAATGTACATATTACCACCTAAATGTCCATATTAGCACCTGAAATGTACATATTAGCACCTAAAATGGACAAAAGTTTTCCCTTTTGAAAAGGTACAGCCCCCGTGATGGCTTTTGTACCTTTTTTTCTGAGAGTGTAGTTGGCATGTAGTTGCAATGTTACTTATAGTCAAAAGCATGTTCAAAAGGGACCATCAAAATAAAGTGTAAAGGGTTTGTTGCAGATTAAGCTACAACATATTCGACAGCCAGCCTCTGTTATGGGAAAAATGGTTCGAGAGATTGTTAAGTTGTTAAGGACAGGAAGCTGTTTCTACACAGGGTCTATTCTTCTAGAGAGGCTATTTCCTTCCAGGATGCACAGAAGAAACCCAGCCTTGGCTGCGAGGACAGGCACCGGTGACATTTCAACCCCTTTCCTCTGCAGCCGCCACAGGTCTAATTTGCCAACTGGGCCAAGTGAGTGAGGGAGGGTGGATTAGAGAGGAGGAAAAGAGAGAGGGGTGGAGGGAGGTCAGGATCCACGCTCTTCCTGACTGGCCTCAGTATTCACGTGAGGGCTCAAACCCGTGCCAGGACCTTTTGTTCTGCTAAACACTTTGGTAGAGGTAAGCATCTGGGTGGACCCAGACCCAAAGGATACAGCGTTTGACTAGCACAGCACTTTTGGCTATTTTGAAATATTAGCTGGTGAAAAGTAGTCATTCCCACTTTTCTTTTTGAATATAATGAGAATCAGATCAGTTCAAGCTATTTGTTGCTGACTCCCTCCAGCCCATACATGCCAGAGAAGTGTAATGTTACTGTGCAGAAGTATCATGGACCATTTTTTTCTCACATTCAGTGGGACTCTGTAACGTGATAACATTGAGGATTGGCAGCGTTTTCTCCTGAGGCATATTAAAGGTTTAAGTTACTGTGTGACACTGAACTGTTTCTGTATACACTTCATCATCTGTCAGCTGCCCCCTAAGGCTGCCATAGATATGGGCCGGTACAACTGGGGAAACTATCATCAACTTGAGCTTATATGAACTGGCGTGCCTTGAAATAGCCTTCAAAGTAGAATGTATTTTCAAAATAGTATAAAAAAATTCTCTTACTTGCACCTCCGGTGAGGCCGAGGACAGTTCAATAGAACCGTTTTCTGCAAAGGCCGCCATAGAGAGCCGAACAAGATTCCTCAGGATCTGCCTGTGGTCGGACTCTTCCATCCGTCCTCTTCTTTCTGTGGCCTTTGGTCTCCGTAATGTGGCCTGATTACTAGGAACTGAAGCCATTGTTTGTGAGGGGTCCATGTTCATGGGCTTGACATCGTCATTTCTGTTTCGTCTAAGTGTGCTGGTCTGGGAGTTTGCGAAAGAAGAGGTGGAAGAATTTCTGGTCTTTTGCAGGGTTCGATAGGGTGTTCCTGGGTTATAGGGAAGTGTCCCGTTCCACTCTATGCTCCCAGGCTTTCTGAGTATCTTGCTTTGAGTGAGTGGGGGGTTCCCGTCCATTTCCATATGAGCTTGATTTTGAGTCATGCGAGCGAGGGTTGGTGTAAGTGTAAATTGGCCCTGTGGATTTGGTTGTTCAACTAAGGGTAATGTCGATGACAATGCCTCAGCTTCATCTTCTTGTGGGGTTTCTTTACGACCCCGAAGCGCTGGCACCAACTGGATGTCAGTCTTTTGAATGTGCTTTTGAGGCCGTCGTGGGTGACGGGTGTAGGTTGACTCAGCTTGCCGACAGTTGTAAGCACGGTTATCCCGTTTGTCGGGATGACAGAATGTCTTGGCCAAAGCAATGGCTAGAAATAATACCAGGCAGGTTGATCCAAGGCAAATGGCCAAAAGCATTGTAAAACTGTACTTGGCCTGGTTATCGCGAGACAAGTTCCTCAGGTGGTCACGGAAATTGATGAAAGTTACTTCCAAGTTGGTTCTTGTGGTGAGCATAGGCGTTCCCATATCAGATACCGCTATGCCCAGCTTAAAAGTTCTGCCGATCAATTCTGTTGCATTAGATGTGTTCACGTAGAGTTGCCCAGTAGCTTTGTCAAGAAAAAATACGTTAGAAGGGTTGCCATCTGTTATTCCAAAACTGAGCCTTGCATTGAGACCAGAATCTGGATCACTGGCCCGAATGGTAGTGGCCAGAAAACCTTCGGGTTTATTGAGGGACGAGTAATTTCTTGGTTCGTGGAAGTTATCCTCTGGGGCTTTATCTCCAAGTTCAGTCACAATCTCCCCTTTGTCCACATTCACTGGGACATTTAGCAATGCAACTCCCTTCTTGGTAGGTGGCTCATGGATTATGGGGTGATTGTCATTAACGTCCTGTACCTCAACCAGCACTGCTGCACTACTGGTCTTTGGTGGGTATCCTTGATCTACAGCCTCAACAATAAATGAGTAGGAACGGGATTCCTCGTAGTCTAACGATTGCTGGACAGTTACAGCCCCACTGCTGGGGTGGACAGAGAAAAATGCTGTTGGTGTCCCCAGTTCATTTGACTCTTTAATGGAGAATGATACCCTTCCACTGAGGTCCAGGTCATCATCATGTGCCTCCACAGTCAAGAAATGGAAACCAGGTGTGTTGTTCTCTTTGAGGACACTCCGGTAGTGACTTTTGGTAAACATTGGTGCGTTATCGTTTTCATCCAAAACATGGACAGTCATGTGCTTAACGCAGGTCAGAGAAGGATCGCCACTGTCTTGCGCTAGAAGAGTAAGGTTATATTCCATCTGTCTCTCACGATCCAGAGTATCATTGGTTACAATCATGTAATTGTCTCCATGGATTTGTTTGAGTCTGAAGGGGCCAGATCCACTCAGAATGTGTACTTGTACCTGCCCGTTTGCCCCAGAATCTGCATCAGACGCCATCACGAGAGCAAGGAAAGTTTCATTGGGTGCTCCCTCTGAGACCGTTGCAACAGGGGAGTTTTGTGGATTCCATGTTATGTGTATCCGAGGAGCGTTATCATTGACATCTAGCAATTTAATCTGCAACTTGTGGTGGGACGGGTTAGCATTGGGCCCCAGATCTCGAGCTTGGATGTCTACCTCATACACATTCTTTTCTTCGAAATCTAAAGGACCTTGTAAAGTCAAAGCACCCGTTTTGGGATGGATGCTAAATAGTCTTTGCACTCCCAGTGGGACATGTTTACTGAGGGAGTACTCAACCTCTCCGTTAGCACCTTGATCAGGGTCTGTGGCGCGGAGATTGATGACTATCGTCCCGCGGACTGTGTCCTCTGCTAGCTCAATAACTGTCGGGGCCTCCTCGAATACAGGGCTGTTGTCGTTGGAGTCGAGAATCTTGACTATAACTTTTGTGCTGCCTGATTTTGGTGGGTTCCCTTTGTCCCAGGCTGTCAGAACCAGTTCTAAAGATGGCTGCAACTCCCTGTCCAATTCTTTGATGATCACTAATTCGGCCTGCTTGGCCCCTCCAGAGTTTCGGACATCCAGAGCAAAGTGCAGGTTGGAAGACAGGGAGTAAGTCTGCAGGCCGTTCGGTCCCGAATCTGGATCCACAGCACGGTCCAGAGGGATGCGCATTTTTAGTGAGGCCGTCTCCGAGATCTCCACCTCCTGCACTAGACTGGGAAAGACTGGGCTGTGGTCATTAAGGTCCATCACCTCCACATGAACTGAGAGGAAATGCATAGCACCACCCTTTCTGTAGAGCACACTGAAGGCCAGTTCACAAAGTTCTGCACCCGAGCATAGCTCCTCGCGGTCCAGCCGGCCAAGTGTTGACACGGTACCATCCCTTAAAGCAACCGTGACTGGTGGGGCGTGTCCGTGTGGCACGACCCGGAAGTTTTCCAGTGACCCTGTCACCCCACGCTCACGTAGGTCATCCAGCAGGCGACCCACCCTAGTCCCTGAGGGCTGTTCTTCCCAGACACGATATTGGATAATGAGGGGAGCGGAGCCCGTATTGTGGGCCCAACAGGGTGGACACTCAATAAGAGCCGCCAGAAGAAGCAAAACCTGGAGCATGACTGTGTGTGAGGTTTCCTATGTCCTTTTACGTGGGGTCAAATGTGCTAAGCACCTAGATAGGCATTCTAATACATCACAAGACTCTACAACTACGACTCACAAAAGATATTCAAAAACCTACTCTATGGTTAAAAAGAAATACTAAAAAGAATACAAATGCTTTAAAAATAATTCATGAATAAAACAGTACCACCACAACCAGGTGCTCTATAAATTACCATTTAAAGAGAATCTATAAGTCCCAAAAATGAGAACTATAGAGTTACAACTTCATAGTAACTAAGTTTTACTGATATCAACGGACATATTACTTAATACAAATATTAAACAACAAACAATCATGGTAAAATATTGATCACTATTCACACAGCAAAACCACTTTCATAAAAGATTATATTCAGACCCTTCTGATTTTTAAGTCAATGTTATTCTGAAGCACTACTCACTCACACACAGCTGCTGCTTCCCGGCCCAGGGCTGAAGTGAGGAGCTGTGGAGCTGGGATGGCTCGTTCAAGGGGGAATGGCCATGACATGGAGGGAGGAGTGTGCCGTGCCGCTGTTTAACTCCACCCGCCTGTAGCAATGAGTCTGGAATCAACGGTGGGCTCTTAACGAAACATGATCCCTCTTCTTTCATTCACTGCCTCTAGCTCTTCACACATCTGACTTTACTCCTTTTCCAAACTGTCTAAATAAACACAATAAGAGTCGTAGAGTCTGGAATCTGTCATCAGTGTTGAAGCAAACCTAAGGTGAGACCCTCAGGGGCCCTGACAACAAAAACAAGGCCTGGATCTGAACTCTGAGAGTGCTGATGTAAAGTCCAGAACCTGTTATCACAAACCCAGGCCCAGACACTCCAACAACCGTAAGTGCTAGACATTTGTAAAAATAATTGATTTGTGCTTCAATTTGATGGTTTTGTGAAATGTCTGGGAGTTGGGGAATGTATTTTTTGTCTTGGTATATGCAAAGTCTATCTTTATTATAAAACAGGGACAGATATACCAAATACTGAAATGCATGTTCATTTTTTTCATTAATTTGTATGTTGCATAAAAGTACTGGAAAGAAAAGAGGTACCATTTTTTAAGGAAATAATTATTTGTAAGCTAGTGCATTTTAACTAAATAAAAGGACATTGTTCTAGATTAATGAATGTAAAAAACGTGTTAGTTCACAATACCTTATGCATTAACTGCTACCATTCGCATGAATCATTTCAAATGTCTCCTAATGATTTTGGTTG
This sequence comes from Pimephales promelas, assembly GCF_016745375.1. The sequence continues at coordinate 1,051,248 of NW_024121688.1, read as the reverse complement.
TACATTTTAAAATCCCAAACCAAAATATCGGATTTGTGCTTCAATTTGATGGTTTTCTGAAATGTCTGAGTTGCCAAAATTATTTTTTTGTCTTGGTATACCTTTATTACAAAACAGAGACAGACATACCAAATACATGTTCATGTTTTACTTCAATCTTATATTTTCTTTCCAGTACAAATTATTTGATTAAAAAAAATGCTTGTGCTAGGAAGCCTAATCACCATTTTTTTGTTTATTAAATAATTATTTGCATGTGAATGCATTTTTTTATTGTTCATTGTTCTAAATTGATGAATGTAAAAAAAAACCTGCTACCATTCGCATATTTCATTTCAAACGTCTCCCAGTGGTTTTGGTTGTACGAGCAAGGTATAGTATATGTTATTGAAGGCTTGTGGCCAAAGAAAAGAGGATGGTGAAAGGGGAAAGAGCAGACCCCACTTCCCCTCTACATGGGGGTCTCCTAATATCAACTATCCCATTACCTGGAGCCAATAAAAGCCTTTCCCAGAGCGATAACACAGAGCTGCAGGATAACACACATGATAGCCTTGCCCTGTTCGAAGAGATCACAGGCCTATACACACCGAGTTGTATATTTATGTGTGATCTGATGCTTATGAATTGGGCTGTCGAGAGTTAGAACTGGTGTGCATGTGTTTCTCAGGGGTCAGAGGTCACTTCATGTGATCAGGATCTATCTCTTAAATAAACAGGCTTTGCTTTCACACATAATCCTCTCTCCAGTTTCTAATTAACTCCATTTGGGCCGAGTATAAACCAAGGGTTAGACTCCTCGTGTCTCGTATTCTGCTCCTCCACGGTCTCCTGCAATCCGAGTCCCCGTCGTTTGTCTTTTTAACTTTCTTTCTGCAGGCCACAAAGGATATATATTAAAGCAGTAAGCCCCGTGAAGCCTTGGTTTACTGCACTCTAAACAATGCTGGGTTGTGGGTGAAATATGGACAAACCCAAATGTTGGGTTGAAAATATAATTTCAAATTGTAAACCAACTTCAACTTTCACATTTTTTATTGCATTTTTAACCCAACATTTGGGTTTGTCCATATTTTACCCAATTTTGGGTTCAAACAACCCAGCATTGTTTAGAGTGTGGGAACTTAGAACAGTTGTTGTCTTTTCCACACACAAAGCTATGATTAAAATAGATTCAGTGTATTTATTTATTTATTTATTTATTTATGTTCAATGAAAAAATGCATACAGGTTTTCATTTCAAGTATTCTATACTCGTTATTATTGTTAAGCATGTATACACTAAAAAATGTTGGGTTGTTTCAAACCAAAATATTGACAAACCTAAATGTTGGGTTAAAAATGTAATAAAAAAATGTACAGTTGAAAGTTACATTTTTAACCCAGCATTTGGGTTTATCCATAATAGATTTGGTGTATTTATTTATTCATTTATGTTCCATGAAAATGCATACAGGTTTTCATTTTACACGTTTTACAACATTATTATTGTTAAGCATGTATACACTAAAAAATGCTGGGTTGTTTTAACACAAATTTGAGCCAAATATGGACAAACCTAAATGTTGGGTTAAAAATGTAATTAAAAAATATACAGTTGAAAGTTACATTTTTAACCTAGCATTTGGGTTTGTCCATAATACATTCAGTGTATATTTGACCCAAATGTGCGTTAAAACAACCCAGCATTGTTTAGAGTGTGTATGTTTCTGTTGGTTGTGTGGTGTTCTTCATGTTCTTGAAAGGTTCACTCGTGAGGATCTATTTTCTTGTAATAACCGTGTGAGCGAAGCTAAACATAGAGAAGCAAATCTCATATTCAGAATACCACACACATGCACACTCTAAAAATGCTGGGTTGTTTTAAATATGGACAAACCCAAACGTTGGGTTAAAAATGTAATTAAAAAATGTAACCCAATGGCTGGGTTTGTCCATATTTGACCCAAAGCTGGGTTAAAACAACCCAGCATTTTTAAGTGCATGTGTACACACACCTAATGCGATTGTTTTTCCATGTGAAATGCACAAAAACAAAAGTCCCAGTATATCCTGTATCTGGCCGCCACATTGCGTCGCTGAGATTTTCTTCAACATGGCATACGTGAATTAAATTAGACCGCAGTCCAGACCCATTCTCTCTGTGTGTGTGTGTGTGTGTGTGTGTGTGTGTGTGTGTTTCATGAGCCTCCCCCGCTTCCCCTACCCCCGCCTCCTCTTATCACACGAGCTGGCCGAGGAGCTAAACATCATCGTACGGAGTAAACAGTGTGTGTGTGACACAGTAAACCGAGGTGAACTGTTGATGGGTTCGGCAGACGGAGAGGAAGCGCTGAAGACGCACATAAACACCGGTTTCAGCGGCTTGAGGTCAGTCGTCTCCTCCCAGGCCAAACACATTCCTGACAGACGACACACTCTTATCTCCAGATGGATATTCAGACTAATCATGTCGATCTGACAAACAAGCACACACGTGTCTCGCCGCAAAGAAGAGAAGACTTAAAAACACTCGGATGTGATATCAGAGTTACAAACACAACCAAATGAATGATGCATTCTGTTGAACTATATCACAGAGACACAGAGAGAGCAACACAGTCTCATGAAGTCGCGTATCTATACCACGAGTGTCATTTCTCGTGGCATTTATACGCCAAAAGTGTTTTTTTTTTCGTGTATATGGTACGCACTAAAAAACCCTGGGTTAGGTTTAGGGGGGTGGGGAGTTCGTGCGTATTATACGCAAAAAAGTGCGTATCATATGTACGCGAAAATCGCGTGCCATATACACGCAAAAACTGTTTTTGGCGTATTTGCCACGAGAAATGACATTCGTGCCATAGATACGAACTTTCATGAGATCGGGCTGGAGAGAGAGAGAGAGAGAGTCCAGCAGTGAGACGAAGACGAGTAGATGACGGAGAAGGAGCCGTGTTCAAGCATCATTGAGCACTGACTAAAGATATAACAGTTTGTCTCTCTTGCTCTTTTTTTTTTTATAGTTTGACAAACATCCCTGGCAATGTGCATAAATACACAGATTATGAAATGGTGTCATATTGAACACCTCTCTCGTTCACTCTTTTATCAGAGAAAGGCTCACTAGACTGAGTCTTCAGGCATTGATGAAAACCTCACGCATACAAATGGAGAGAAATGAGAGTTTACACTTCAGAACTGACTCGCTGACTCGCTGACTCTACTTGCATGACGTATGTCCTCAATTTGGTGTAAAGAATGCAAGTGTGTGTAGAAGAACTAGGTAACACTTTATAATAACTGCACGCTATTAGTAAACTGTTAATTCAGAATTTATAAAGCATTAAAGGAGTAGTTCACTTTTTTAAAAAAAAACTTTTGCTGATAATTTGCTCACCCCCCTGTCATCCAAGATGTCCATGTCTTTCTTTCTTCAGTCGAAAAGAAATTAAGGTTTTTGATGAAAACATTCCAGGATTTTCTCCATATAATGGACTTCAATGGGGACCAAACGGTTCAATTTTCAGTGCAAACTGTTCAAAGGGCTTTAAACGATTCCAGATGATGAATAAGGGTCTTATCAAGCGAAACGATCGCTCATTTAATAAATAAATAACAAAGTTTAAGTTTTATAAGCTCAAATTGTCACAGTCTTCGTCTGCACCGTTCTGTCTGCGTCTCCTGCACTACACTTCCCATGATCCTCTCGTCTGCACACCTGAACTCACTCCCTCATCAGCCTCCCGTTCAGCGTCCTGTTCACCTGTTATCCACCTCGTTATGTTTGATTCCTCCTTGTATTTAGTTCTCCCTGTTCCAGTCAGTCTTTGTCGGTCGATGTTGTAGGTTAAAATTAACAAATCTTTTTTCGTGTCATTTGGTTCATGAACGCGTTCGAACAGGAGAGTCACGAACCTGCATCACAGAACAGAGCAAGGCGAGCATTTGAGCTTATAAAACTTAAACTTTGTTATTTATTTTTTCGTTTCGCTTGATAAGACCCTTATTCATCGTCTGGTGTCGTTTAAAGCCCTTTGAACAGTTTGCGCTGAAACTGTCTTTTGGACCTCGAACCGTTTGGACCCCATTGAAGTCCATAATATGGAGAAAATCCTGGAATGTTTTCATCAAAAACCTTAATTTCTTTTCGACTGAAGAAAGAAAGACATGGACATCTTGGATGGCATGGGGGTGAGTAAATTATCAGCAAAAGTTTTTTTTTTTTTAAAGTGAACGACTCCTTTAATATACATTAATAAGCAGTTTATAAATACAGCTATAAATGCTTTATTCTTGATTTGTAAGCATATATATAATGTGTTTAATAATTGTATTTTCATGCTTTATTAATGAACAATTTATATAGTGCAAGTATAGCATTATTTACAAACCAGTTATTTAGGAGTTGTCGTTAAATTAGTAAATTCAGGTAGTTATAAAGCATTGAGTAGTGGTCAGTTAACTGTGTTTGAGCTCATCTAAAGTGAGGACTAGTTATGCCCTGTAAAGCATTTATAAAGGAGATTTAAACACTCTTAGAAGAAAAGGTTCTATATAGAACCTCAAAGGTGGAATACCTAAGATTTTATGGCGCTAGAGGGCGCTACATTCAAAACAACAACAACGGCTTTGCTTGATGACGCCGTGGAGGAACGCGGAATGATGGGAACTGTTGTTTTCAACTCTACCGTGGATAAATCAGTCAGACGGGAATCGAAAATTAGTTGTCATGGATGAGGTAAAGTTCGATAAATGTTGCGTTTAATGACATGCTTGTTTTTCATTAAACTGAAATAACCGCAAGAAAAGCCAGGTTTAAAAGTAAATTAGTTATCACAGATGTTACTGTACGAGTCACTGGACGAAGTGACTTATTTTTGTCACAAATCGTTGCTATTGGATCCTGACTTCGCCCTATGCTGCAATATGCATTTAGTTTTGCATTCATTTACAGAAATCAGCTGCTTGAATGTTATTAGATTTTTCAGGTGAGATTCTCAATTCATTCAGTTAACGGATGCTCTGAGGTAAAGTTTTCAGAATCAGCAACGATTGTATTTAATTGTACAGTACAATAACATAGAACAGACATTATCTTCCTTTCATGTCATTAAAGATAACAATATTGCTGGCCATACACTGATGAGAAAGTGTGCGTCCGGTGTGCGATACCTAGCCTGGCTGCGCCCTTCATACGCACTTCCGCTCAATTTCATTTTCCTTCAGTACTACGTCTGGGACTGCTGTGTATCCTTGAGATATATCCAGACCCGCAGCACCACCAGTTTCAGAACCCCAGCGCCAGAACCGGAAGTGAGAGAGGGGCGGAATTATTACTATTGCATTATAATTATTTTAGCAAGCCTGTAAGGACAAAACGGGCCTTGAGTTCCTCATTTGATACATTGTAAGTTGAATTTAAACAAAATTTTTGTGATAAAACAGGCCTAGCTTGGGTTGAATTGGTCATTTTGTATAGATTTTTAACAAAACAATGCCGAATTTTCTCTCTTTTTTTTAGATTTTGACATTATTTTACACGAAAAATGCATGCTGCACATGTTCTTGTGAAATAAAGTATATTTTATAAAAAAAATACCCATGCGTTCTTTTATTTATTTTTTTATTAAACAAAATCATCTTACAAATGCATATTCAATATCAAAACAATTTAAGATTTTTGTAAACACAATAAATAAATAAATAAATAATAAATAGAACATAAAATATCACAGAGGTCTAATGAGTTATCAGATTGTGTATAATTTTGAAAACCTCCAATGATTGTCTTGTTTTATATCTTTCAAAGCTTTATTATACAAAGTTAACTCCTTCATAAAAACCAAAAAACATCTTATCTTCCTAAATCTACACGCATGTATAAACTGCTTAGCTAAAATTATTTAACTGTTATACATTAAAATGCCCATAAGTTTAAAGTATTATTTTTTCACCATCATGATCAGGAAGTAACTCATAATACAATGAAACGAATAACTGAAACTAAATCAATGTTTTAAAATGCTTATTGTACAGTAATGTATAGCATCATAACATACGTAGAGAGGACGTTTCTTGTTCAATAAAAGCTGTTTCATGTGTAAGATACCCTCCAAATTACGTTAGGTGGCGTTATTAGGTTTCAAATCTAAGCTCTGCCCCTCACTTCCGGTTCTGGCGCTGGGGTTCTGAAACTGTGCTGCGGGTCTGCAGCTGGATAGGTTTCCAGAAATCATTTTTTTGTAGGACCAATCAGCGAATAGAGGGAGTGGCTGAGAAAGATGACGTTGATGTAAGCGCGTCAGTTTGAGTTCAGTAATGGCGCCGGAGAAAGACGTGAGAAAAGCTATTCGGTCCGTTGTTGGAAAAGAAACTGCCGAATTTACAGAATTTAAAGCCGGATTGTTGTCGTCTCACCTATTGTTGCACAACTGAGGACCAAGTGAAGGAGGCAGAAAGTTTGTAAGTTTGTGCTGGGCAGCTCGTGCACGATGACCGTGACATTTTGGACAGACGGTTTAGCCTGGTGTTCGCGGTGTTCGGAAGCCCCGAGTCCTGGCTGCTAAACTATTGTTGAAGATCCGCTCAGGAGTCATGTCAGTCGCTCATATTCCCAACTGTAAATTTACTGATTCTTGTGATGAATAGAACATTTTGAGCCCCTTTGTGCACTCGTGCAGGAGGTTGGTGTGTCAGTTTTACATGTTGTAAATCATACAAATTGGTTGTGATTTTTTAAAAATAATTGTCATAATTAAAAATGTGAAAACCCATACTTTGAAGATATTAGATTTTCAGTTTTAGATGACAATGGTTGATTTGTTTTATTAAAAAAAAACTAAATGCCACATAAAAATGTACAAACACATACTTTGAAGACCATAATTAAGGTAATTAAGAAACAATATGAAAAATTGTTGTTTATTACACATCTGCAGATAGAGACAGACTGATCATTCACTGTAGCAGCTACGGCCCTCTATCAGAATCCAGAGTTTCAAGAAGATTGGAGAAACTAAAAATTTCGACCAGAAAAAAAAAAAAAACGACAGTGGTACCCCTTTCGGTTTTTTTTTTTCTGGTCGAAAATTTGAGTTTCGATATCTCAGCTCTGGAAGGGTCTAGAGCCTCCATTTTTGCACTCAGTCCCATGGCCCTCTATCAGAATCCAGAGTTTCAAGAAGATTGGAGAAACTTAATTTTTCGCCACAAAAAAAAAAAAAAACCGACAGGGGTAACACTGTCATTTTTTTCAGGTCGAAATTTTGAGTTTCTCTGATCTGATTTTGGGAATTGGGCAGATTATCAGCGATTGGGAAATGCCTAAACTGAGGTCGACACTGACAGACACACAAACACACACACACGTTGGCCTTGGCAGGTGCAATTGTGCAAGAGAATGTCTTGCCACACACACACAAGTGTGTACTATAACTCTGCATAAAGGCAGTTTTCAGCAGAAGCTTTAGTGTATAGCCTATAGAGAAATAAAAGAGAAACACAAAGGAACAGCGAGATGGAAAAGAAAAAGAAGTAAAAAGTGCTTCGCAAACAAGTTTTGTTACGAATTTGGTTAATGTTAAATAATATTTTTGACTTGAATAAAGTCAACCATTTACTGCATATAAGAACAATCTCTTTTTCATCAGAATCAAACTCACCGAATGGCAATGATCCAAGAATTCATTCATTAATTTCACAAATACACGCACTTTCCCGTAGTTTGTTGTGATGAAACACGTGCGAAGAACATAAATATGGGATGTAATGTTCTATAACAATCTGATAAGTTGCAGGAAAAGTAAACAGTCTGTGATGATGTGTTGGTGTTTCAGTAATGGGCATTTCCCTGATTTCCAGTCTGGCTTTACTGTGTGTGTGTGTGTGTGTGTAATGATTACACTGAGCTGGTGTTGCACAATCCGCTGGGATGATGGGAGATAAAAGCTGCTGGACAGAGGAGTCTTCATCAGAGACACCACGAGCTGAACTCAACACCATGATCCGCCACGCTTCGTTCCTGCTGTGCCTCCTGCACACTGGTGAGGGCACTACACTGAGAATAATGCTTTCGTACTTGGTATTTTTGTCTCTTTTCTTAAATCAAAATGCATTTACTAGGTGATTAAAATGAAATAAGATATTGTCTTGTTTTCTGGCGAAATTTATCCAAATTAAGGGAGTTTTTGCTTAAAATACACAAAATTATCTACCAATGGGGTAAGAAAAATAATCTTGTTTCTGTTTGAATTAATATTATTTTTTCTTGCCCCATTGTCAGATAATTTTGCGTGTTTTAAGCAAAAACGTTTTGATCAAAAACCCTTAATTTTGATTAATTTCCCCAGAGAACAAGACACAATACTGTATGGCATTTAACTACTTTTTGTATTAAATTTTGTACTAAATTATTCTGAAATGTGGAGCTACACTGCACTCGTTAGATTGCGAACACACCCAGACAGCAATATAGTGTCAGTCGGCCCAGATCCGGTACAGCAGGAGTCCACACGGCCCGGGTGTGGGCCGGATCTGGGCAGACACTGTCCAGTCTGATTCGTTCGTAGACGTGGTGGTCATCATATCTCTGTCTTGTTGTCTGCAGTTTTGGGAGCCGCTGTCAGCCCAAAGCCGATCATTATCAACGGCACGTACATCAACCCAGAGCTGGGCAAGTATCACGCGAGACTGCGGACGCTCGGCCGAAGCTGCCTGGAGATCCGCGACAAACACGGCGCCACACAGGGTGAGTCTAGCGCATCTCTCACGCGACACTCAAAGAGGCCTTTAACCCCATTCTGGAAACTCAGATATACTTCCACACACTTCGCTGAATTTACATCTCTCATCTTTTCATCAAATTTTTAACATATAAAATGATGACGACAAACAATCAGATATTACAACAGTAAGCAAAAATCTAAATAAAAGTGAAAAAAATGTTTCAAATAAAATAAATATGATAAAAATGATTATAGTAGATAACAGAGATTGTAATGAACTGCTTTTTGTGCTTGTAGATGAAGATCCAAGTGCAGCTTTATTAAGATTAGTCATACAGGCAGGGTCAAGAATCAGCAGACACGGCAATGGAGAACACACAGTGGGAATCCAAAAAACAGGCAGAGGTCAGGGCAGGCAGCAATAATCAACATCCAAGAACAATCCAAAATCAAAAACAAACACGGAAAACGCTCAGGAATGCAGACACACAGTACAACAAGACTTCGCAAACAGTGAATGTGAACACAAGGTATTTATAGACAGACTAACAGGATGAGACACAGGTGAATGCAATCAGCGAATGAGGTACAGGTGAATGTGATCAGTGATGATGAGTCTGGGCAGTGAGTTCTGGGAAATGTAGTTGTGAGTGAAACATGAACATCTGGTGTGGAGTGCCCTCTGGTGACTCTCAAGGGCACGCCCCACCCCAAAGACGCCCCACTTCCAGATGCTCAAAAAAAAAAAAAAAAAGTCCAGGAGGGAGGTGGAGCGGAGGCGGATCCGGGGGAGGGATGGAGGGCCAGGTCCGTGGAGCCGAAAAGGACCTGCAGACTGCGGCAGAATGGATGGCCAGGGCAGAAACGACCCCTCATGGGACCAGGGCGGAGCAGGCTGTGCCGTTGAATAGGGCGGGGCAGGCTGTGTGGGCGACCAGGGCGGAGCAGGATGAGTGGGCGGCCAGGGCGGTGAAGACCCCTCGGGCAGCCAGGGCGGTGAAGACCCCTCGGGCGGCCACAGCGGTTAAGACCCCTCGGGCAGCCAGGGCGGTGAAGACCCCTCGGGCGGCCACAGCGGTTAAGACCCCTCGGGCGGCCAGGGCGGTGAAGACCCCTCGGGCGGCCAGGGCGGTGAAGACCCCTCGGGCAGCCAGGGCGGTGAAGACCCCTCGGGCGGCCACAGCGGTTAAGACCCCTCGGGCAGCCAGGGCGGTGAAGACCCCTCGGGCGGTCAGGGCGGTGAAGACCCCTCGGGCAGCCAGGGCGGTGAAGACCCTTCGGGCAGCCAGGGCGGTGAAGACCCCTCGGGCGGTCAGGGCGGTGAAGACCCCTCGGGCAGCCAGGGCGGTGAAGACCCTTCGGGCAGCCAGGGCGGTGAAGACCCCTCGGGCAGCCAGGGCGGTGAAGACCCCTCGGGCGGTCTTGTCCGGAGACACTGGCTCGGAGGTGGCCATCTTGTCCTTAAACACTGGCTTGGAGGCGGTGACGTGAACACTCTCTGAATTGGCAGAAGTAACATGAACAGTCTCTGAATCGGCCATCTTGTCCATAGACACAGGCTCGGAGGCAGCCATCTTGTCTGTAGGCACTGGCGCGGAGGCGGCCATCTTGTCTTTAGACACTGGCTCGGAGGCGGTGACGTGAACAGTCTCTGGTTCGGCAGGGCTGCCGGTGAACGCAGGCTCCGGATCGGGAGACCCCCCGGATCGCCCGGTTTTTCTAGCTCTAGTCTCAGACTAAAGATGCTGTTTTAACTGAAAGCGAATTTTAAAATATGTCAGTTCCATGTTTACTCTTCAGATGCACAACAGTGATGTTTTATTTAGGGCACGTTTATAAAAGATAATTAGATGTCTCAATCGAAGTAAAACCTACACAGTTAAAAATGTTGGGTTGTTTTTTTTAACCCAACCGTTGGGTTAGACATATTGGGTCACTGTGTTGGGTTATTTTCCAAAAATGTTGGGTTATTTCTAGAAATGACCCAACATTTTTGGAAAATAACCAAACACAGTGACCCAATATGTCTGTTGGGTTAAATACATATGCTTGTATGTACACAGTTTTTTTTTTTTTTCACAATTTATGTACACAGAATTTATGTACACAGTACATTTACATTAAATTGTAGACTCCCCAATATTTAACCCTTGTGCTGCATTAGATTTTTAACACCGTTGAGTGCATTAAGGACCAAAAATGGCCACATATTAAACATTGCCTAAAATATTATTTATTATTATTATTTTCCACTTTTACCAAGTTAAATCTTTTAACCAGCATCAGTCCTCATCATAACTACCAAAAATGTATTTAATTTCAGGATTTTAACCCTTTAATTACCAGTTTTGTTTGCGAAACCATCGATTTGTATAAGAGGAAAAAACACAAAAATTCAATTATTTTCAATAAACTAAATGCAAAGTGAAAACTTTAGATTTGGATTATCACAGTCCCACTTTGCAAAAAATCCCACTTAGCGCGTTAGAGACCAAAAATGGCCACCTATTAAACATTGCCTATTGCCTAAAATAAGGTGCATTTCCACCCATAGGGAATAAATATGTAGTGACGTCATCTGGTGGAATACACTATATAATGCAAATATAATGCTTTTGCTTCAAAATGAAAGGATGTTTGTGCAAAAATCATGTTTCATGTATTAATGACAGCCTCAGATTTAAACAACGTTTTAATGGGTTTCAATGGGCCATTTTTGGTCTTTATGGTGCTGAGTGTTACTATTTGATCTACACAGTGTGTGTTATACATATTTTGCAAAATGGGATCACATTTTTTACATGTATCCAAAAAGTCACAATTTTGCCAAATTTCATACCATTTGCATTAAAACAGACCAAATTGCAAAAGACCAAAAATGTCCCTAATGCAGCATAAGGGTTAATTTGTAATTTAAATATATATAATTGTGGAGACACATTTATTGTTTTATACAAATAAATAATCTGAATTGAAAACAAAGTGAATAGTTAAATAAATAGCTAACTTCACTCTTGGGTTACTTTTAACCCAATGCATTGGGTTAGAATAACCCACAGTTGGGAAGATCCTATACCATCCCATGGTTGGGCTTCCCGTTGGGTTATTTTTAACCCAACATTATTAAGTGAGTACTTCTGTTTGTCTGTGAAACGAGGCTTAAAGGTCACTTGACTATAAGTAACTTTGATATATATGTCAACTTGTTCAATCCCTAACCCTACCAGTCTACTAATACTCTACTGACACTTTAATGAGAGTTAGTGCAACATAGTAGTCATAGTCAACATAGGGACCATCAAAATAAAGTGAAACGGAGTAAAGCCCGTTGTGAAAGTGTGATGCGTGTGTTTCTGGTCAGACGGCATGTACATCTTGAGCACAGCGAGCGGCACGTACTACCAGGCGTTCTGTGACATGAGCTCAGCGGGCGGCGGCTGGACTCTGGTGGCCAGCGTCCATGAGAACTACAGCCGAGGAAAGTGCTCTCCTGGAGACCGCTGGTCCAGCCAGCAGGGGAACGACCAGAACCGGCCCGGAGGAGACGGCGCATGGGCCAACACACACACCTTCGGCACGGCAGAGGGGGCCACCAGCGACGACTACAAGGTAGGACACTGTTACACTCTCTCAGTTTGTGGAAACCTAAGGTTCAGAGTCGTTTCCCCACACATGTCTAGAACAATGATGTGGTTTTGTTTCATTAATACACTGTACACTTGGAAAACTATGGAAGTGATGTGTGACAACATGCCCCATTGGTGTGGTACATTATAACATGACCATATGACAGATTAAAATATTACATCTCATCTAATCAAAAAATATACAAGACGAACTAAAATATTTTGTCAAAAAAATTGAATTGTTGACTTTTTTTAATATAAAATATGGCATTTTTTAATAATTAAAAATAATTTTGAGTTTGACAACAAACACTGCAAATACAGCAAACACAGTTATACAGTTCAAAACATAATACTAATTAATAATTTCTTAACATTGACTCTTTGTCTCATGGTTTCTCAATAGAATTAATAAAAGTATAGAATATAATATCATAGTTCTAACAGGGGCTCATTGTAACGCAGTGTGACAACATGCCCCGGCCGGTTTAAACCTGCGAGTGTTTCTGCTGTTAGATCTCCATTAAACAACTATCTCACCTGTTAAATATCAGATATAAGATTAAAATAACAAATGTCCAGTGATATCTTCCAAAGATTTGTTAATTTTGGCGTAGTTTTTCCCTCTATAGTGTTGATATGGCTGCTAGTAAATACGCAAGTTTCGTCATGCATGTGTGGAAGTATTTACATTACAACAAGTGTGTGACAACTAGCCCCGTTCACCCCTACATCATTGAGTCTGAGACTGATAATCTGATGTTGTGGAATCCCACAGAATCCCGGCTACTACGACATCTCTGCCGAAGACGTGTCCGTTTGGCACGTGCCCAATGATGAGCCGCTGAGCAACTGGACGTCTTCTGCCATCCTGCGCTACCACACCGAGAGCCGGTTCCTGAGACAGACTGGAAACCTTTATCACCTGTTCAAGGTCAGACACACTGTCCAACATGCACAGATGTACTGCTTCTAAAGAGTCGGACACATTTACACTGATGCTTGTTGACTGTATCCAATTTTTGACAAGTTTATATCTAAAATTATCCCACATCTGACATCTGCTTTTACACTAGCCTACACAAAACAACCCAAGGTAGATGTACTGACCCGGAAAAGCTTAAATAAGTTAAAACGGTGTGATTTGCAACCATTTTTTTAAAGTCCATGTAGTCCATTTTATCCTTTAAAACTCATCTTTGAACACCAAAATTAAATATTTAAACCATTTTATCCTTTAAAACTCATCTTTGAACACCAAAATTACATATTTAAACATTTTTTCTTTGAAAAAAATTCTTGACTGTAACTCGACACCTCATTTAGTAAACACATGGTTCTATGAATATACAAATGAGCCCCGCCTCCACTCACTCAGAGATCCACTGGTTGACGATCACTCGTTGATCTGATTGGTTTCAAGGTGGTTTGTGACGTCAGAAACACCAGCGATTTCAAAGCGTGTTTTCGAGACGGTCTTGACTTGTGCTAGTGTGCAAAAAAGTGAAAAAAAAATCAAGATATGTATTTGAAAATCTACAGATATAAACAGATAAAGTGTATTAAGATAAACACCCAAATGTACATATTGGAGGTTTTCTCTCCACAAGTCTGAAAATAGACATGCCCAGAATCTCAAACCTGAGCAGTGCCTGTAGTCTTTCCACTTGTGCAACTTGATGTTTCAGTCAGAAACTCCTGTTGACTGACACTGAACCCTGTACATACCCAATAAAATAACTCTGCGGCAAAATCGGAATGTTTAAAGCATTTTTATTCGTATTTTCATTGAACAAAAGTAAACGTGCCACTGAAGATGCGATGTTTTGTGAATGTGTAACAGAAGTTCCCGGTGCGGTTCGGAGCCGGACGCTGTGGCAGTGATGTGGGAGCCGTCAGTCCGGTGGTGTTTGACACGGGAGACAAAGACTCGACTGCAGACTTATACGGGCCGTCTGCTGGAAGTACTCAACTCTTCTTCACATTACAGCACCTGTTTACACCTGCTCGCGTAATGCTTTTCTAGCAACAGCAACATAGTGTCGGCCCACATCCGGTGCACATGGTTTCCACACGGATCAGATGTGGATCTGGGCCGACACTATGTTGCTGTCTGGGTGATTTGTTAAAACCGTTTCATTTACACTTACACCGTGTCCTAACTACACGCTATCTTTTTACTATCTTTTCCATGTTAATCAGAGTTTTTGCCCTAACCAGACGCGACGGCGACTCGCGAAGTTTCTAATTTAGAAACGGTTCCTATTTCTGCGACGTCGCGGCTGACAGAATGAAGAAATTACACTGGTTATGAGTACACATTATTTATTTTTAGTTAAAAATAGGTCACTGTGCCACAAGCGATAACGGATTATTTACCTCAGATTTTGAAAGCATGTAATATAGCGTTCAAAATGAATTCTATGCAAACATACAACTGTACTTCATCACAAAATTAGTCAATGAGTAGGCTATATTTTGTTAATGTTTTGATTTTTTTAATAATGTTATTTCTTGATTTGATTATGTCCTTACCCATTTCCAATGCGAGTGCGGGCCAACAGTGCGCTTTCACAGAGAGACTCCGCCACAGGCTGTTCTGAATGTGTGGCGTCTCACAGTGGGATTCATAAATTTTGGGGCATCTCGCCCGGGGGGCGGGGTTACGTCCTACGTCACATCTCTCATCGTCGACCAGGGTGAGCGGCGCGCGCACCATAGCGGAACTAGCTACCGAATCTAGGTCTTAAATCTAATAAGTTATGTTTTTTACAACACGTTTATTGATGGGAAAGTGATGTTTAATTTCCATAGTCTTTGTTTAGTGAACGAAAGCGAAACCAGGAATTGCGGTCTTTCAGTTTGTTTATCGTTAAGTTACCTAGCTAACGTTACCATGGGTTTAAGTTGTACAGTAACAAGATGTGTAGCCTTAATTACAATGGCCAAGTCGCATTTCATATTACCAGATGAATAGGCTTCGCTCAGTTTATTAAATACATCCAACCTGAAAAGTCTCTGACTCTTACAAACTATGAAGGGACAATGAATCAATCAATACACTGACATGGCAATAGCCTACTTTGTTTTTGCACAGCCTTACCGTGATTTTGTCACTCTTCTCTCCACTCCTAGACCTACGTCTGGTGACAGCGGGGAAACTTTTACCTCGATAAAGTTAGACCTACTTATTGTATTGCAGAAAAGTAAACTTCCAGTAAACTCCAGTTAACCAGTTCATGTTTCTTCTTTAGGTGATTCAAGCACTAGTAACGACTAATTTGACTCAATACTGCTATTGCAGGTTGAATTATGAAATAGAAACAGGCCTTAATGCAAGATTTTAATCATGTCAATACACAATACATCAAGAATGGTAGAGGACGACTCATAAATGTTAACGTTAACGTTATTAACCCCAGTGACGGGTAGGTTTAGGGGCTGGTTGGGGTAGGTCATATATTTATATAACTTAAACAGTTAAGTCAACGGCATTCATTAACACTATGCGTAGCACGCCAAAAATCGAAATATCATGAGATCTAACAGTCGAAATCTTAACTAAACAGGAAAACAATCTAACATGATTAAAAACGTACCCTCCATCGTGCAAAAAGATGTACAAATGCCGTTAAATTTAACTTCCTACTCAACAGACGAGTACAGAGTGTTGGAAAAACTTTTAGAAAACTTTTGGTTGGAAAAACTTTGACTGGAGCGAGCGCGCCACTGCTGACCCTGGTCGACGAGAACCCGCATGAGAGATGTGACGTAGGACGTAACCCCGCCCCCAGGGCGAGATGCCCCAAAATTTATGAATCCCGTCTCACAGTCGCGTCGCGTCTAGTGTGGACAGACACACTTGCTGTCGCTGGAATTTTAGCGCGCGCATGTAGTTAGGACACGGTGTTAGCTTGAAGAGATGTCTTATCGATCACAAGTTCAGTATGGCGTACCACAAGGCTCAGTATTAGGACCGCTGCTGTTCACTCTGTACATGCTGCCATTAGGAGATATCATCAGGAAACATGGCATTAGCTTTCACTGTTAAGCTGATGCTGCTCAGCTCTATATTTCTTCACGCCCTGATAAAAACTTACAGTTAACTAATTCACAAAATTAACGAAATGCATAGCTGATATAAAAAACTGGACGACTAGTAATATCCTACTATTAAATTCTGATAAATCGGATATTCTAATTATTGGACCAAAAACCTACACAGGTAATAACTAGGGTTGGGTATCGTTTGAATTTGAACGATTCTGATTCTGATTCCGATTCCTTGTTTCGATTCCGGTTCCTAACGATTCTCGACTCCGATTCTTTTAAGAGGCAGGGTAAAAAAAGTTTAGCTAACCTTGCTAACCAACGGCCTTTCTGAAGGAAATACTCCTTCTGTAAAAATACTCCTTTTGTAAAAATACTCCTTTTGTCACTAATTTAGCATTTTGCCGAGATTTCGTTATTTTTAGAAAAGTGAAGCCACACTTTGGACCGCCGACGTAAGCTACTCATGTTCGACTCGCGCGGTTATGCCAACACTTCCGGTAGACGCTTCTTCGTTGGTGTTGTTCAGCGGTTTCTTCTTCCGCTCGGCGGACTGTGAATATCGAAACTAGGAATCGAAATTTTAACTTTTAAACGATTCCGGGAAAAACGAAAAGTTAGTCTCGGTTCCAATCGATACTCGATTCTCGATACCCAACCCTAGTAATAACCCAGAATACTGTCTAACACTTGATGGCTGCAGTGTCAAGTCTTCGTTGTCAGTTAGGAACCTGTGTGTGTGTGTGTGTGCTCTTTGATACCAATCTTACATTTGAAAGCCACGTTTCTAGCTGTAAAATAGCATTCTTCCATCTTAAAAATATATCTAAATTACATCATATGCTCTCAATGACAAATGCGGAACAGTTAGTTAATGTGTTCATGACATTATTGTAATGATCTTATGGGTGGTTGCCCTGCATGCTTAATAAACAAACTACAGCTGATCCAAAACGCAGCCGCTCGAGTTCTTATTGTAACATAGTGTCGGCCCAGATCCGACCCATCTTTGTTGAGACGATGTACAGATGTGGGCCGGATCTGGGCCGACACTATGTTGCTGTCTGGGATTTATCAACAGCTGATTTCAAGAGCTCTCCCGTCAGAGAAAACGCATGTGAGCAGGGGTAAACAGGCCCTCGACACGCTCATAATGAACCACAAAGAATGCATATGCAGAAATGCTGTGTGTGTGTGTGTGTGTGTTTCTCAGAGGAGTTCGAGTCCGGCTTCGTCACCTTCCGAGTGTTTAACGCGGATCAAGCAGCCATGGCCATGTGCTCCGGAGTCAGGCCGACTCAATGCAACCCTCAGCACGTAAGTCATGTGTTTCTCAGACCGTGGTGTGTGTGTGAAGGCGTCAGTCTGATGTGTGTGTGTGTGTTCTGCAGTATTGTATCGGTGGAGGAGGATATTTCCCCACGGGTGATCAGTGTGGAGACTTCACAGATCTGGAGCGGAGCCACACACACACGGGAGCTTCCAGACGCCTCACTGAATCAGCTGTGCTGCTCTTCTACCGCTAACACACCTGAAGATTGGTCCACTGTTATGCTTCATGCAATCAGCCAATCAGATCTTACTGTTTATGTCAAGCTTAAAACCAGGGTTAAAGGAGTAGTTCACCCAAAAATGAAAATTAAGTCATTAATTACTCACCCCCATGCTGTACCAACCCCGTAAGACCTTCGTTCATCTTCGGAACACAAATGAAGATATTTTTGATTGAATTTGAGAGCTGTATCACTACCACATTGGCTCCTAAGGGACTGCCTCTTGACGGCCCAGAAAGTCAATGAAGAAAATGTTTAAATATTCCATGTGACTACCGTGGCTCAACTATATGTTTATCAAGCGACGAAAAAACAAACAAAAATAACGACTTTATTCGACTATTCCTTTTCTTCCTTGTTGGCCTGAAACGAGACTTCAATACGATTTCCACGACGCATGCGCGAGAACTGAACTGAAGTAGTTGAAGGAGATCGCAATTCTCGTAATTAGGGTGAGTAATTAATGACTTAATTTTAATTTTTGGGTGAACTAGCCCTTTAAGTGCTTCTACATCAGTGTTATTCACCATCATTAAACCTTGATTTTAGGGATAGCTCACACACACACACACACACACACACACACACACACACACACACCCCTCCCCTTCTGCATCCTTGAACGTGTTTCCTGCAACAGGAAGCGGCTAAAATCCCGTATGATTTTTTTTTCCTGTTAGCCAAACACACAACTTCCTCTCCACACGGCCAGGTCAGATGAAACCAGTGTGAATCAGGAGAACCAGCACCTGTGTGTGTGTGTGTGTGTGTGTGTGTGTGAGAGAGAAAGAGAGAGAGAGAGTGTGTGTTTGTGTAAGAGAGAGAGTGTATGTCTGTGTGTGTAAGAGAGAGAGAGAGAGTGTGTGAGAGAGATTGTGTATGTGTGTGTGTGTGAGAGAGAGTGTGTGTGTGTGTGTGTCTGAAATGAGAGAGAGAGAGTAAATGAGGCTTGAATGGCTCCTCTGGGGGTCTCGTAACAATCGCCCTATCTGTACTCACATGGTAAACCCTCGCATTAGTGTGCAAAATAAACACACCACCACAGCGACAGTGTGTGTGTAAGTTTATATGAAGAGTTCAGATGCAAAAGCCTCTGAGTGCCATTTGAAATTTTCTTCTAAAATGATCATTTTTATCAAGCTTGTATATTTAAGTTCAGTGATTTCACTTAAATGACAATGAAGATTACCTATTAATTGTCATTCAATTGAAATTACTGAACTTAAATATACAAGCTTGATAAAAATGATCATTTTTAGAAGAAAATTTCAAATGGCACTTAGAGGCTTTTGCATCTGAACTCTTCATATTTTATTCATTAATAAACAGAGCGCAGGAGTTAAAGGGACAGTTCACCCAAAAATTAAAATTCTGTCAGTAATTACTCTCCCTCGTGTTGCTGTGGAAAAGTGCCCACAAGGTGTTTTTTGCACACAGAAAGTGTTCTCATCGCTTGATAATCTTAAGGTTGAGCCGCTGTAGTCACTCGGACTATTGTAACGATGTCTTTAATAACTTTTCTGGGCCGGTAAGTTTCAATTACAACAGAAGCCTGTGGAGGAGTGATCCGATCTGTGTTCTGAAGATGAACGAAAGTCTTACAGGTTTAACAAGCGATGCTTCATGTATCTTTGAATGTCAAAGCTGCGTTATCTCTGAGAATATTTGAATTCTTACTGTAAGAAAATTGATTGGCGGATTCAAATAAAGAAATCATATGTATGCGGTTTGCTCAAACGCTCATTTACCAAGCTCAGCGTATCAGTTCACACAGAGTCACGGTGCTCATGTCACTTAACAATACAGTTTCAAAGCAGCCTGACAGAAAAAAGAGCACCGTCCTTCGGATGAGACGTTAAACCGAGGTCATTAAAAATCCCAGGATGTCTTTCGAAAGAGTAGGGGTGTAAGTGGCTATATAAATGTAATGAATTATTATTAGATTATACTGTACGATCTACACTGTAAAAAATAAAGCCGTAATTTTTACGGTAAAAAAATAGCAGCTGTGGTTGCCAGAACTTTACTGTCAAAAAAACGGTAGCAACATTATTGGTTTTACAGACTTAAATAAAAATTCACTGTATAAATCATATTTCATTATCTGATAAAATATTAATTTATCAACCCTTTGAAGAATTGATATCTGTTTTATACCATTGTAATACACTGCCATCCACCAATCAACACTGCAGTGATGAGTCACATGATCAACCAAAGCGCATCACAAACAGCTCTTCCTCAAGAAGATTAATAATCATTCACACAAACATTAAAAACTGAATTTTAAACAAAAATGCAATAAACATTAATTTAACGACATTAATTCTAACATATAACTGATTAGAAATGAAAACAAGAAAACTATGAGGAACTATAGTTATTTCAACAAAAATACATAAAACGTGAAGCGTCACGCAGGGAATTGTGGGAATGTCAATTTACGGGTTTTTACTGTAAATTATACAATCAGTTGTTCTTTTTCACAATCAAAAACTGTAAATTTAACCGTATTTTACAGTAAAATGTACCATGACTTCTATCACAGTTATTTGCCGTATATAGTACGGAAACTTTCTGTTAACCAATAAACAGTTTTGCACTGTAGCATTTTTACAGTTTTTTTACCGATAAAATCACGATTATTTTTTACAGTAAATATTTTCTGAGTTTATGCAAATATGGTGCTCCTGTTTAAATGTATCTCTGAGATAAACCCTGCATTCATCTGGAGAAGCAGTAAAACAGTGAGAGTGTCAGTCAGTGTGTGTATGAATAATCTCATTTTTGGACCAGTTTTCTAATTACAGCCAATTAATTTCAGAATGAGAGATGGAGGAAAAGTTGCTTTCATCTCTTATGTGGAAATCCCAGATTCTCTGAAGGGTGTGTGTGGGATCATGAGGATCATTATATGCCACGTGACACACACACACTGTTCCTTCAGAGGCATTGACAAATGTGAAGGACTTCTCTCCTGAATATGGACGAATACAGAAATCTCTCTCTCTCAAACCGCTTTCTGTCTCACTGACTTAGACAAGAGCCGTTGTGTACCGTAATGTCCATGCGTTGTGCAAAGAAAAGGGATTCATTCAATAATATACGCTCACATTGCCAGATATAGTCTATAGTCATATACTTAATAGCAGACACATGTTTTATAGTATCGAGCGCGAGCAATAAGCGTCTGGTGCAGTTCTCTTAACGGCCACCGGTGTCGCTAATAACAGGAATTTCTCAATTCTACACATTAATCCCCTTTAAAGTGGAAATCACTTTACTAAATACTGTAAACTTGACTGACTTGCTTAATTTCCACTTTAAGGTTAAAACAAGATAATGTAAAGTGAATTATGTAATAATTTACATAAAGAAGGAGTGATCCAGCTCTCAGATTTCATCCAAAATATCTTAATTTGTGTTCCGAAGATGAACAAAAGTCTTATGGTCTGTTCACAATGAACGCGAATACAGCGTAAAATACTGTCTATCGCGTCTAGTTAGAGGCCTGAACATTTTGAACCCGTCCGCGTCACTCGCGAATAAAAAAACAACACAATTTCTTTCTGGCATACATTCCCATCATGTCTGAAATATAAGATATTGCTGCTCAGTGCTTGTTGTGGAAGCCCCAATTACGGAGGAAAGCCAAACGCCGACGTGTCTGGGTTCACACCCAGATAGCAAACTGACGTTGAATCAACGTGGAAATATGACATCGAAACAACGTTGATCTGACATTGTTTTGCTCATCGAATTAACGTTGAACCAACGTCAGACGCGTCATTCTTTCAAAACTAACGGAAAATCAACTTGAAATCAACGCGTTGTTTCAACGTTATGAAAGCAAACCAATTTTCGATTTCATTTAGGTTTGAAGAATGCCACGTCTGATGTTGGTTCAACGGTAATTCGATGAGCAAATCAACGTTGTTTCAATGTCATGAGAGACGTCGTTTCCACGTTGATTCAATGTCAGTTTGCTGTCTGGGCAGCACCATCCAGAAAAATAGAAATAGCTAGAATCAAGTAAAGGTTAAGTATATTTTCATCACTTACCAGGTAGTCCAACTTACCTCTGTAAGCATATGACACAGTATTGTATATTTCAGGGTACCCATACGGCAACAATTAGCATCTCCTCAATTTTCGACAACAGTGATAGAGGGGATGAATTAATTAGCTCTTCGTTGATTGGCTGGTGCAACATAGTGTCATGTGAATCCTCCGCTCGAGTTCGAATTTTTCAACTTGCACGGAAGACGTTCGCGGCAAACGCATCGCCCAATTCGCCCAGCGTGAATGATGAGTCTATTTGCATCTTTACATTGACTTTGTATGTCTACTTGCGCAAATAATTAAATTCGCGTTCAGTGTGTACACACCATTACACCGTGTCCTAACTACACCCGACGCCGATAAAAGGTTTCTTTTCCATGTTAATCAGAGTTTTTGCCCTATAACCAGTAAAAAACTATTTTAGCAACGATTTATATATTTCTGTGACGTCGCACTGGAACAACAAACACACAGTGTGGCAATGATAATCTCACGTACTGTTTATGTGCTTTATTTAATGTTAAAAGCATGCACTGTGACTTTGAATATCCTTTAGTGCGCCAGCGTAAACGCAACGATAGATAATTCACCTCAGATATTGAAATTAAACAAATGAAAACAAGAACGTTCAAACTGTGAACAAACGAGTGTATTCTTTGACAAAGATATCTATACTTGTATATTAAATTTTATTATTAAACGTATTTTATTATTAAAATCCCTAATAACGTTGATCTTGATCTGAAGCCGCCTTTCCACTGCACACGACAAACGACCGCCGTCGGACCGGAAGTCATTCATTTCCAATGGAGAGTCGTACGGGAGCTGCGGGGAGTTATGCGTATGCGGAAAATTCGGATCCGTTTTGAGCTTTGGATCCGTTGAAATATCTGAACTTCTGCGGCTAGACTGTATGCGACCGGCCAACCCAACACTATCTCACGACCAATTCGTACGAATTTGACGCATGATTAAAAAGTGTCTAATTCGTACTAATTCGTACGACCTCACTCGTACTAATTCATATGATTTGTCTTAACCCACGTGATGGTTAGGTTTAGGGGCGGGGTCACAGGTAGGTCATTCGTACGAATTCATACGAATTGGCCAATTCGTAAAATATGTACGATTTAGCAAAATCGTATTAATTCGTACGAGTGAGGTCGTATGAATTGTTACGAATTAGCCACTTTTTAATCATTCGTCGAATTCATACGACTTGGTCGTGAGATCGGGTTGGCCAACCGGAAGTGATGTATTCTAATAAAAACTATGAGCGCGAGGCTAGAATTACCAATATTTTAACTCTTTAATGTTTTTCTGTAAACGCTCGCTCTGTAAAATGTTGGTTATAATTAACTATAGCAGAAATTTTTTTTATAATTATTAAACCAATATTTATACTATATTTTTTATTTGAGATGAATTGAGGGTCATTTGTTTTTATGATATATTCATGCATGCATTACATTTATTAAAATCATTTATTTTACCATTGTGAATATCCTAGGGTAACGGTTGCTTCACGACCAATTTCAAAGTTCCGTGCGACTGACACTAGGGGGCGAAATGCGACAATCGTATGCGATGTCGTGTGCAGTGGAAAGGCGGCTTGAGGGGGCGTCTGCTATCGTCAGCAGACCCATCTGACCAGTGGACACACTTCATCATTACAACTAATCACATCATGATGATGCCAACCGCCTTCATTCTTCAGTCATTGGCACAGTCCCACAGATGTGCAGTGCTCTCTTTCATGCAACATGAAAGCCTCGATTATTTCCTTCAGTTCCTCTTATAAACAGACACATGTTCACCATTACCTTCATCTCAGCTTTACTGAACAACATCAGTCTGGCTGAAGCTCGTGAGTGCACTCCTAGTTTTAGCAGCACATGCAGTTGCTGACTTTCCCATTGAGGTTTTTTAGTTTCAATTCTGAAACTATGTTGCTCCATTTGATTTTAAACTCTTTCCCTACCATTGACAGATTTCTCTTGTTAAATGTTAAAACTTCATGCTGATTTGTACTCTACTTTCGCCAAGGTAAGCTAAGACATAGCTTTACAGTAAACTATGCTTCTCCATCCATTTACGCTTGTTTCCATATGGTGGTGTGACCCCTCTTCTGTCCGGCGTTAACGGCTGCGGTGTACTCA
The DNA here is from genome assembly GCF_016745375.1 of Pimephales promelas. Next base: position 1,027,093 of record NW_024121688.1, on the reverse strand, counting down.
GCACACACGACGGCTGCAGCTACAGTGTGGTCTCCCTAGTGGACCAACACCACAACCGTCTGGATTGAGCCGAGTAGGGGACATCTCTAGGGTCTTCAAGTGGGCACCTTCCAACCTCAGTGTTTCGTCGACTAGCCCACGACACCTCAAGAGGGCTCGACCGTGACCCTGAGTCACCCCCCTCCGTCCCCCACTCAACTCAGCCCAGCTTACTGACCCCTACCAGAGGTCGTCTAACGGAGAGCCTTGGCACTTCCTATTAGCCCCGTTGTGGATCATCTTGGTTGCAGTTCCATTAGAATTCCACTGGGGGTGATCACGGGCGAGAGCAGAATGAATGGGAGTCTATGGGGCTAAACGGCTAAATGTGTTTCTTTCACCTGCTTGTCGTTAAATCAAAATAGATTTTATTGTTGATTCTGCAAGTTCAATATAGATTATAGGCCAAAAGTCGAATGAACGAGTACTTATGTCCGTTTGATTTCTTACAGGTTAGGCCGTTGTTGGCTGGAGCACGCTAGCATTCTGCTATTGTGTGACGTCATCACATTTTTGAATGGATTTTTAGAACAGATAAGTGAACTTAAAAATGCAATTTTCAGCTGAGTGTATTATCTTAGCCCTCCCTTTTGAATGCAACTTTCAAATTACTTGACAAAAAATTACATCCTGAGAAACGTGGATTTTTTGGGGGTGAAACCCCATTGACTCCCATTCATTCTGCACTCGACCGTGAACGCCCCCGCATGGACAGAGACGCGTTACTGCAGCCAGTCCAGAACCCGGAAGTAACCAGCCAGTGCCAATTCTCTTCAATTAGACATTCTCTGCCCCTACAGAGACCTAACCACGATCTCGCGCGACTCAACCATACGCGCCAACCCGTTTGATAATGGCTGTCGAGCCCCACTGGTGCGTTAATGCAGTTTCACTGGCAACGGTTCCGTATGGCATACCGCCTACCGCAAAACACAATATCTGCCCAACCACCGTCATTCAAACAATATACACAGGAACGTAATGACTGTAATTACAATGCTACCTATACAAACAGACTCTTCAAGAATTTTACGAAACCGAAGCGTGGCGGCCTGTACACCGCCAGCTAGAATCTTTCGTCTCAACCACAGCCAGTTGTTGCTCCTCTCTGCTGCTTCAGATCAGTTCTTTACTGTGCGACGCAACTCTTGGCCACTGAATCCGACGTCTCTGAGGAACCGGGTTGTAGAGTGTGCCACAAATCCTCAACAACCCACTTCCACCGGATAAACCTGGACTCTCTGGAGAAAATAAGATTTTGAAATAACAAAGCTTATTTAAGTCTGGTCCTATAATCTTTAACACAGTTTTCCCCACCAGGAATGGTAGTTTTAGTGATTCTGTGGTGCTGATGTACAGAAGCAAAGCCTCATTCAAGGGTTTCTATATGTTGGCAGATGTCCATCAACACAGCACAGCCTCCAGTGACTCCGCTTTATGGTGTTTCATCCGTAAACACCAGCAGCAGGGAATGAAGACTTCACATTGTTCTCATCTTTACCACTGACAGACACTGATCTACTCAGCTGTGGCGCCTCCTAGCGGTCAAACATGCACAACACTGTCCAAAGATGCAGCACCCTTCAGTCATGAACCTGACATGGTCTGCCATACTTTTTATTTGTTTTTTTTTTTTCTGTTAACTTTGACCCTAAAATTAAAAAAATAATTGGAGGGTCTGCTCTGCTGGAAATATCACGAAAAAAAAATCTGGGCATTTTAGTGTATAGCCTACACTCTTAAGTTTTTATCAGAAAAAAATGTGAAAAATTATTTTTTTCATCAAATCCTTAGTGGATTGATAGGCTGTCAATAAATGCATTCCAGATACACAGAACACATGTGCGATGCACTTGTATCATGGATAGATGCACTTTTATGGACTTTCAAAACAGAAGCAACCATTTACAGCCAATATAAAGCTTGGAAGGGCCAGGATATTGTTTAATATAACTCTGATTGTTTTCATCTAAGAGAAGAATGTCATATTGCCCATATTGTCTTTCTCCGGTGTGGTGAAGAGATGAGTCCCCCTGAAGAGATGGGTCCCACCTTAGGACTCCATAGTATGCCAGTAGTATGCCTGATCTAAATATGTTCTCACCATAGACATACACTAGACCTCACCTTGGGGCTCTAAGCATGCGTCAAGGCACTAAGCGTTTACCCATAAAACTAGCTTTGAACCAATCGGATCGCTTGGTGGTCCTAAGGTGGGACTCATCTCTTCAGGGGGACTCATCTCTTCACCACACCGGCTCCCTTTTTTTTTTGTTGTTTTTTTCATTTTATCTATTTTTGTACTTGATGTATCCCCTGTGATTTGTGTTCAATTAAAAAAAAAAAAAAAAAAAAACACACCGGCTCCCTGCACCGGCGTAAAAAGAAACCGGAAGTGTCCGACCGCACACTCACGGATCAGAAATCCAAAAAAGGCTATATGCCCACACTGTAAAAAATTTCTTGTCAAATTAACAGTAACTTACTGGCAACAATTATCCAGTACTTGCTGTATTTCATTTAACAGTAAAATTACCGTAACACTAACTACAGTACTGTTAAGCATACTGCAAATTAAATAACATTATTTTACTGTAATTTCTTACCATATTAAAGTACAGAATTACACTGTTAATTTTTTATAATACTGTATAGTATTAAATGTTATTGTATTTATTTTATAGTGCTACTGTGTAACCTGTAGAAAATCCGTAGAAATATTATTTTAACTGTTAATGGGAAATAGAAAAAAGAACAATTGAAGCTTTAACTGCACAAGTTTTAATGTGTATTTTCAAACACATTAGTACATTTACATAATATACATTTAAATACATTAATACAATTAAATACATTAATAATAAAAATGTAATATAATACAATAAAAATCATGCATGACAATCATGAACAATTATGCATAAATACATGCAAAAATTATCATGAACAGGTAAAATAGAAAAGATTAAAGGGGTGCTATCTGATCAATCTATTAGAAAGATAGTTCATAACAACTCATCCACCCACTCCCTGCTGGGGTAAAACAGCTTAAACTAGTCTAAGATTGTCTATTGGTTTGAGATAGACTGTCTAACTGGTCAGTTGCTGATTTTAAAGGGTTTTTGGCTGCTTTCTATCTAAGAGACCAGATTTGCAGTGCTGGGAGACACATATAAACTAGCTTTGACAAGTAAACCACCAATCCAGATGAGTATTACAAAATGACAAGTTATCCAGTGTCCTTTAAAAAAAAAAAACTAAACACAAAACAACCTCATCATGCACATGTGCCATGAAAAACTTGCATTACGGTATTAATAATCATTTATATGCAGACTTATGTTCTAACTTTTGCAATAGGAAGTTTTCTATCCAAGCTTTTATGCAATTAAACCTTAAACTGTACAACAACATTTATTTTCACACAACAATTCTTAACAACTTGCAGATAGACAAAATTCACAGATGGATAATAATCCGTTTAAAATGTTCTCAGTGGGTCAGTACTGGACCAAGGTATAGTAGTAGTAGTTAGATAAATAGAATAATTAAATTAGATTAGATTTACAATTCATCGGTCGTCAAGATGGATAGGGGTCTTCTTAACATGCACAGCTCACACCTGTGGAAAAGGAGAACAGACAAGACAGTTAAAATACAGTACGTTTTTGTTGTTGTTGTTTTGGCTAAACAGCAAAAACAGACAAAATGATGTCTAAAGTGTAATTCACTTAATACTAAAATCTTGTTTGTTGGACTGTTGTTTAAAATCAATTGTTAAAGTATGTTCATTATGTCCTCGGTTGTATGCTGTGTAATATAATACAATGCTATACTGTTCAGTGTTGTGCATATGTTTATGCCACAAGAGGGCACTAAAGTATAGGCTATGGAGGATGCGTTTGTATTATTATTATGTTTGTCCAAGTTGATTTACCGTAGTTAAGAGGATCATATTACTGAGAGAATCTTCATTACTATCTGTGCTGTTAGTTCGACCGTGAGACTGATGTGTCAACAGCTGAAATAAATATGCCAAGAACGGCTAAAGATAACTCATCTCTATCGTCCACTCTTTTCTTTTGAATGCAACGCAAGCTGAAACATAACTCAACATCACGTGAAAACGTAGGTTAAATCTTGCTTGTGTGATACATGACTTAAAAAAAGATTGACAAGGCATCGTTCCCTTCAAATGAGTAGGCTACATGTCAGTTTACACATAGTTAAAAAAAAAAAAAAAAAAAAAAAACAATGATATTATAGTCACACGTAGCTTTGTATTTTGGACAAAAATACACCTGGGCGCTTTCCGTGGTCCATCAGTTATCACTGAGGTAGCAGTAACGTTAACGTTAAATGGCGGAACGCCAGGTCAGGATTTACACGAAAATAAGCGTGAAAAAATCAATAAGAGGAATCGGCACTATAATTTTATAACAATAAATCCGAATCCTAACCTTGGATGTCCGATTTCAGGATACATTTATCGATTAGCAATTCCTAACCCCTAAGTCATAAAATAATGAACGTGCAGGCGCTTCCACCGACTTAACGTGGTAAAAAACAAAATGATTAGACCATTTTGACCGTATAAGAGGTTACATATGAAATATATGTCAATAAAATCACATTAAATCAAGTAAGGCTATCAACATAAAAGAAATCCGCGTCTGACTTATACAGACGTAGAACATTCCGCGGCCACTTCTTTCTAACGTTAACGTAAGTAACTCATATGGTTTGCATAAAAATATGAATTACTAACCAGATGTATGGCGAAAACGTTGCCGACCGACAGCGACGCGATGCACGGCCTGCGTGTTCTTACAGAGGGAAGGGAACTGAAGAGTTCTTCATAAAATGGCAGCTTGTTGTGGTTATTTTTCGCGGTCATTTCGTACTAATGTATTTGAATTTACAGTAATATCCCAAATGGCTACATTGAAGAGTAGCCTATCATATACATATTATATTAAAATGTCTAGAATATATTAAATTGAATATAGAAATCGTGGTCAGCTATTCTAAATAACTTTAAAGTTATTAGCTAGAATCCGTTTGCATACACATTATAAGAATTATATTACTTACCAGATGAAGAAGTTGCAGGTCGGCAGAAAAGACAGCAGCACCACTGACACGACAGAGAAACTCTTCCAAAGTCAAATATGCTCTCATGCACACCCCACTGACATAAATTATGTCATAAATTATGACTGTTAATGGTCAACCAGTGCTACATTTTTATTTTAAATGTAAGAATAACATTAGTAGGCTAGCAATTTTACCCGTGGAACTGTGTGTGGTGTTTTTCGCGGTCAATTGCACTGCTGTATTTAGATTAACAGTAACTGATAATTTCCCAGAATGCATTGCAATTCTACAGTAACATACTGTCAACTGTGTGCACAGTACATAACTGTTGAAAAAACAATTTAATACTGTGAAAACAACTAAATCTACTGTAACTTACTGTACATAGATTATACAGTAAGAAACTGTTGAGAAAAACAGTATAATCCTGTGAAAACAACAGAAATCATTTACAGTGCAGCTGCACTACTTCCTGAACTTCAGCCAGCTCCTTGTTTCCTGCCTGCCATTATTGGACAAACTTGATTAATTCAGGTGTGCCTGATTATTGTTGCCTTGACTACTGAGGACAAGCACACCTGAATTAATCAATTTGGCCAATAATGGCAGACAGGAAACAAGGAGCTGTCTGAAGTTCAGGAAGTAGTGAAGCTGTGCATATAGCCCATTGTGGCCACGTGCAACTAGCGGAGATGCTCCACTGATGATTGACTGTGTTGCTATATCTTTTTTGCAGGTAAGATTACTTGAGTCTATTATAAGTCAAAGGGGTCCACGAACAGTTATGTTTAGTATTTGAGTATTTAGGATTTATGTTTGTGATGGATCTGCCATGTGTTTTGGCAATTACATCTCAAAAAAAATAGTCCATTGCCACAAACCAGGGAGCAAAGTAGTCTTCACTTGTGATGTTTATTAAATCTTGCTTACACAAGATAAAAAGTGATCAAGCCTCATTTGAGAGGAAAAGGGCGAAAAAATTTGTAACAGTTAAAAACAAGAAAGTCCAAAAATTATGTTCCATTCAGGTTACATCACACGAAAAAGCCAGTGTAGCCTACAAATTGGACATAGTTGGGCTTGAGCCTCTCAAACTGACAGAGGACAAAATTCAACACAACCTTTCCCAGGGTACATTAAGTAACAACCCCTCTAAACAAACATACACTGAATTTATAGGAGGTGGCCATCACCATGAAACCAAAGAAGGGGGGAACATTGCCATACAAAATTTCACAACAATAACAACCCAAACCCTGGAATCAAAACAATACATTTAACTAAATTTAGAGCCAAGGATAAATTATAGTTAATGCAAAAGAATCATATTAAACAAACATCACATTGATCAAGACATCACATTTTCCTATGTCCCCTCTAATACATCAGAGTTGGTACGGTTTAATTTCCTTTAGTATTCCCATAAAACAGATCAACTTCCTGTTTGAATCTCTTTGTCACCAGGCTGGGCCATGCCACAACACAACAGGTACTAAACATTTGAAGTCATCTTCATTACAAAATGAAACGTTTAAGCTATGTGTTTATAGATCACATTTTAGCCAAAAATGAATTTTAGCAGGTTTTGTTTTAATCTTAAGTCAAATAAGTAAGCCCCTACACTGACTCAATACAATGACAAATAAAGATCTTAAACCAAACCATAGTAATGTCCTTTTATTTATCACCAAATTGTGTGGCTTAAATACTGGCCATCACAATGTTAAGTAACGTAAGTTTTGAGCACGAAATTGTTATCACCCGTGGATAGAGTGATCAGAAACAACGCGGCAATGAAACTTACTTGTGTGAAACGATAATTGGTATTATGCAATCGAGATGGAAAGACAGTATGCACAGTACTGTTATTTAGAGGTTGTGTGATATTGATGGGTAAAATAATAGTTTAAGTGACGCGACCCAGACAGCAAACTGACATTGAATCAACGTGGAAACGACGTCTCTCATGACATTGAAACAACGTTGATTTGCTCATCGAATTACCGTTGAACCAACATCAGACGTGGCATTCTTCAAACCTAAATGAAATCGAAAATTGGTTTGCTTTCATAACGTTGAAACAACGCGTTGATTTCAAGTTGATTTTCCGTTAGTTTTGAAAGAATGACGCGTCTGACGTTGGTTCAACGTTAATTCGATGAGCAAAACAATGTCAGATCAACGTTGTTTCGATGTCATATTTCCACGTTGATTCAATGTCAGTTTGCTATCTGGGGAGTTCAGTAACACACGTGGAGTTCGCGGGTGTCCGCCATTTTGCGCAAGTTGCATGCAGCGGGGACATTAGAGTTAAAGGGCAACTAATAATATTTTAACATTAGACCACTTTTATTCTTTCAGTATACAGTCTGTAACAATCTGTTTTTAGCAGCAAAATGTCAGTGTATTTTAAAATGTCAGTGCCATCGTTTTGTCTCAAGATGCACATTAGTAATGTTTTTTTTTTTGTTTTTTTTTGAAGGACCGCACTTGCGGTCTTTGCACTTGTGTACTTGCACGATGTAGGTATTTCCAGCATTTAGCCCAAGTGTTCAAGTAGGTGTGATGACTAGAACTTTTGATTACCCAATGGGACACACTTATAGTGACACAAAAATGCAAGTGTTTACAGAGCTTTATTTACATTTTTTAATTCTTTGCATTTTTAAATCGATGTCTGGTTAGTAGTCCCAATGTAACAAAAGGCATAATTAAAAAATATGGTGCTTTTAATTAAGTGATTTAAAAAGCAGCTGCAAATGTGCAAAAATACACATACCATACTCATCTTTGCAACATTATAATGACACTTTAACAATGTGTTTTTCTGCCAAATTACACGTAAAATGTAGTTCATTTAACTTACAGTGGAATGTTTTCCTCATCATCTTGTGATTTCAGTGCATGTGAGTTCCCGCACCTAATGCATGATGGGATACGCTCCAATGCGGTATTCAAGATAGTGTACATTTAGTGTGTGTTCAGGGCATTGCGCGGATAGTAACAATCGGTTTTGAGTGTAGTTCACCCAAAATGAAAATTACTGTATGCAAAAAAATTCAAGTTTATAGAGTTTTAGTGTCGGTGGTACTACATTAAACTACTGTATTATGTTGAGTATAATAAAGCAATGAGGAGATATTTGTCAGTCCTGATAATGCCAAATGTCCTATGTTACCAATACAATTGCAAGCATATTCATCTAAATATAATTCAGCTTCAGAATCATGACTTCTTTTTATTCCTGTGTCTGTGGTCCTGTGCATTGGTTTCCCAGCACCAAGTCCAAACCTTTTCATTTCCACTCCCAATGTAATACCAAATTTAGCATTTTAATCAACAGTAATTTCTTTGTTTACCTTTTACCATATGTCTTGCAGTATCGCAATATCATTCGATATTCAGAGTTCACTATTATGATCTATATCGAATCCTAACATGAGGGTATCGTTACACTCCTAGCCCAAAAGCTACTTAAATGCCCTAATTGAACAAAGGCCTATTCCTGGCTTAATCCAAGCCCTGTCTGTGAAATCAGACCTTTGAGATTAATTAACTTAAAAGTTACTTTACTAGATAGAAAAGGTGGGCATAAACATTTAAAATGTGTAAATTAGTATAAAAACAAACTCAGTATGTGTTTTCTTATTGATTTTGTCAGATTTCCTCCTTCAGTGATGCTCCTCCTCCTCCAGTGAAACTCCTCCTTCAGTGAAGCTCCTCCCACTGCAGTTCACCAATAAACGCTGGAATATTTCCCTCAGCTACAAGTGAAGAGGAGCATCAAACCATCAGGAAGAGCTTACACAAACACAGAGTTTATTGAAGGACACTGAGAACATGAGATCCAGAACACTGCAGAATGAAACATACTGAAGAACAAAGAGGTTGGTGTTAATTCTTGATTCTGTATTAAAGGCACAGTATGTAAGTTTCGCCACTAGAAGTCGCTTATTCTAAACAAAGGCGTAGCTTGATGATGCCGTGAATGAGCGTGGAATCATTGGAGGTCTCCAACCGACCACCGCTTCGTCAGGGCGACCGGCCCCCCGCCCACTGACCGGTCCCCGGACACGGCCCCGTCCCACGAACCCACTATTTGTCCAATAACCCACTATATTTTTTTTAAGTTTTTCCGCAGTTCATTTAATATGCTGCAATTGGACGCGATCCCACCGGCAATCTATTGAATGGGGATTCGGGTAGTATTTTTGATAGACATTTTAATTAAAGTTTCTGTCGTGATAACTATTTTCCCGCACTCAGGAGACCCCCCCGGGGTCCGTAGCACCAAGCGCCGTCGCAGTATCCACTGTCCGCGAACCCACTATTTGTCCAATAACCCACTATTCTTAAATGTATTAACCCTGGCCTTCATGCAATAAGCTGCAATTGGACAGAATCCCGCCTGCAATCTATTGAATGGGGATTTGGGTAGTGTTTTTTTTGGACATTTTTATTAAAGTTCCTGTCATGATAAAAACTATTTTACTGCACTCAGCTAGGGCCCCTGAGTCCGTAGCACCAAGCGCCGTCCCATAATTCCACCGACCACGAACCCAATGGCATAAATGCTACGTGGGATCTCAAAATCTCAGCTCTGGAAGGGTCTAGAGCCTCCATTTTTGCACTCAGGTCTAAGTCCCATGGCCCTCTAGCAGAATCCAGAGTTTCAAGAAGATTGGAGAAACTTATTTTTTGCACCAAAAAAAAAAAAAAAAAAACGACAGGGGTACCACTGTCGTTTTTTTTTTTTTGGGGGGGGCAAAATTTTGAGTTTCTCTGATCTTCTTTAAACTCTGGATTCCGATAGAGGGCCATGAGACTTAGACATGAGTACAAAAATGGAGGCTCTAGACCCTTCCAGAGGTGAGATATTGAGATCTCACGTAGCATTTATGCCATTATAAATATCTCAATATCTCAGCTCTGGAAGGGTCTAGAGACTCCATTTTTGTACTCATGTCTAAGTCTCATGGCCCTCTATCGGAATCCAGAGTTACAATCCAGAGAAGATTGGAGAAACTTATTTTTTGCACCCAAAAAAACAAAAATTTTGAAAAATTTTGAGTTGCTCTGATATAGGCAAGGTCTGCTCTCTCCCACGCACGTTTACCGCTTTACCGTTAACCGTTTTATACCTCGACGGTTTATTTTCCAGGAGTTATTTTTCGGCTTAAGCAAAATGTGGGTTTCTATTATACTCCAGCGGCAAAGCACAGCTAAAGCCTTTAATATCCATTTATGAAGATATTCATTTCATATTCAGCGAAATTCATAAGGTAGAAAATGTTATTATAGAGCCCATGAAAGCCAAAATGAGCCAATTGAGAAAGAAAGTTTGCATGTGCCTTCTGTGAGCACCGTCTCTCCAACCAAATGCCGAAAGTATTTTTTTCCAAAAGGAAGTCTACTGTTTTCATGACCATTGTCTTTTCACACAAAATGACTTGATTATCTGAAAACCTGATTAGCAAAGCCCAACTCGTGCCATAGGTTGCAGTGTAGGGCTGTATTTTCATACCTGTAGGTCATTTTCTTTGTTCTGTTACGGCAAAAATCCTTTCCAACATCATCACTGCTCAAGAGACACTCAGAGTCAAATTAATGAAATAAAAGAAGTACTTTATTCTTGCAAGAAGGTTCAGTCTGACACAGAAGTAACGCTGTGGTGAGTGACACCCAGTCTGCCCCCTCCACACAGCTTTTATACTCAAACTCAAGGTTTCAAGTTGTACAAGTTAGCGCCTGATAAGGAAGTCTTACACTGCTGCAGAAAAGGTCAGCACTTGCTGACCGGCCCAGTCGGGATGACATCTGGGGTCAAAGGTCTTCTTTCCACCTGTTTCCCCATGCATGTTCCTCACGTAGGACTCGTAAAAAGCACATGCTGTACTCATGCATTTTGCTCAACACAAATCTATTTCTATCAAATCATTCATTGATCAACTTCTAATAATTAACTCTTAATAATTACTATAGAGTCAAGCTAACTTAAAATTTTTCCACAACAGTTCTGAAGCACGGATTTAATTTTTACTCGTTCGGTTTGCTTTCACAAGGCAACATTTCAAAGCGTACCAAAATGTGTTTATGCAAGCCACGTGTATAATATGATCGTCTTATTGGTCAGAGTTCAACCAAAGAGTATAGAAGAACAAGAAGCAAAACTCTGATGCTTTTTTGGTAAAAGCCACTAGGTGGCGCTTCAGGAGCGCGGCCGCCATTTTGGGGTGAAAATTCCAACTGGAGTTACTGGACAACAGCATAGATAACAGTTTTTTGAGGTAGTTTTTTCTTCTAATTTTTCCCAAGCGGCAAAATTCTAATCTGAAAAATGAAGCCTACCCGGAAGTGGGAAAAACTGCAATACATCGAAAATCCGCTAGAGGTCGGTCCCAAAAGGGGGTGAATATCCATAGACCTCACATTAAAATGTCCGTTTTCACAGCATCAATTCATATGTTTACAGTTTGACTTTTATTGTATTTTTCGATAGGTTCCGAGTGCCTGACAACAGTGAGGTGAGTGAATTTTTTCTAAGTTTAGATCGTATTTGGATGTAAAATGTATGAAAAATAAGGGCGGTTAACTTTGATTGACAGCTGATAACGGGCTGCGCCGAGTGGAATTGGACGTCTTGGCCATGATCTGACACGACGCATCTCTGTATCCTTTCTGAAACATTTGTATTTCTGAACATTTGTATTTTGTATTTCTCAAGATTTTCTAATATGGCGCCGCCCATACCCCCCATAAACAGCCTCAAACCTGTTCTTCAGAAAGTCTATGAGTGACGTCACAGACGCTTTGTCCATTTTTTTTTACAGTCTATGGTATTTCCATTGTATGCAACTTTACACATTTACTACTTATATTAGTTACCATCTCCATTAGGCCTGAAATATATTTTGTACGTTTTAATCCCCTGGATCATGCTACAAACATGATGATCATTGATGCGCTGTGTCCGTTATCCTATAACTTTAATTGCCACTTTGAACAGTGGCTGTGTTTTTCTTGTTTACATAGTTTTGTTTTAACGGTCATTAATATAAGATAATACTTCAAAATACTTGTGTTGCAATGGAGCGTTCACTTCTTGTCAATATACGTTCTTTGGTTCAACCGTTTTCATTCCTCAAGATGGACAGAGATAATCGCTCCACTGGCTTTGTTTACAACTGTCTGCTGAATGTAGCCTTGATTCCTGCTCTGCCTGATAAATTAAATATTAAAAAATATATTACATTTATGAAGCAAGTTAGGCTTTGTCAAGACAGCATTCTTGCAACACGGAATCCTGCACACGTTTCTCTTATGAACTGTCTGAGATTCATTCTTTGATAACACGTTACTTGAAGGGGTATGCATAAGACTAACATGACGTATGTTATGAATATGAAGGAAGGTTTATGCATGTTTGTGACTACTGTCATTAAGTGTCTTTTGCTCAGTTATGAAAGTTTTAATGCAAATATGACATTGTTTGAGATGTCTTTGTTATGACACCTTGACATTACCAAGCAGGGATGGAAATCAACTCTTTTGTCCACCGGCGGCCACTGTGGATTTCTAAATCGACCAGCCACTCGACGTTTTTACTAGCCACTTTCTTGTTTTTAACCGACAATGTGTAACTGGTAACACTTTACAATAAGGTTCATTAGTTAATGTATTTACTAACATGCACTAACCATGAGCAATACATTTGTTACTGCATTTGTTCATCTTTGTTAATGTTAGTTCATGAAAACACAGCTGTTCATTGTTTGTTCATGTTAGTTCACGGTGCATTAACTAATGTTAACAAGATTTTAATCAAGTATTAGTAAATGTTGAAAATAACATTAACAAAGATTAACAAATGCTGTATATGTGCTATTCATTATTAGTTCATATTAACTAATGTAGTTAACTAATGTTAACTAATGTAGTTAACTAATGTTAACTAACGAAACTTATTGTAAAGTGTTACCGTGTAACTGCATGTGAAAGTTAATGTGTAACTGCATGTGAGAGTTAATGTGTAACTGCATGTGAAAGTTAATGAGTAACTGCATGTGAAAGTTAATGTGTAACTGCATGCGAAAGTTATTTAGTAACTGCTGTGAAAAGTTGATGTGTAACTGCAGTGAAAGTCTATGTGTAACTACAGGTGAAAGTCGATGAGTAAAGTGCATGTTACTGTTGATGAGTATCTGCAGATGAAGTTTATGAGTAGCTGCAAGTGGAA